>JANPWX010019821.1:1703643-1820925 GCA_024734555.1 Trochalopteron elliotii
GGCGGCGGCGGCGGCCGCGGGGTGCTCGGCAGCACCGCGCCGGGCCCGGGTGGCATGGCTCTCCGCGCCGGCACTGCAGGCATGGCAGTCTCAACAAGTCCTGCTGCCTGCCAAGCGGGGGAAAAACGAGTTCACTAGCTCAAGTGACGTGTGTACCCAAACTTCCCAGTCATTCAAGTGAGGGCAGAGCTGTTACCAGAACGGTAGACAGGATTAGGCTCAGAGTGGGACCGACTTTGTTCTTACAGAAATAGAAACGGAGACCCTGGTTTCAGTGTGCTAGTACTCCCCGGGAGAGCAAAGCTAACTACTAGTGGTGTAGTGCGACCATGTAAGTACTCCTTTGCTGTACTTTCAGTACTACAACTTTACACTTGCCGCATGCCCCACCGATTTTAAAGTCAGTCAGCTCAGCTTCTCGCCTGAGATTTTGTGCACGGTTTTAAGACACTGACTTACGAGGGTGCCTGTTGGCAGAAATACAGTAGATCCCAGTATAGTTCTGTGATACTTGATCTGCCAACTTGTAAAAAGTTTTTAAAAATCTGTTAAGAGTTTTAATTGAAAGCAAAATGCCTTGCTAGAGTCCTGTCTTATTGTTACACTTTCAATTTATAAGGAAGCAGAAACAAAAATATTAAGGCGCAAGGAGAGGAGCATAACAAATTAAGTAGTGCATTTACCCACTGCCTTTCTTTTCAGTGCTACCTTAATTCCAGAGCAACATCGTCTCCAACCACAAGGGGCATCGGTATCTGCTGCCTGTCACAACTGGCGCTTTTTTCATCCTGAGACTATCAACTCCATCTGTCACAAAAATTGGGACAAAATCTATTTTCCAGAAACTCGGGGATTTTGGAATCCCATGTGGTGTGGGTTCATGTCTGTCTCAAAGTGTGTAGACTGTGGAATGGTGGTGTGGTGTGGCTGGGCGTCAGTATGATTGATGGGTTGAGAAGCATTTTTAAGGGCTTGCTCCATTATCATCAGTTTTACAAGCTGTTCGTGTTTCTCCTTCAGTATAATTTTTCCTATTCTTGTGTAAAAGCTGTGTTTTTGAATCTGCAAAAGCTGTGTTTAGAAACCCTGCCTCCATCCCCCTAGTTTAGAGCTTTTTCTTTTAATTCTTCTTGAATAGTAGTATTAAAAATGCCAGATGCCATTCAGGCAGGTTGTATAAATGTACATTACTATCTGCACTGGGACCATTCATGCATTGCTTTGTTGCCATATTATCTGGTCATACTGCTGTTACTAGTGGAAATCAGCTAGTTTGGGGTGTCTCTGTTGGAGATGACATTGCAGGTGCTGCACTTGACTGGTTCCTAGGGAAGATATCCCACGGTGCCATTGGAGGGAAGAGGGCCTGGATGCCGGGATGTTCCAGACAGAAGAGAATCTGAGAGAGGGGATTGCAATGAGCTGGATCGTGGCTTGGGACCTCCTGAGCATCCTGAGCACGGGAGAGAGGAGTCCCAGTGGGGCCGCCTTCTACGGACAGCTGGGTGATGAGCTCTGCCCCCTCCTAGCTCCTGCCTTCGTTTGCAAAATCCATCCAGCTCGGCTGTGCTTCATTTCTGGAGCAGAAGGCAGGCTGTTTACTCTGGGAGGAAAGGCAGCAGCTGAACTTCGGGCCTCCCAGGAGGGGGAGTAGAGGAGCCTTCAGTGCTGGCCTTACACCCTTGTGTGGCTGGGAAGAGGCTGCTGTGGTGCTGCCAGAGCAGGAGGAGGATCAGTGCCTCGTCCCACTAGTGCTGACGGACGTCCCTGGCTGGACTGTTTGTTGAACGGCAGGGCATGGCATGAAACATCACGTTATTCATAGGTAGAAATTTTTGCATGCAGCTTTTAGTTAAAGAAATGGGTATTTTGTACAGCGATAATAATAATGGAAATGTTGACTTTGAAGTTTGAAATTACCTTCGGTATCATACAACTGACAAAAATTTTAACAGAAAATAGGTGGATTTTTCAATTACCACACCTTTTAGCTGTCTAAAACATGATCATCTACATTCAGTATTATATATTGTCAATAAATTCACTTCTTAAAATGGTTTAAAGCATTTTTCTGTCCTTTCTTTATTTGATCTGCATTTGAATTCTGCCTGTATTTGTAACTACAATTTTGGGTGAGGACTTCGGCTCTCACAGTGCTCTGTTGGAGGAAAGAAACCTTCTCTTGCATCGAGCCAAGCCTAGAGAAGTTCTCTGGCCCGACTTTGATTCATGTTTTTTAACAACCAGAATGATATTGTCAAATTCCACTTTTCAATTTTCAGAGTAGCTATAAAATAATGTGGAAGGCAGCTTTTGCTCTGTTTCACAAAGCACCAAATGAGACAATACATTCCACAACTTGACAGTAGAATAAGACCTGGTAACTTTCTGAATTCTCACATTTGCTAGGTTTTTCTATGCCATCCTTTTCAGTCTCAGCAATTATGCCAGCGTTCCAAATTACAGTAGAGGAACTGTCATCCAGCACTCAGCAACCAGAAAAGCCAGTGTGTATGTGATCTGGATTTATTGGAAAGACTCCTGGGCGCCTTTGTCCAGTCCTGATGTCTTTCCCCCTTTTTTTATTTCACACCTTTTCCTAATGGATCTCTTTGCCAAATCATGTTTTCTTTAGCTCTTTCTTTCACCTATTTTATATCAAGAGTGTTTAGAAAATAAGAAAATCAAGTAGACACCATACCGGTTCATCTTAAAATTTAGAAGTTTACATTCAACTGAAAATACATGACTAGTATATGTGGTTAATTCCTCTCAAATTATTTTTAAGCACATTTTTATTGGCTTATATTGATTTTTTTTTTTTTCATTTTAAGGGTTCACAACTGCTACTAAAATTTCTGGCAGGTGTACTAGGAATTAATTTGCTGATACAATTTCAGTATGTGCATCTGGTAATACCTTAAATAGATGCCTGATAGGGATACACAGACAGCAGTTTTTAGTCTTGAAGAAGGGACTTAATTCTGCAGTAATACTAGACTTCACCTGTCAGTGAAAGGCAGAAACTCTGTCAATAGTTCTCAGAACCTTGGTATCATGATGAATGGGGTCATGGTAGGCAGCAAAAGTCCTGCTTTTACACCAACATTCCTCCTGTAGAAATGGCCCAGTAAGGTGTCACAATAGCCTGTGCAGATGACTGAATATGGACATGTGCATACAGCAGAGTTCTTAGATTTGCTGTACCTTCAGAGACCCATAAATAATGTCTGTATTCTAAAGTTACAGAAAAAACTTTGTGACTTACCAGATTCCCAGAACAAACTGAGGACAGGGGAATGGATATAATGCCTTCAAGTGGTGTCTATTTCAATAGTGAAGGCATCTAAATTAGGTTTGTTCTCCACATCTGGAGTAGTTTATCTTTTTATTGTCTCTGCAGGACTGTTTGGGACATTCATGTCTTGAGTAGTTACCTAAACTAGGTGAAATTCTACCAAAAATAGTGACGACTTCTTTACTAGAATGTGCATGACATCCCAGTGTGACCATGCTTTCTCTTCTTGATTTAGTCAGAAAGAAAAATAATGAACAGGGAGGATAGTAATTGTATCCACCAGCGGTTAATTTGAAGCTCATAGCTGCTGAGACTACTATACTTCATGCTTAGGATCAGACATTGTTCTGTTGGCTATGCATTTTTGAGGTTGTCTTTGCCAGTGTAAAGTCTCATGAACATTACAATATTATGGGTTCTGCAAATGTGCTGTAATGGTTAACTGCACACACAGAGTCATAGAATGGTTTGAGTTGGAAGGGGGCTTTAAAGGCCATCTTTGGTGATGCCATAAAAGTGTCCCTCATATTGCAAAGTCATAACTACAGGTCCCACAACAGATACACAAATAGTCTATGAACTACACATCTGGTTGCAATCAAAAGAGCCAGTTGGATTAATGAATACCATAGTTCATTGAGTGCAACATATAATGTTCTTTTGGATAGCTGGTGACAATGCATTACCTGCTGAGTAGCTGTATATAGCAGTAACAATGTAATTGCAATCACAAGCCTAATATCAGGGTCAACGCTCAGCATATCTGAGGATGCAGGGCTTACCAAAAGGTGACCCTTCTGGGGAGAGCAAGGAGAACAAAACCATCAATCTGTCCCTGCAATTTCACACTGAATTCTCATGCCCTGATTAGATGCAAAATTGGGGTACATTTTATAACCACTACTGTGTGAAGTGCTGTGGATGGGACTGTGGTCAAGCCTTTCATTGTTTGTGGGCACATTGTATGGAATATTTCTTTGTAGGAGGTGTACTTTGTTTCTACGAAACATTTCTGGATATCAGGTTGAGAACAAGACCGTGCAGACTACACCTCACTCCACATCCCCCCCTGTCCCCCCATGCCATGACAACACAAACCACAAGACTTCCACCTGTTTCCTGCACGTGCATCACAGGCCCTATTGCATATTGAGCTATACCAAAACCTGCCCATGATGGGGTTAGAACTAGAGATGATATTTAAGGTTCTTTCCCACTCAAAACATTTTATGACAGGATGTGGTCTAGTTCCAAACACCCTGCAATGAGCAGAGGCATCTTCAGGTGTATCAGGTTGCTCAAACCCTCATGCAATCTGACCTTGACTTTTTTGTTTTCAGGGATGGGGCATCCACCATCTCTCTGAACAACCTCTTCCACCATTTTATCACCTTCAAAATTTCTTCCTTGTATTTAGTCTGAATCTACCCTCTTCTAGTTCAAAACCATTACCCTTGTCATTTTGCTATGGGCCCTACTAACAGATTTTTCCCCATGTTTCTCGTGACCTCCTTTTAGGCACTGGAAGTCCACAATAAGGTCCCCTTGACATCTGCTCCAGCCTGAACAGCTCCAGCTGTTTTGGTCTGTCCTCAGCTGTTTTGATAGTCCTCTGATCATTTTTGTGGCCTCCCTCTGGTCCTGCTCCATCAGGTCCACGTCTCTCCTGTGCTAAGGACTCCAGAGCTAGACACAGCTCTCCAAGTGGGGTGCAAATGCACATTCACAGTCGCGCAATCACAGAATATTCTGAGTTGGAAGGGACCCACAAGGATCACTGGATCCAGCTCTTAAGTGGATGACCCATAGAGGTATTGAATCCACTACCTTGGTGTTGTTAGCACCAGGCTCTAACTAATTGGTTCATGTTCAGCCTGCCATCCGGCAGTACCTCTAAGTCCTTCCCATCAGGTCTGCTCTCCATTTGTTCATCCTCAACAAGCCTGTGTTGATATCAAGGGTTGCCCTGACCCAGGTGCAGCACCTCACCCTTGTTGAACCACGGCCTGCTTCTCGAGCTTGTCCAGGTCTCTATGGGTGGGATCCTATCCTTCAGGTGTGTCAACAGCACCACTCCGCTTTGGTGTCACCTGCAAACTTGCTGAGGGTGCATTTGATCTCTTTGTCTATGCCACTGATATTAAGCAACCAATATGGACCCCTGAGGCAGCCACTTGTCACTGATCTCCGTTCAGACACTGAGCCATTGACCATTACCCTCTGGATGCAACCATCCAGCCAGTTCCTTACCCACCAAATAGGTGACCCATCAAATCCTTCTCTCTCCAGTTTAGAGAGAAGGATGGCATAGACCGTGGCAAAGGTCTTACAGAAGTCCATATAGATGACATCTGTAGCCCTTCCTTTGTCCACTGATGTAATCACTCCATCATAGAAGGCCGCTGGGTTGGTCAGAGAGGACTTGCCCTTGGTTAAGCTCTTCTGGCTGTCTTGAATCACCTGCTAAAGCACAGTGTCTAGGAGGAACTGTCCTATGATCTTCCCAGGCACAGAGGGGAGGCTGACAATTCAGTAGTTTCCAGACTTTCTACCCTTTTAAAAGTTGGTTACAATGTTTCCCCTTTTCCAGTTACCTGGGCATTCACCTGACTGATACCAGTTTTCACATATCAAGGAGAGTGTCTTGCCAGCCAGTTCTCTCAGAAGTCTGGGATGCATTTCATCAGATCCCATGGTATAAGTATGTAAGTATGTATGTTCTAGTTCTTCTCTTACTGTGGGAGGGACTTTGCTCCCCCAGGTACCTGCCTTGAGGTCTGTCCACTCATGAGGATACACAAGTTTGCCTGAAATATATTTTTAATCCACTGTCTCCTTTTTTAATATGCCTTTTGCATTTATAATATTTGCTTTAAAATTGAGTAGCATCCTTGCAAAGTTGGGGGTTGTTATTTATATATGAAATCGTAAGGATCATTGAGAGATTTACCCAGTGCATCCAGTAAAGTAAACATGGAAGTATTGCACAATACAGTGTTGCTGGACTTCTTTTTTGAACTTTCTTCCAATCTAAACTACAAACTGGACCACACATGCTGTTAAAACAAATCTAAGTAGGACATCAACCCTTTTTTGGTCCTAAGAAAGGCAAAAGTAATGGTGAAGCCAACTTATTCCTGGTCACCTGTTAAGCCAGTTAGAGACAGGTTTTGAATAACCATATTTTATGATGGTGAGCATGAACCATACACACTGTCAATATGTGCAACAGGATAGTCGGGTCTTCCCCTTCATCCTCTCTGCCCCACACACAACCTCTTCCTTTGTGATTTCCTCCAGTAGGCAATGTGATTTGGCCTTAGACAAGAACGCTATGTGGGAGTTGTGCTAAGGTGAGAACACCAGGTAGGAATTTCAGGAAGGACTGTCTGGATGCTCACATAATGAATGCATTCTAGACATGGAGAAGCTGTGGTGATCAATGTCGACTTGATTACACATCAGCCTGCAAAAGGGTATGGTATAGTATGCTGCTGGAGGTGGGCAAAATGGTTTTCCAAGGCGGCAGTCAGCTTCTGGGTGGATCCCCTCCCCCCGCAGGGTCACCTGCATTGTACATCCAGCCTGAGGACTCACTTTTGGAAGGGTGAGTAAAAGTGCTAAAACTTAACTACATATGGAGATAAAAATCTAAAGTAACTGCATAGATACTTTGTTGCTTTGCAATTGTACATTCTGTAAGGCCAAAGACTGTAAACCTATGCATTTCTAGCTGAACCTGCTTATATTATAACCCTTAAGACATGGTTATATTATATTGACTCTACTTAGATAGTGTATTAGCAATAAATCTAATCATGATCATCCACAAAATCAGTACGATATTTCTCATGCCTGACCAAGAGTCTACTACTCTTCCATGTCAAAACAATTTCAACCATTACAGTTTTATGGGAGTTCTTTGGTGGATATGTCAACATACACACACAGAAGCACTTAGAATTTTTTGTTTGCTGGATTGCTTTGGTTTGTTAACCTCTTTACTTTCATTTTTTTTCAAATGCTTACAACTACCCAGAAGCAGCTAATAGGTTTGTGTTTCATTTTCTGGGTATGCTTCTTTGAAATTTGCATAATACAAGCTTGTAAGAAATCAGAAATTCTGAGTGTTTGTACAGGTGAAGCATGAAGAAATGAGTAATTTTGTGGGTAAGCAGAGTTCCACTCAATATGGACAAAAATAAGATGGAAAAAATAAGAGTAGTAGTATCATTTTTTTGTCATTTCAGATTATACCAACACAAGTATAGCATGTATTTTGTAAAGGTAACACCTAATTTGGTCTCTTCCTTCCACTCCCAGATTCAATTTCTGTATTAGAATTTGAAGTTGACTGTAGTGAAACATGCCATTTGGAAATATATCCTCAGCATGTTCAATTTAGTAGCTATCTTTGATGTATCCTGTGATGATATTTGCCTAGAGCATTGTTTACACACAAAAGTAGCTGTGATTAAAATAAAAATCGTCTTTCAAAACAATTTGATTAAACCAATAAAAATCTAATTCAACATAAATTGGGAGTTAGCAAAAAGACTTTGGGTGTTTTCCAGTAGGTCTCTTTAAGCACAGCTGGCTTCATATAATCAAGAAATGGTGATGTCTTTATTGAGTTGACCTGCTATAAAAGAGTGTCAGACTTGTTTATTACACCTTCTTAGAAGAATTTCATTCTTTCATTCTACTGAAACAGAATGTATTTAGACTAAATATTGTGCTAAACATGAAGTAGGCATGCAAATATTTCAGAGTCCTGACCCAGATTACCAATTCAAATAAATCAATGTTACTCAATAAATAAACTAAGTGTGCTCAGGCAAGGATTTGCTTTGATTTAACTAGGTCTTTTAAAAGGCAGTTATGGTTAATCAGTGTAACTTTTGATACGGTCAGCAGCCTACACTCCCTTAAGTCCATTTGATTATTTGCTTGAAATATCAGAGGAGAAGAATGAATTAAGGTGGATTTCTATATGAATGGAAATAGCATGGATAATTAGCAGATTTTATTACAGGAAGAGCAGCTGTATTCATGCAGGTACATGTATTTTGCTTTCTACATGTCACCTAAAATTAAAAGATGTCAAAGCAGTTAGTAGAATTCTACTCCATACCTCTACCACACCCTTAGCAGTGGTGTCTGAGTACTGGGATGAAAGAGAAATGTCTTTGTCTTAAAAGTTTAATTTGCAAAAGTGATGAATGATACAATTACTTCCTTGTTAGAGGCACAGTCTGAAACACTTCCAGACAGCCTGATTTTCAGAATATGCTGCACACCTAAGCTTTGAAAATCAGATTTTCTAATTTGACATTCAAACAAGAATCATTCACAGTCATGGATAGCTTTGAAAACATATCTCCTTTCTGCAGCTAACAAAAATTAAGGACCTCAGAGATGATAGAGAAATACAGTCAGTCATAAACTTATTACTGTGCCAATAACAGGCATTAAAGTATTGAGGTGGGAGATCTCAGTAACAACATCACATAATAGCTGTGGTTTTCTTTTCAGGTGAATTATTAAATGTGTTCATTTTTTGGTTGTATCAAAATAGACTGAGCCACCAGCTGTTTGCAGTTGTGTTGCAAATTAGTATTTCGTTCTTCCAAAAACAGCAATCATTCTGTGTGTTCATTGAAGGTGAGATCTTTTTGCTTGCCTGAGGTGACTGGTCTTTTCAAAGTTCTGCAATAGGTATAGATCAGCCCTAGGATGATTGTAAATATGAGACTAAAGTTGTTATTTTGGGGAAATGGTTAGCAACAGTGGTGCTCCAGAGATTTCCTAGACTCCGGGAACTAATTTGTATGCTAGCATCATGCTGTTTTCTGGAGCCAGACCCAATATCCATGCCTGGATAGCCCAAACATGTCCAGAGACTTACTACAAATTAGAGATGGAAAAGAAATTTCAGAACATTCTCTATTCTCTGTTGCAAGATTATGCACTCAGTGTGATATTAATCATTGTGTTAAATTTTCCAGTAGTTTATTTTGATCTATTTTTAAATGTCCTACATGATAACTTAAGGGGTTTCTATAACTTTATTTCAAAAGATTCCTTTGTTTGGAATCATCTCTTATATCTGATATAAATGTATCAACTTTAGATATGATTGTTCATTGCTATATTTCATTTTCCCACCCAGGTATCTTTCTAAAAGTATTGATTCCCGCGGAATTCATAAAATTAATTACTAGGGTAATGATTGGCGTGATACCCATGCCACTTCAGTTCCTTAAACCACATCTCTTTGTGTAGCATTGTCTAGTTACTTTTATCTAATGTGTGTATTCAGACCTTATACTGAGCTGAAGCAAACTAGGGTTAGGAGTTACTAAAATAGCAAATATTCTTGTAAAATCAAGTTAATAGCATTTAAATTTGCTTCATTCTGTTCTAACATCAACTTCATGCATTCACCCCACAAATCTGTTTGGTATCTATTTCTTTCTGTTGTTCACAGCCTTTACTCCGTTCTGGATACCCTACTTGTGCTTATGGGCTACAAGAAGTTACATAAAAAATTAGAAACAATGGAAAAGACACTTTCTAAATTAAGATTGTCTTGTGAGAAAAAACAGCCTTACAAGTTTATAACTTGTCTTTGCTTTCTATTTTTGGCATTTGCTTCTTTAAATTTAGCTGTAAAAGAGAGAAAATTCCCCATTATCTGCCAGCCTCTTTCTTAAGATCCAAGTTGGGTTTCTTCCAGCAGAAATCTGAGTTAAATTCACAGGAGAATTGATTTTGTTATATTTGTTTCATACCAGTGGGAAGGTGCTATAGACTTGCTGTAGAGTTGAGACTTTTTATAATAACCTGTTCAAGGAATATCTGTATTTCATTGTTGGTTTTAACCTAAATTTAACCTAACATATATAACTGCATTAGACATTGGGGATTTTTGACAGAAAAGTGGGATCATTAACTGACCACTCTTTTTGGGTTGTGAATTCCAGCATGTTCTTTATCCTCAAACCTTGTGAATTCTTGCACACTGAAAAGTTTAGCAGTGTGTTCTGATGTGGAGAATCTGATGCTGACTGCAAGACAGTGAATTTCCTCAAAGCGAGATCAAAGGATCATATATGTATGTAGCTAGAACTAGTCCTTTAAATATTTTCACCATTCTTTGTTCCACTAAGGAATGGTTGCCTCTTTTGTGCAACATCTTTATACTTATTTTCCCTATGCCTACATTTTTTCCCTTGGCATTTTTCCCACTCAGACACTTTCTTTTTCCCTCTTATTTTTCAGTCCCTGCTCACATTTAGAAAAAAAAAGCAAAGGAGAGGTCTTCTGCTTGCTCATATTTACTGATACTGCTATGGCCTCTCCAGATGCCTTTTACCAACTTTCTTAACTGAATTTCCCTTTACAGAACTATTTATTAAAGGTAAAACATTGTACAAGAGGATGCCGACATAGAATTTTTCAGAATCATTTGGGTGGCCCTCCTGAAATCTTTCTGTGGATTTCAGAATGTTCCAGAAACCAGAAGTTACAACCAGGTGGAAAATTGTAGCCTGAATGACACACTACAGATGTGCATGGCTCAGAGCAGATAGTTTAGAGAAAGCATTTGAATGAATCCGCATGAAGTGTTTAGTGAATTATTAAAGAATGTAGCAAAGTATAAGTTTGCATGCACATCATTTAAGAACAGAAAATGGGTCAAAAACTGTCAAACAAGAAGCTTGTTGTGAACAGTTCAGGCAGTATTAGGCTTCTTTTAGGTGGAATGTGACCCTGCTAACCCTGAAGTGTGAGTTAGACCTTTGATGTTCAAGGGGATTCTGAATTAGGCATAGTTCATCCAGGCTGAGACAGTAGCATGTAAGTGCCTGGTGCAAACTCTCCCTTCAGTCGAACCAGGCCTGGTTTGTAACTATCCTTGAAATATGCAAGATCTAGTAAAATAATTTGAAGAAGTGGTCAAGCGTTAACCAGACATCAGTTTCTTAAAAAAAAAAAATTTAAAAAAAATTATGGAGATAGAAGGAAAGAAAGAGAAGAAATGGTAGACTTCACAGGGAAGAGAAATTGCACGTTTCTCCTCCTGTCTTCCTTGTTTTTGAACAAGTAATTAGCATGGATTGAACTATAATTCTCATCATTATCATGTTCACTTTCATTGTGGTGGATCGCTTAGCAATGAATAAAACACCTTTGGGTTTTTACATATATGGATTTGAGAGCTCAGCAAAAGAGAGCAAGTGGACTTTATTTCAGAAAACTTGAATATTGTGGGGAAAATGTTCTGATCACAGGTGAAAAGCATCATAATTTTTCTTCACTTTAGGCCTTTCAGATTCAGTGTAATCCCAGTAATGTTCATGACAGCAGGATATCTCTGGATGGGAGAATTTCTGCTGTATAAGCACTATATATTTCCACTATATATAATGAATAAGTTAATGGTCTCAGACTGCACATCTGAAAAGACACAGAGAATTCAAGTTCCATTTCTTCTGAAATAGGTAGGCATTTATCATCAATATGGATGAAAATCACTTCTGTACAAATAGCCAGAAAAGAAGTCCTGTGTATCCTCTTCCCAGAACTACAGCTGAAGTGCCTAAACTGGGCAGATTTAGGGTTGAGGAGGAGTTTCTATGTAGTCCATCAATGTCCAGAAAGATTTTATTGAAGAAATCAGGTCTTTGTCCCTAAGAAAAACTAGTGGAGATGGGTTTTGTTCATTGAATTTGCCCTGAAAATAGTAAAGGGAAAACTCTTTTCCACATTGACAATGTGGTGAAAATTCAGTTGCAGCTGTGTAGAGCCGTAGGAACCATTATCATCAGCAAGTATTTTCCTGCAATTTGAGTCAATATTTCCCCAGGAATGTAAAGCTATTAGCTTACATCCCTGTAAGCTTTCTCCCCATAAATAGCACTGGATTATTTTTATGTGCCATTGATTTTTTTAAATTAGAATATATTAAACAAAACTAAATTCAGTAAAAGAAAATAATTAGACCTGCTTTGTATTTGACAAAAATAAAAATGTATAGTATTTTTTCCCTCAAAAATTCAAATTATTGAAATATAGTGTTGTTTAGGAGGACAGAGCCTTCCCTTTAATTCAGCATAAGTGGTAGCGTACAAGGTCATTTATTTAGAAAAAGGGTAATTTCCTGTACTTTACTAAGTCTTATTTCGTAAAGGTAGGAAAAACAGAAATAGCAGAAAGCTTTCTATGATATATAATGCATACTGTGTTTTCTGAACCGTCGAGAACACAGTTCTCTCAGTGCCCTTTCCTTGCTCTCAACTGTAAGTATTCATATTCAGCTGCTACTCTTATCTTATGGCTTATCTGTGGAATGAACTAGTCCTGTTCCAGGAACAAATTCTTGTGCTGGATAAGGTCAAGTGAAATAAGGTTTTGGTGACCAAATTTTAATCTTTCTTCATTGTAGATCATGAGAAAGTGTACTGATTTTCACCAGTGAGAATCCTTAATTGGACCCCAGGTCTCCAGTGATTGCTTTGTAGTGTCATAAATCATCTGTGATCCACTTTTGAAGTCACGGAAACATCTCCGTATGTTTGGTTCTCTTGTGGTTCTCTCTAAATTTGGCTTTATATAATTATAACAGAATAACATGCTTTGGGCACCTTTCATTTTTTGTTCTGTAAGAGGCTAATAAACCATTTAGGGCTGTTTTATAACATGGTGAGTGCTATTTTGCAGTGTTTCATTAGCCACAAATCCACAACTCACCTTCAGGAATTCCGGATGACAGACTAAAGGTATTTTTGCAGCTGTTCTATGGGACCTCATGAAAGTCTTGTTCCCGTTAAAGAGAAAAAAAAAACCCTGACCTTTTTATAAATCAGTCCTTTTGACAGGCCTCTATAAAGCAAGAAGACTCATCTCTGCTAAATCTAAATACTGACCATTTTATCCATATGCCTCTGGATAGTTCAAATATCATCTCTCTTGTATTTTTTCTGTGGGATTGAATGAAGTGAACTCCTTCAAATAGGATATAATATGCTCCAAAATGCTTTGAATGGCTGTTCACTTAATAAAACATCGCCTAAAGCAATACTATCTTCTGACTATTATATGGTGTTTCATGAGTTGACTTTTAAATTGAATTCCCTGCCATCTTTATGTACCAGAGAACATCTTGAAAAAATCAAGCTACAAATAGTGACTGTTTTCTAAAGGTCAAAGAATTTGTAAGGGAAAAAAAAAAAAAAAGAAAGTATTTTCTGAAAAGAAATATTCAGGAAGCCCCGAATATTTATATACTGATATCATCTTTAGACCTCCAGGGTGTTTCAGAGTACAGACATCTACAGTTTTTAATAAAATTGTTTTCCAAACGGAATTTCATTTCTCTTTTCAGATATATAAAAAAAGATTAGTTTCCCAACTCATACTTCTTTGTTTGAGTTTTGATAGTTAATGTTTGGTTCTTTTCCAAAACAATTTTCCGTCCATTTTAAAAGTGCTAAGGCTTGGAATATAGAACTGCCAAGGACTGTTTGGTAAAACATATGCTAAAGACTTGCCTGCAAGGTAGCGAAAGGGGATAGATGGTTAATTTGAAATTGTCTCTGTTTGCATGACAATGTTTTAGTATGTATTAGCTGGTGAGAAAATGCATGTTCTATACTGCTATTTGAAAAGTGCAATTGGTTTACTCAGTTTTAAGTCAGTGTGCAGATGACTGTTTGTTCATCTGCTCTGAATACTTTTGTGACAGTCCTCCATTTTTCAACCTTATCAGAATGTGCCAGCATCTACTGTTCTTGTCATGGTGGTGAGATACCATGTATCTGTTTAAGTGGTGGCCTTACTCAGCATCAGCCCGTTTGCATCTGTGCACTGTATCTCTGTACCATGTTTTCTACGGCTGAGACATAAGTGGAACTGCTTCTGCTTGCCATCTGGGAAGAATTGAAAGATCATTGACAGGAAATATTTTCAAAAACATAATTAATGGACTTCAACAGTCATCCAAAGGTCTGTGGAATGCAATGGCAAATGACATCTTTTCTCTAAAGAGTACAAAGGCCAGGTGTAAGGTGAAGAAGCAAAGAATATGAACTCCTTGAATAATATCCAATGCAAACAGATGCAGGCATAACCCTGTCTTGGCCTTTAGTAACCTGCCAAGAATTGGGCAGTGATGTGATGAGTGTGAGACAAGACAGCAACAAAGTGGTAATGCACACTTCACAGCAATAGCCTCATAGGCCATCCTCCCCGTTCAGGTCAGCTCTCTTCTCATTGGCAGTAAGAAGCTGGATTTTCAAATGTAAGCAGCCATGTGTTTCTGCATTGCCACTGGGGAGTTGCTCCTGTGCTCACATGTGTGGACTGTGGGCTTGGTAGTTGGCATGGGAGCTGTCTTGCACAACAAAGGTGTGTGGTAATCATCATTTAGGTGCAGTTGCTATTGTCGCAAAATTAAGATTTTGTCTGTGTTGGCTGGACACAATGGCAAGCAAAACAATATGGGTTGTAAGATGTCATAACTTGTGCAGGATTTATGAATTTGAATCCTGTCACACACTGTCAGTTGTGTCTGTCTTCCCTTGTCCATAATGACTGGCCAGGCAAATCCCCAGATATTGTGTGGGCCCATAGCAGGACACAGGAGTATTGAATACACAATCTGATTCCTTAGGGCTGAGTGCACAGACAGAAGAGCTGTTTGCCTTGTGTTTATAATTACTTAAATTGTCTTTCCGTCTAGTAGGGAGACCAAGACAGGTACTACATGGGACTTACAAGCTCCATGTGAACAACATGTGGATGCACCATAGCCTCAGCAGAGAAGTGGGTGTGTAGCTTCAAGAAGCAGCAATTTGTATATGAGAAAAGGGAGAGAGAGCCTCATTTGCTAGCACTTAAAATGCAAGCTTTGGGGGCTCTGCAGTTTGTGCAGTTGACAAGGAGCATGGGTTAGTGGAATTCTACTTCCAGGACTTCAAGCTTTGTGTGCACCTCCACAGGTGTATAGAAAGACTAAGGTATTTTGGCTAGCACTCAGGGGTAGAACTGGGAGTAGTGGAAAAAATTAGGAAGGAAAAGATATTCTCACCTTGGAGAAAATAACTAGAGGGTGACAGAAGCTTTGTTGTGCCTGTGTTTCAATCTTAGACCAGGTAAAACCAGAGAATATGTGGCAGGGAGAAAGGCTTAATTTCTAAAAGGTGGGCTATGGGTTGCTTGTTTGCATTTTGACCATAAAGAATGGGACTGGAGGTATTTTTTACATACTGGGTCAGCTTTTCCTAGGCATTTATTGAACTTGGGTTTGAAAGGAAGCAGTAAAAAATAAATATCCAATTTATCAAAGAGAGTCTATGCAATAAATTAATCTTGAAAGAAGAATGCTGTCTCTGCCTTGAAGTGAATGAGGTGTGGAGGAATGGGCGCAAAGGATTCCTTGCTTGGTTCTTCAGCCTGACAGTAAGAAAACAAAGCAGTGAAAACAATGCTGAACCCTCTCATCTGTCCTTCTGAACAAAGAAGTGGTGTAAACAAAGGAGAGCTCATGCTAGTGGAAGTCTCTAGGTGTTGCTGATTTAGGTTCACATAAAGAGCGACTTGACTGTAGCATTCCAGATCCATGCACAGACTTGACAGGTAAAATCACAGTATAATTTGTGACTCCTGAAAACAAATTAATGAATGCTATAAAACTTAATGTTTTCTCAGAGATTACATGAAATTAAATGAGATGAGAGAGAGAGGGAAGAGTGGGGAGGGAGGAACACAGTTGTTCTAGTTTGTACCCATATCCTGTCCAACTTGTCAGTTTTCACTTCCTCATCCCTGGCTTCAGAGTTCCTTAGTCACTTTTCTTTTCATTCCTCTCCAATCACTGCAAGATCTAAGATGACCTCACCCTTCAACTTGCTCAATCTGTGCTACTGTCACTTTCCCACTGTATTTATGTTCAACACATTTATTAATATATGTACCATACATTTCATATCAGCATTTTAATTTGTAGCCCTTGCTCTTTTCTTTCTTTCTTTTGCTTTCTTTGCATAATTCCTTTTTTGTTATAATTTATGGAGATGAAAAATTTCCCCAGGAAAGTGTTCTATTGTGATCTTTTCACACTGTCTGTAGCAAAGTGTCAAAAGAGTGGGATGTGAAAAAAAAGTGCAGGAAAAGAGTGAGGAGCCCTAGTATAAAGCTCCAATTAAATAGATGCAGGTTACTCTCTGGGCAGAGTTGGAATCTGGTGTTCTCCTTAGCGTCTATCTCCTATTCCATATTTCATAAGCAGATGTGTTACCTACACCTGCAGTTTCTGAATGTTTGCATTATAAGGCCTATTCTTATGATTGGTGCTAAATTTGCCATATTGCTTTAACTGTTCAAGCTGAAAGCATTTAATTCTGGGTATCAGCTTCAAACTGAATTTAGAGTGTCTTTTAAGTAAATAAAATATGCTATTTATGTTTAAGTTAATTTATTTTCAGGTCACTCGCCAATTCTGCAATTTCAAGCAAGACCTTAAAGAAGAGGGCAGGTTACCCTCATGACAGAATGTGTCCTTTGTTTCTTTTTCTTCCTTGCACGGAACATACAAAACACTCGAACACTACTCACATATTTGACCAGGTTTTATGGGGGGCTTTTGGTTTAGTATCGTTGGTGGTTTGATGGGTTTTTTGTTGGTTTGTTGGTCTTGGTTGTGTTTTTTTTAAACAAGTCAGCAGAAACTAAAGAATTAAGCAGACATTTTTACCGGAGTCCTTGTCTGCTGAATACAAGTCCACAGAAGACCAGCAGGAACTGAGTTCTCCACTCCATTTGTGCTTTTGGGTCTTTGACTCTTTTGAGTAGGAAGCTGCAAAAAAAGAAGAGCTAGTTTCCTCCTTAAGGCAGAGGATATCTTCTTCAGCCACTGGATTGTTTCTCTACATCTTCTGCTGGACCACCATTTGAGTCAGTGTCTTCTCGCATGGCCATTAGCCAAATAATTTTCTGACCATCCCAGGAACACATCTGCAGACAGCTTTTCAGAATGGATGAGAGCACACAGGAGCAAATAGAGCTGATTGCAGATGCCCCATACAGACAGTATGCAGTCAGGTTCTAGGTATGCCAAAAAAAGCCTGCCACTTGTTTTTGATAATTATGCTGGTTTTTTTGGTAGTTTATACTTCCAGGCTGTGCAGTGGGAATGGAGGGCACTGAGCCTGCCAGTGGGAGTGAGTACTTGTGCATCGGGTGCAGAAGCATAAGAACATTGTATCAAATAAATTGGGGGTCCACCTGAGAAATGGGAATACTGAAAACAAATAGTGATAAGCCATCTGCTTATTAAGTGGAGCACAGCTTGGCTGGGTAAGAGGGAGATTTATGTGGCTGTATGGTAGTTTATGTGAGTTGAACAAATGGCAACAAAATTGGGAACTTTTTCAACTTCTCATTCCTAATTCTTGAAAGCTTGATTTTCCATCCTGAACAATCTTTTGACATAGGTGTTAAAGAATGTATACGTGCAGTTTCATTAGCATGTTTGGGATTTGCAGTTTCTGACATGTATGTTATATAAAAACTCTTCTAACATACCTTGAAACTTTGAAAAATATTTTCAGGACCCTGTCCCTTGTGTCTCTTGGCTCATTAAGCTAAGTGCATTGACTGCCATGAGGAAGAGAAAAATTAAAACTAGGCCTTTTAAAACATATCTAAAATAACTTCAGATCACTTGCATGACTTAAAAAAAATTACTGTTTTAAAACCCTGTGTCTCAGACTCTGTACTTCCTTGGGTTGATCTGCTGGGAAGCTGCTAAAGTTCTTCCTCATTCACTAGGACAATACACACATATGGTTTTAAAACCGGGACAATTTCATAATTTTCAGAATTCATCTTGCCTCTCCTGGACCTCATGCAGGTATAATGTCTGAGGAAATTCCATTTCTTTGGTTGGGGGAGGGAGGAAATACCTCCATGACAGGTTGGCTTTAAAATATAAGTGGTGCTGTTTGAAGTAGTTTAAGAGCCAGAAATGCTGGACTGAATCAGGGAGACTGATTAATGGGCAGGTGATGCAATCATAGCTATGTGATAAATTGCTTGGATATTTCTTTATCAAATGCCCTGCAGCACAATATGTCACACACTTATCACATACACACACATTGCCTACCTATGCACAGGCAGATGTCTGTGGGCAGATGCCTGGCAAGCATAAATTGACGAGATCCACTGAAATCCCTTCAAGTTCTGTATCTTTACTGTTTTGTACCAGTTAAGGACTTGGCCCTTGGTCTCCATGTATGTTCAATAAGCTGCAAACCAAACCAATGATTATTCTTCCTAGGGAGTGTTGCAAGTTTCTGGCTCTTATTTGTAAATGAAAAAAGCAAATGTTCCAACATGAAACTGGGCTTAGATCCCAGTTTTCAGTCATACACTCTATTAAAGGATGAAGGCTGTTGCATACATCACCTGAGAAGCATAAATCAAATAGTAATAGTGCTGTTGTTTTCCTAAAGAATTCAGAGAAGGACTTAATTGCGTTCACATCTCCTGCTGCATCCAGCCTGCTGTCCTGTGTCAGTTGCATTAAGATTGAGAAATCCTTACCAGGGATACAATGCACACAATGGTTACAGTCAGTGATGTAATACTGGCGCCAGTAAGCTTTATTTTATTTAAAAAAATAGTACTTTCCATGTACTTCAAAATAGTATAGACATAAAATATTTTTTAAAAAAACAGAAGTTCTGTCTGTGTAATTTGATGCTGAGCCTTAGCAAAACAGGCAAAGTTCCAAATATTTTCCCCTGCTCAAATGGTTTAAAATATGTTTCTGAGGGTGATTTGGCTGGAGAGGTGACCACTGGGGAATTACAAGCTGAAAAGTTTTATTTTTTTGTGAAGATCTATATTTCTGTGAAGAAACCGCAACTGCTTTTAGAGCTGGCCAGGAGCCAGAAACAAGGTATGCTCAAAAAACATTCACTCTAGTGAACTCTCATTAATGAAGCTGAAAGCAAAAAACAATTTTCTTGAAACTTGAAACAAAGACACTGAGACAAGTCCATTACAAACAGAATACTCAAACTGTTATGTAAGGCCCCTATCCCCTGGAGACTCATGCCCACATTTCCCCTACCTTGCTTCCTAATCACACCTAATTTTTGCATCACTAACACGAAGAGGGTGATTCTTTCATAAGTGTTTGCCAGACTGGGGCCTCCCTTTGTACCTGCCTAGTGTTTCACATATTCAGTAGGAAGTCAGATTGACTGGAGTTATAAGTAATGCATAATTTTGCATTGCCAAGGGAAATTTAATTTACAATCTTGTTATACTCATAGCCAAATGTTACTTATGGCAAAAAGAATGTTTACAACGTTGTTTGGACAGATTACAACTATTTTTTTTCTTCAGGGCCTGGGTCATGCACCCCTGTAAAACTGAGAATACTGACACAGCTTTACAGGGCAGGGTCCCTCTTTCTGCCTTTGTGCCTAGGTGTAACAACCATCCAGCACTTTGGAGGACTTGGCTTATGGGAAGCCTGTGAGAAGCCCATTTGGGAGGCACCTGAGCTATCTTCTCTAGGGAGCATCTACACTATTTGTTTCAGTATCTGGGGTAAAACCTTGGCAGAACTAGGTACATTAGTCCTATCTGTGTGCTCGGGCTCCTCTGTAAGCATCACCTACCTTCCTGCACTGGACATATTTTCCTAATATGCCTGGATCTAGACTTCAGTGTGTGTCACCTTGCTCCATTAAAAAAAAAAAATTATAAACTAGAGGAACACTTGCATCCCATCTGTGCCCAGGGGAATCTAAACTTGGAGCATATGTTGATTTCTGACTGTCAGCTTCAGAGGAAAGTATCTGTGGTCACTCTTGTTCAGCAATATTTCCACTATTGCGGTCAGGCCTTTTTCACAATAACTGGTGTTTAAAGAGATCACCCAGGAGCTGGGAGATGAGAACCTGCACTGTCTTTTTCTCTCTGGTTCTCTGGCCTAATTAATCTTGACATTCCTCTCTGCATGCTGGTGCAGCTTTGACAGGGAAAGTGGGAATGACCTCTCCAGAAACACTTCTCAATTTACTGCCCTCTTAATCATATTTCAGGAAATAGCTACTTTGTGCTGCCTGCTCCCCTTCAGTGAAGACTAAAGAGTGGATAAGAGGAAATCTAGTTAATCCTGATCAACATAGCATTTAAGGTAATTCTATGACTCACTTCAGGAGGACTCGTGTCCAGCTCTCCCAGGAGAGCAGCACCAAAAGTCTTGAACTGCATCAGCTTGTCTGTGTTGTGGAGGAGTCAGGACTCAGAATGGATTCAAACCTTCAACAGACCAACAGTAACCCTAGTCGGACTTATTATCACTGCAGTTTTAATGTTCAGTTAACAATGAGTTATTGCATGATAAAAAAGGTAGGGATTATTATATAGACTCTTGGCCTCAGGGAAATGGCATGTGCAATTATTGCTGTACTTTGATCATAATGCCCTAGGGGTATTGGTACACACACCAAATTCTGATTATATTTTACAACTTTCTCTTCTTTTCCTGTGTCTAATTCCTTTATGGAAGAAAAGACCAGAAATATTTTTAGCTGTCCAGGCAATAGCCATGTTGCCACAATACAGATAGCAGAATGTTTTGCAGAGGTGATCCATCCTTTTAACAACCCACAAGGAAAACCTGACATTTATCATTTGATCAAACATCAGACTTTTCATGTGAAATAGTTTTATTTTGATTGTCCTGAATTAGCTTATTGAACAGCTGTTTTACTTTATTTTTTTATTTTCATTTAGTTCTCTTCCATGTCTGTTCTTTCATTTAGTTTAATGATTTGTCCCAAATAATATCTGAGAACTGTCCTACTGAGACTGTGTGAAAAAAAAACAAAAACAAACCCCCCCCCCCAAAAAAAAAAACCTCACCCCAAAACCAAACAACAAAATAACAGTAAGAACTAGCAAAAACATTTTAAAAAGCTACTTATGCAAATATTTCCAGGGCATTTAACCATGACGATGTTCTGAGGACTGACCCTTGGCAGTCTAATCTCATTAGATCTAGGATAAAGTTGGAAGTCTTTTCTCTTGAGAGTTATTAAATGAGCTCCTCAGTTTTCACACAACTACAGAAATGAGTCCCTTACTCCCATTCTGTGCCGCCAGCCTCCAGTTCCATACAGACAGACTCTGACCTGAACACCAACATGTGCATCGGATAGCACAAGCCAAACTTCTTCACAGGCATAATCAAAAGCTCGCTAGGTGGAAATACCACTCCACTTAAATAATATCAGAAAAGGTTGTTCTGAATTATGTGAAGAGTCAGACAGTGGAATGCAAAGGTTCCTCCACACCACTACTAAGCATAATGTAATAATCAGAGTGAACGTGTCTTCAGCTTGTATCTATTTACCATAACCTCTTCAGGCTGAGCCAAACAACCACGACTAACTTCAAAGAGTTCAGTGGCACTAATTACACTAACTGCTTGGAAATATCTTCATTCGTTGTCAAGGGATTCTTGCAGAGATCATAGTGCTGGACACTCAGGGGAGCAGGTCAGGAGCAGAGCATGTGCAAGATGATGCTCCTCTGAATCAGTCTTCCCAGCCTCCATGTTCAGCAGTTGCACTGCATTTGTCCATCCTGGTCATCTGATTCCTTTGTGAAAGGGTTTGTATTCCTTTGGACTGTACCACACCCAGACTGAGGGGTCCATATCTTAATTATGCACTGTGTAAAGAAGTGTGCAAGAGATTTCGTTTGTATCTGCTACCTGCTTTATTAACAACTCTGACACTGTGAGAAGCAATGAAGAGCCATTCCTGGTTTGGTTTTTCTACAGTACCTTTGACTTCATCAACATACCACTCAGAAGTCTCTTTTTTCAGACTGAAGGTGCTAGTCTGTCTAATATCCACCAATTCTTTTCTACTAACAAAGTTACACATATTAAATTATTTTTACCAGTAGTAAATATGTCAGGAATATCTAATGATTGCTGCTTGTTATTTTGCTATTTGGACACCTTGATAACAAAAGAGACAGAGCACAGAGCAGGATAAAATGAATCAAAATTGTCTATAAATTAGGTAGAACTCCTCACCAAAAAATGGTGCTCTTTTCTTGGTGAGAATCCGTAAGGTCAGTTCCCCTCTTGAAGATATAGCTGGTGTTACACTTAAGTTGTGAAAGGAAGAGAATTCATCTACCTATGGCTTTGCATTACCACTGCTTAAATTGACAGGTGTCTGAAAGTCCATTAGACATGTAGCACACAGCCTTTCACAGGGGCTGGCATATTATTAGTAAAGTCCCGTGCATACATGCATTACAACCAATTAGCAAATAACATATTTTCATGGAAACATGGGGTATCTCTCTGTGGGGTAGTTTGAAAGGCTCCTTCAAGTTCTATAAATCTCTATCAATAGTACAGAGATAAAGATTTGTACATCCATACCAGTAATGCATAGTGGGGTTGCCTCTTGGTAGGAATTGATCCTGGCCCTTAGGAGTGGGCCACATGCATTTTATTTTAGCTAGTAACTAGGTTTAATTTTTAATGTTAAAACTAAATTGACTGCAAATCTGCACTGGGCTTTTTTCCAGTTAAAGGATGATTACATACACAGTGAATCTTTAGGAAACAGTGGAGCTATTCTGCTTGCATTGTCAAACGTAGTGCTGAGGATGAAATATTTCAACAAATCAAGTGCAGTCATCATCACAATTTGTTTTCCCTTTCAACATAGCAAGTACCTTAGCCCAAAGCCTGTTCTTCAGGGGATAAATCTATTCCATGGTGTATTATGCTGGAATGTGCAGTAAAAATAAATTATTTCACTTGCACAATCTCTAAAAAAACTGCAGCTGTTCGGCTGCATCAGTAAGGAAAAAACACTTGAAAACTTCAAAGCACTATGGCAAGTTCCATCTGCCTTTCTACCCATGAAACCTAACAACTGTGTCTGCTTTATTCATTAAGTAACCATGGGTCGAGTAGGAAGCTAATCATGCTATACATGCTTCAAAGAAATGGGACATTAGGGAAAATCTGTATTACCACAAATAAAAAGCCCATAGTTTACCTTGCAAATAAATATAGGCTGTTATACATAGGATAAAGGCAAATAAATCTAAGAACGCTTATATTTTACTTTGAAATATTTTCTGAAACATTAGAAATTTGGTTTATGTGTATTCTTTTTTTTAGAGAGTGCCCGCCTTAGAGCAACAGAAAAACACTTGAGACCCCTTTCAAGGATAAAAATTTGAGGAACTGCTGAGTGAAGGAGACAGCTGAAATAAGCTGGACAATAAAAGTTACAATTTGACAATTAATTTCTGTGCTTCCACATGTGAATATGTGCTCAACAAATTTACAAGGAGTCACTTAAATTTATTTTTCAAAACCATATATGTGAACTGTGAGGCCTCATCCCACTTCCAGACTTGATCCATTTGGGATCCTTATCTTAGCTGCAAAATGAATGTGACTCAAGATTCAAAGAAACACATTTTTAGAAGGGTTAGAGCACTTGTGAAGTTCTAAAAGTACACAGAAATTCAAATCTTATTGAAACCATGGATAGTGAGCTGCAGTGTATCCACAGTTTAAGAGAGGACATTAGAGTGCACATAATGAGAGCTAAATTTTGAACACTGTAGAAAAATTACAGGAATATTTTGTAGCTTTACTTGGCAAGTACAGATTCTTCTTTTAGAAGATGGATTGTAGGTATGTGAGAGCTGTCATTTCTCTTCTGAAACAGTGCAGCAAACTTTCATTTCCCCCTGGTTTTGAACGCCCAGAGAGACATACCCTGAATTGCCTGAATTCCTACGAAATCCTATGTGCGATTTCCGGGGTATCAAATAAATAACATTATTAATTTTTTTACTTGCATTCACCAAAATAAAACTGGAATATTTTCAACAGGTAGCATGAAAATACAAAGTGTCCACATGGAGACAGACTATCAGAAGTATTGTGAATCAGAAAACTCAGTACGATTTTTAATTTTAAAATATTCTTGAAATATATGGTTGAGCCAGGAGGCTTGGCAAAGATTTATAAATACTCACAAACTCTTGGATTTAATCATGCAATAGTTAACATACATTAAATACCAGTTAAAATATATGCCTTATTTTTATAATTCAAAGTGGTTAAATAAAATATTAGGACCAGCAAGGCACACATACTCTGATAAATTGCAGCATATTTTTACTAGGTTAATAATGCATTAATTGTGACATTGACTGTAATATTACATTACAGCATTGTGAGATGCACTTTTAAGATTCTGGCACTTTTATTGCCAAGTCTGGCAGTTTTGCTGGACTTAAAAAAATATTATTAATATTATTGTTATTGTCGTTATTGCTGTTATTATTAGCTGAATGTATGTAGGTTACAGGGGAGGATTTTTTTATAAAGTGACAATACACAAGCTCCTGCTTGAAACTGCTTTGCATTCCAAATGAGGTTATGGAGAGTCTAGAAGTGGGAGCAAAAGTCAGTGCACAAAAGGGCTTGTGTCTTAAGATGCTAGTCTGGAATTTACCTTTAAGTCAGCCTCCAGTTCTACTTAGACAAAAATGTACAAAATGTCAGTCATGGATGGGCAAACTAAGGGTATTGCCGGTCTCTTGACACTGCAGTATTTGGATATGATGAATGTGGGGAAATTTAATCCTTCCAGAGGGAATCAGGTGGCACTGTCAGGAGAAAAAAGTGCAAACAATTTTGTACTGGAAAAAACTTTCCATTTTAGACTTTCAGTGCCAAAAAACGTTACAGTCTCCAGCTGTTCTGTGTTAAACACTAAATCTACCAGAGAAAAGAATCTTAGAGAAAAAGTTAAACACTGAATAGCCAGTTCTATTGGTTCAATTATGTTTAGATCACATAAAACATGCTAAAAATCATTTCCCAGGCACTGTTAAAACATCTGCTTTCTGGATTAGGAAGCTAGATGTTCAAATCCAAGTTGGGAAAAAACCCTGATAGCCACAAGCTGTTTTCTTTAAAGGCCCTTTGCTGCAAACAAGTGAACTGAGTGTTTGTGATATCTTCCTACTATCCCAGAAGTCAGTCTGAGCAGACGGAGAAAGAAAGCAGATGTCCTACAGACTGAGACACTGTTGTTTGAAGAACAATGCAACTAATCTTCAAAAAACCAATTACTTAATTTGGGCTTTCCCTTATGTCATCCCTCAACTGAAATCTAATATTTTCCTTTGTCCTTTTAAATCCAGAAAGAAGACTGGAAGTGTCTCATTCTTTGAATTTCCACTAACTGTTTAGCTCTGTCTATCAGTTTTCCATCAATTCAGGGAATCCCAACATTCATGCTGGCCGTCTTATGTTTTCCTATATGCATTACAGATTCTATACAGGTGGTTTATTAGTTTCTATTCAGAATAGCACCTAACATGGGACCATGATTTTAACTTCTTCAAACTGTAAATGGCAATTTTACTGCAAAAGCTAAATACCACAGGTCAGCAGGGCATAATTTGCTCTGAAGAGGGCTACAAAATCTTATAATATCACTATAAACCACTGATATCTGGCATTCCTTAAAATCCCCAGATTTCTAGACATGTTCTTACTCAAAAAACAATGTGTTTCTATTCTTGTGGTAGTCTAGGAACCACTCCCACCCCCCAACAAACACTTGAACATATGAATTAAAGTTCCCCCAATCTGTTTTTTGAAATCTTGTCATTTTGAGCCCATCTCGTGATTTTGGGAATGACTCACAGCTTTTTAATTTTAGAAGATCAGAGTACTGTAATGGAATGCAGAAAGCTGGTTACAGAGTGTTGACTCTTTTTGCCTTCTGTGGCTGACTTGCATAATTGAAGACAGATGAAAACATACTCTGGTCAACATTTTCAGAGCTGTTTTGAGGTCAGATTTGTGAACAGAGATAGCTGAAAACATCTTGTAGTTACTTTTTGGTAATTGGTTTTTAATTACTTGTTTGTAAAAAATATTCCATTGTTTCACCAAAACCATGTTCCATGTGAAAACATCAATAAGAGACCAAATAATCATCTAAAAAAAAATTCTTCTTTTTCACGAAAAGACCAAATATTCCTGATATTTTCCACAATTTTTTCTTGAGTTTCTTGTATTCTGGTAGCAGTGCTATAACCTGCAAATTACACTGGATCTGAAAGTGTTTGCTGAATGTTACTAGTAGAGAATTAGCTGTCCACAGATTATGCATGCTGCAATGTCTGGCATTTTGTGTACCAATTTCAAAATATCTAAGCAAGGATACTTTCACTAAAGTGAAAGTACAAAGCCTGTCACACATGCTAATGGCTGAGTTTATGGAAACCTGGATTACATTTGATCAGATTACCTAGACAGGACATGAATACTTGTGAATATACAAACTCCAGTAGATTTGGGCAGGGGAAAAGCAAGCCGTTACACATTCATAGTAAATTCACAAGTTTTTGTCCAGTAATTGATTAACTCTATCATGAATGTGCTTACTATCTAATTTAGAGGCATCAGCCTGCTTTAAGCGCTTCACCACAGGAGTGTACCCTTAACACTCGCTCAGAAATCACTAGGAATAGGCTGATTGCTTCCTCTTGAGCACACAGTCTGCTGCATCAAGGAGTTATACCAAAAATTTTATGGGAGTGGCACACTGATGACCTAGTTTGCAAGGTTGAAGCCAATATATTGCTGAAGACCTGTGAGCCTTAAGGAAGCTTTGGTGCAGGAGGGGAGGACAGCCTAGGAGGTCTAGGACTTATGTTGCATAATCTGCAGTGTCCATTTGTTGATATGCACTTAGGGTTAATTTGCTTTTATATTTTGAATAACCAGGTAGACTAAGACAAGAAAACATTACATATAAACACGACACAAGATAGGTGGAGGCTGAGACTTTCTACTTAGTTAATGAAACTGAGGGTGTGTGATAAACTTGGCACTTGTTTGGCTTTCCACTTTCTTAAGCTGCAGTTCACTGCTGTATCCTGGGAGTTTGAATTAGACTCACCTTGCACAATAGTGCTTGGCTGGGGTTGAGTAAAGCTTAATGTTGTTAGATTCTGAAGCAAGGCAAGGCAGCATTTCAGACTTTGGGGGTGTAATTTTCAAGACACATAGAGTCAAGCATAATTCCATCACATTTGGCACAAAGGAGACCGTGCACCATGTCATGCAGATGGTAGCATTTACACTATAATTGAAACCAGAGCTGCCAAAGATTATTTAGCATTTGCAAAGCATCTCAGTAGATGATTAATGAATTAAGGTAGCTTATGATTTTCAGAAAGCTAAGTATTATCACTTTATTTGACAGCCTATCCCAAGACAGATAATTATGTTGCTGTTGACCTTTTCTGTCCTTTTGTCTTCCTTTTATCCTGCTCAAGGCTACATTTTATTCTTTCCACTTCTTACCTCTCCTTCTCTTTCCTGTGTTACCCTGAGGCAGGTAGAATGAGAATCCCCATGGAAATGAGTCATGTTTCCTGTATTTTATCTGTCCCTGGTCTGAGTGTCTTTATCCTCCTACCTGAAATCTGATGGTTAAATCATATTTTGTTGGATAAAGCCCAAATCTCCAGTAAGGAGATTTGTTGAGAAGTCTCTCTGTGATGTTGTTTACTCTAGTTTTTCTGTTCCTTGTAAACAAAGGTTAAGACTTTTGAAAAAGATTTTTTTTTTTACAACAAGGCAAGCTTTCTAGAAATTACAAAAAATTACTCAAAATGGTAAAAAAACAGCTAACAAAAAACTCTCAGTTTTATGACTTCAGTTCTATGTTTTTCTCCAAGTCAGTTTTGTTTTTCTGTAAAAACAAAAACTAATTTCGTATTGATCTTGGTGAGAAAATGTTGGCTACACGGGAAACATTATCACCAAAATAATGATGGTTTTCTTATTTAGTAACATCATTTACAAGATTGAAGATGTCTTCTCTTGGAACAGGCTTGTTTTTCTCATATATTACTACACCAATTTCATTAATTGGTTGTTTTCCTACTGGGTGTTATTTAGCTGATCTGTCTCAGTTTTCAGATACTGTGGCACAGAAGTGGAGTCTAATCATATAATACTGCTCTTGATCCAATTTTGTGCAATGTAAACTTTTTATAAAGCAACATATGAATTACTAGAATAATTATCTTGTTGATGCTCAATTTTTTTTTCAAACACAGTTTGTGTATAAAATTAATTTTGAAAGGAATGCAATGGTTTTTCAAGTCCCAACATTCTATAGTTACAGAATCTTTAGCATTTATTATGGAAAAGATGTGTAAAGCAAGAAAAGATAGACACAAAACCATGAGGTGCTGCTTATGGCATCAGTATCCCCCTTAAAATTTTAACTGTGTGGATCCAGCACATTGTATGTCCAGCACTCATCCAGTTGAACTGGTGAAAATCCAATCTTCCTCTGTTTCTGAGTTGCCATGTATAGGTATGAATTCTCCAGTGAGACTAATGTAACTGCAGATTTTAGTCACCTCCTTAGGCACCTTGTCCAGCATTCTGTCCAACTGGCTTTTTTTGGCTCTTCTTTAAGCTGTCTGTCGACTTTGGTATCTGGGGCAATTGCAGAGTACATCAACATGAGCAGGCAATTTTGAACACATTGGCTTAATCTCTTGAGCTATGTATGGGTGACTAGAAGGTCCCAAATTGTCCCATGCCAGGTGTGAGGAGCACTTCTTTTGTTGAACTTTTCCTTGGTCACACCAAGGGCAAGGTAAGATAAGAAGATCCCTAGTAATTGCATGATAAAAGTTGTTAAGAAACTGCATCTTTCTGTGAAATCTGGAACAGTGAGTAATAATATTTTAATTTTTCAGTTGTTAGAAGAGCTAACCCATCTTCCAGTGGTTCAGATGAGGCACAGGTCCTTCCACTAATATACACAAGGATTGATCTGAGCCTGGAAGGAAATCCACCAAAAACAGTGGGAACACAACTGGATGTGGAACTAGTAACAGGTAGTAACAGATAGATGGATATAAAAACAACAGAGAAGTGTAAAAGGAGCAGTAAAAAAGAACAGCATCTATCTCTAAATTACAACACGATCACTATATTGGGTAAATGTTTTAATTTTTATTTATAGGAGTAAGTGTTTCCTATCTCAGTAATTAAAACAACCAGACACATATAAACCTGCATTTCTTTCTGTAGGTTGCTTCTAAAATTGACAAATTCTGTCTAAATAATTTCACGATTGAGGGAATAACTAGACGTATGTTATTTGTGTGAGGATGGAGTGTCCTCTCAGTGCCCTCTGTTTCACACCTCATTGCTTGTGTCCATCTTCCCCATTCTGCAGGAAATGGTTTGTTCCCTCAACATAGACCTGGCACTTGGAGCCCAACTCCCCTGCTTCCTTTTTCTGGCTTCGTCACTCAAAGCATCCTGACTGAGCAAAGGAGACTTGCTCTGTAGCTGCATCTTTTCTCAGCTTGCATGTGTGCCCAGCACCACCATGGCCTGCCAGAGACAGACCCAGCTCTGAACCAGGATTAGGAGCCATCAGAAGTGGCCAGTATTCTGTAAAACCAGCATATCATCTAATAACAGCCTTTGACATGTTTGTGTAATTTGCTAATACTTCGACATGGTTTTTATTATGCTAAATTTATGTGGTATACACCAAGTGTACATAAAGTTAAATTGCAAGTTCTCTGACATGTAAAGGACATTTTACCACAGGAGCAAGTACTGGGAGTCTGAAATGCTTATTGATGCAGAGGGCTTCCACAGACACAGCTTTTCCCAAGAAGGTTATAACAAACTGGTGTGGTTCAGTTTTTAGACGTGCTTTATATTTTCAAAGAGTAAGGATAAGAACCAAATATTTAACCTAGTAGCTTTCTAACAGACATGAGCTGGAACCATTCCAGTCCACTTTAACCCCTGGACATAATGTTTACTCATTAGACAGTCGAATGCCAGCTGTTATAACATGCACAGCTCTGCTCCAGCACACAGCACAAGTAGGTGTGTTTATACAAGCTTGAGGGATTACTTACAGACAAATAGCACACATAGGATGATGCTAATAGACAGCTACACTATGAAAAGCAGAGCAAGGGAAAACATCTATGTTCAAAAGAAGTCTACAGTTTGCAAAATAAAATCTGCAGGCAAATTTCTGCTCTACTCACAGAGAAAATCATCAGGAGTACAACACAGCAGGACTTATTTCCAGTGTGTGGCACATTTGCCCTGCAGTTCTGTTTGAAGTGGTCATGAGCCGTGTAAAGAGCAGAATTTAAATTTGTTTATTCTTATTTTCCTTGGAGCCCTAAGTCATATTTCTCCTTTTAAACCTGTATGCTTCCAAGTGTGGAAACAAAATATAAACTGGGATTTTTTTACAAATTACTGTGTTTAGTTGTCTCTCAGACAGAGTCTAGCCTTGGTCCTTTTCCCATTTCCGTCCACCCAAGTCTATAAAGCCACCTATCTGTCTTTCTGTCTGACCCCTTTGCTCACAGACAAGTCCGCTGGGATGCCAGCCTCCTTTGCTGCTAACCCTAATGTTGGCAACCTCAACATTTTTTTAACACTACCTTCATGGTCATGTACTCATCTAAAAGTGCTCTGTAAACTGGCAGCTTTCCTGCTGCTTGAATGCTCATAGCGCATCAGATTGCTCTGATTTATGGATGCGTGTAATTAATTCAGAGCAAGAAGGTCCCATAACCCTTTCAAGGAGCTACGTTTATGAAGCTCATCAAAAATTTTGGCTCTCTGACTCTTGTCAGAACTATGTATTCTTTATTCCTGTGCCTGATTTAGTTATTGAAATACCAGTTTATAGCATTTTCCTATTTCCTATTGTAGTTTCCCAAAGGCCAGTTGAAATATCTAAGCCCTTGGAATGAAAAACTATTGAACTTTGGGCAAATATTTGGTATCCACTTTACAGTGGTAGAAATTACTCTGGGTCATTACTGTTGTTGGAAGCAGTCTTTCCTGGCTGAAGAGGTTTTATTAGATGGATATGGTCAGAAGGTGACATTTTCTTCATTTGTACGATGGCTTGATTTTCAAAAGTTCCTGATGACATACCTTACCTATAAACCCATTTGGAAGCATTGCCTGATAACTAGTGCACAGTGTGAAGAGGTTTCAGGACCTTCTTCCCATCATCACACTTATTCTTCCTCCTGTGAGTGTTTCAGGCGCATCATCTTTGACTACTTTCTCCTCTGATGAAATGAGGTCTTGAATAGACCTATTGTATTTCTCAATTGATTTGAAAAGGTTTATGTTTATAAAGTGTTTTGAACATGAATGTACCAAGTAAGAAAAAATATAACCAGTCCCACTTTATTTGTAAAGTCTAAAATGTGGTTTTCTGTGATTTAACACCTATGTTTATGAGTGAACTGTTACATGGGAAATAGCTAGCCCTATAAGCAAACAGCAATGTTTTCATTAATGGCAGCAGGCAAACAAGAGTATAAAAACCATTAAGTGCCTGTAGGAAGAGGGTGCTGAGCTAACATTGTCTATGTAGACAGAAAAACTCAGGTGCTGCTTTACCATCCAGTTCTGTCCACTTCGCCTGGATGACAGAGTAGAAATTTATGTTGATTTTTGCCCTTTCTTGTAATATCCCTACAACCATTTTGAAATTCAGGTGAGACACTGCAGGCCGTAGCTTCCCCCTGGCTCAAAGATAGTGGGTAGTGTCCATCAGAAGCATGGCCATGCTGGTTACATTGCCAAGGGATAAAGCACAAAGAAGGAATTTATTTTAAGAAATCCTGCACATTGACAGTGAAACATGCAGTTTTTCAATTTGGGACTCAATGCCATGGGGAGAGAGAAATCTGAGAAAAAAGAGAAGGCAATGCCCTGTGATCCCAGCAGAGCAATCAGCTGCTGCTTTCTTTCAAATTTTCACTGCAACCAACTTTGAATGTCCAGGCCGAGGGCAGAAGGGAGTTTAAGACTACCTGTGATGCCAGTGTTTCCAGAGCCTTGTTGAAACCTTTGCAGCCAAAAATGAGCTGGGAGTGGGAGGAGTTCCTGCTGGGAAAGCTGGCTGGCAGATGTTAGCTCAGTATTTCTAGAGTCACAGGTACCTGGGTCCAGCTCAGGTTTCAGGAGTAGGAGACAGCAGTTGGATAGGTGAGAGGGATCTTGTAGTCCTTGTAATCCTAACTGGACTCGTCCTCTTGTTGTTCTAAATTAGAACTGGTTTGTCCCTCCCTAACACTTTAGAAGTGCTTGTATATTAGTAAGGAGATAGAAATATTCACGGGATGAGTTCTTTTCCATCTTTCCAAACAATGTAGAATGGATTATTACGGATTTTCTGTTCCTACAGAGGTTAGAACAAATTAATACCAAGTCCTTTAAAAAGCATGGTATTCCTACTTGCATGTCACCCAGTAGAGGTTTACAGGCCTCATGACTTGGTAAAGTTAGGTTCTCTTTCAGTTTTCAGACAGGCTGTTTCTTTCAAGGCCACATTTGCAAGCCAAACAATGCCTCTATTATTATTGCCAGTACCTGGGTAAGCAGTGTACAATATTGGGAGGTATTGACCAGTCACATTAGTGAGAGCAAGGGGTTTGAGGAAGCTGTCTGGGAAGGGTTGGCAGGCAATGAGCAGCTGCAAGTGTGTCAGGGTCAAACATTCATTTCCACCATCTTCCTTTGCAACATCATTTGTTTATCTCAAGAGAATGTGTGAGAGATGTTCTGGAGACCAGCTGATTTCAGAAACTTTTGAATGAAAGCAAGGTCTAAGTTTCCTGCTGACAGGATTCAAATCCACTCTTCAGATGGCATGAAGTCAACATCTTTGCTCCCAAATAGATGCCTCCATGTTCACAAAAGCATCTTCCTCAGAGATTCAGACTAAAACAGTTACCTTAGATTTTAAAATTAATTGTAAAGCAGGTTCTTCAAGATATTCAGCATTCAGAATGATAAGGAAAGGGTTTTACAGCAGTCCAAACTTGCCAGAGTTAAAGTTCATTGAAAACTTTCAGCTGGTGTGACTTTGTAATTAAGATGGTTGAGGGCCCCTTAGTTCTCTCACTGCATGCTTAACTCTTCAGTACTTTAGTAAGAGAAAATGTCACTGTAATTTTTTGGTCTTAAGGATGGAAACCAAGTAATGCTCAAAGTCAGACACTGATGTAGGCTTTAATGAATAAATGATTTTAGAAAGTTACCAGCCACATTTACATTTTGAAAAATGAAACATATTGAAAGGCTAATGGTAAACATCAGTTTTGGGGACATTTTGTTGAACCAATTCTAACTTCATATGCAAGTCTGGCTTGAAGATTATGAAAGAAATACTCTTTCTGCAATACATAGGTAAACCAATCTGCTATCCACATGCTCTGCTAATACTGGCAGCCAGCCAAGGAACAGATCTCAATTAAACAGATTAGACCGAAGAAAACATAAATGTAGAATTCAGGCAAATTACAAAAATTGCCCTCGTTCAAACGTACTTCTCATTTAAAATCTAGGTATAAGCTGCCCTGAAATGTCAAAGGTACATTTGAAAAAGCTTGATAGGCTTGAGCAGCTTGATATGTGTCAAGAGGCAGCACAATATCAAGCCACTTCACTTGAACACAGGCTGAAAGTTTTTAAAATGCATCCTATTGAAGTCAGCACTTGCTTTACTTCCTTGGTCAGAATAACCAAACGATACCATTTCTTTCTAAATAAAAAAATAGGGTTCATAGGCTCCTAAGACTTTTTTCAGATATTCAGGCTCAGATCTGATCAGCTGCCTCTGAGCTCAAACAGACTGCCCTCTATGCTGGCTGGCAGGAGGGAGATTTTATCTCTTGTGTGCTTAGGCCCCCATAATTGCCTCTCACTCCTGACTCCTTCAAAATAACGAGTGTATCCTCTCCACAGTTTGCAGAACACATGCAGAGGAAATAGCAGGGCTGCAAGCTAACTGGCACCGAAATTCCAAACAGATGATGGAAAAAGCGGTTGTCAAACTGAGAGCACTTGAGAGATTTTCTTCTTCCAAGAGGACTGTATATAATCCAGTAAATAGCCTCCCCTGGAATTGATTGACCCTATCTTAAGCAAGCTGTTACTTATTATTCCAGTACCATTTTGCCAAGCACTCTTTTAACGTACACAGGAAGATTCCAGGGTATAATATTCCCCCTTTATTGGCAGGCATATAAAGAATGCTTGAAAAAAAAGAGGGACAAAGAGGCCCAAAAGCAATAAATAATGTTTTGGAGGGGCAAAAGAAGCTCATAAAACAGGGTTATTTCTCCAACATTCTTACATTAAAACAAGGTGATTAAAATAATTCCAGAAAACTAATGCTTGTTTTGAGATTTTCCTTGAAAAAATGATGGGTTTTTCTCCACTTGTCCTTGAAGTCCTCGAGCATTTACTTCAGCTCCTTCAGAAGTAGTCTGCATTTCTCAGTACTGGAACAAGGTATTTTCAGGTGAAGCATCAGTGAGCCATTAAGAACTAGGAACAGTGCATGGTGTTACTGTTTCCTCATCTCTGGAGGCTTTCCTGCCTCATTAACACACTTGCTTTCAAAAATAACACCTTTTTACCAACAGTAGTTCACCAAATACCTCTGACAGGTCAAGTAAAATTATTTTCTCAGTTGTTGAGATAAAAGTATGGAGCCAAACCTGCAGACTGCATAAATAAATCTGCTTCTTTTTAGGCCCAGAGGATAGCACTAACATACACCAGCTGAGGACTGGACTCCCATATAAGTTCAAAGAAATTTTCCTTAGCAAAGATACTCATGAGTGGAGTCAGCTGTGAAATAAGAGTTGGTATAGTTTCACCCTGAAATCTGTGCTCAGGCTTTTGCAATCCATGCCCAAGGCACCTGGTCTGTACTCTTTGTTCACCTCAGTCTTTGGGGTTATTGCCACCTGCACCTTGTTTTGCCTGTGTCCTTGGCATCTCCACTACAGCAGTTTTTACAAAGATGTTTCATGGGCAATTCTGTCCTTTCTACCTAGATTCACTTCAAGAGTAGAGAAAACTCCTGTGAAACAAAGTAACTTGATTTATAGTAAAAAAGAAAATAAGATTGGGAAAAGATTGGTGGTCCTTTAAAAAAAATCAGGGAAGAGAGAAGGGATTTCTGTACAGGGATTTTGAGGGGTCATCTAGTCTGTCAGAAATGCACCCTGTCACTGCATCCAGATTCTTGTTCAACCTTTTATTATTCAGAAACCTGCAATAATGGTATTTCCAGATGCATTACTACATACTATTGCAGCCCTTTATGGTCTTACTGCTAGAAATAATTCTCTTCAAACTACTTAATACACCCTTGGTATAACTAAGGCTCAGTGGAATGGAAAAAAAATTGTAGTTTCCTTTTACATATTTTAAGAATAGAATAACCACTGTAGTCAGTTCTTCTTTAGAGTTAGTTAAGACGCCCTCTTGCTCCACTCTTCCTCTGCAGTCAGTACCTTCTAGACTCCTGATCATTATCCCTCAGACTCTCTCTCAGTGATCTTCACCATGGCTGGACTACAAAACCCTCTCTTCAGAGTTTCATGTCTGTACTAACATGCTTCCCCTGTCACCCTCATCTTCTTTTCTGCTTTATGTCTCTTGGGCCAGTCCTCTCCCATCACGTCTTTGCATAGCTGCCTCCTCGTAACTCCAAAAATAATGGAGGGGCATTAACCAATAATAAAACACATCTTCATATGTCCTGATCTTCATTGCAGAGATCAAGCTTGCTGACCTCTGTGCTGAGAATTGCCTTGTATGGGAGTTCTCCCTGCATGTTGCTTGCCTGGTGACCTTACTGTGCCTTCAGACCTTGTGTTCCCTCTTCATGTTCCTGCTACAAATGCCACCTTCTGTCAGCTTGGACTGCTGAAAGGGATAATAAGTTCGTGTTGGCCTCAGGTTACCTCTCCTGTGACATCTTCATTACAAATCCATTTGCCCTAACATGGTTAGTAGCTTGTTTTTCAGTTTACTTTTGTTTTTGACCACGGTGGGATGATTCTACACTAACATCAGGCAATCCTTTGTCCTTTTGTTTTTGTCTGACTGCAAAGTTTCCTCTGAGAAGCTGAGAAGATTCAGGTAACCAATTCTCAGATTTGCCTACTTTTAATCTCAGGGGAAACTTTGTTTCCTGAATTCCAAATGTGTCTTAGCATTCTTTACGTATTGTTTATATGAAAAAGAAAGGATAAAACTGCCCTCAGATATGGCTGTGCTCTGATTTAGTCAGAACTAAACAACTGTGAAACCGTTCAGGAGATAGCATTATGAGGACACTGTTTCAGTGTCAATTCACACTTTACATTGAGGTAAATATCCTCAGTTCTTTTATTTTTCACAAAACTTACTTTGCAACAGTTTGGACTACAAAGAGAAGAAACAACTGCTTTGTAGCTTGGTTAGTGGATTGGTAGTGAAACTTTCTGCACTCAGGCACTTTCAGTTCCACAGCCTATGCTGAAAAAGAAGTATTAGGGACACGTATGCAAGAAGAGAATTCAATGTTCTATGTTGCCACAGTATCTGACTTTTCCTGGAAGGCTCATTTTGCCAAGCTTGTTTTGCTTTGACTTTTGAGAATGAAAAGTTTGTTTTCAGTTCTCTGACCATTTCACTGACAAAAGGAAGTTTTTCCCATTGCTTTTAGATTTTCTTTGATTTTCTTCACTTTTCTTACATAGTGTTGCTTTGTTCTTGATGGCTTTCTGTTAAAGTTCAGATTTTTATTCTCTTAAGTTAACTAGCCAACTGCTTCTAGGAAAGAATGGATAATTGTTGTGAAAATCTGGGGACATTAGGCATGCTCTAACTTTTGGTGTACAGCCAAGTGGTTATTTGGCTTCTTGCCTTTGGACTGATTTTGTTTTAGTCTTCTGCCAACTTACATTTTATATTTACCAGGCAGTAGAAGGGTCACAAGACACTTTGAATAGGTGCAAAAGTTGGACCGAAGAACCTTCAATTACAATTACCAGAACAGCTACAGTACACTACTTGCCATCATAAATCTTACACCTGAGAAGGAAGAAACCTCACCCCGTTTTGTAGGTGAAAACCTGGAACCCAGGACAAACAAATAACATTCCTGATATCATGTAGATCTTTGCATAAGGAATGAGACACAATTCCTATGTTTGTGGTGGCGAAGCAGTATAATTTCTGTTTGAGATGGAGCAGGTCTGAATCTCCCTCATAATCTAAGATAAATATGTCCAATAGCACATTTTAGTTCTAGCTGTTACAGATACAATGGAAATTCCTGTTTCCCAGACTATCAGGGATGGCACTGTCTTGTCTGGAGCATCCAAAATGCCTTGAATACTCCAAAACCATACCCAAGCTTCCTCAACAAACACATTTTCCCCTGCATATGGATTACTTTCACTTCTTAAATAAAATCTTCTTCACATTATATTTTTCCAGTGGGATTGCTGCAAAAAGCTGCCTTTTTTTTTTTTTAATTCCAGTATTCAATTTCAACCTTTCTTTTTTTTTTTCCTTTTTAATTCATTCAGATCTGTATATTTTGAGTAGATTTAGGTATGTATTCAATAGATATGGCCTTCAAATTACCTGTCTGTCTCAATTGTTTCTGCAGATTTCCAAATTTTTTCCCCAAACATCTATATTTTGTTTACATTCTTTTCTTCCTCTCTATTTTTTGCATTAATATTAAATTCAGATATAATGGAAAGTATTATTTGTGGATTAGTGATACAGTGCAGTGAGCACTATATTTGAAGGAAAATATTTTCACTCTAGCATATCTTTTATCATTGAACTGTAAATATTCTTGAGATTGCTTACACTATTCTTTCATACCACTCTTTTATCATTTGAGTTTTTGAAAATCAGGCTGTAAAACATTGACTCTCAGTTATTCTTGGCTGAAGCTGAATAATTCAGTTGGTATTTTCCCATAGTGCTGACTCAGCTTTGCCCTTAGATGGGATGTCAAAAAGGAGAAGACAGAATCATATGTCCATGTTGGGACTAAAGCAGTAGGGAGAATAATAAAGACTATAGGAAAAGAATAGGCCATAATCCAGGAAATATGTCACTGAACATAGGCTTAGTATATCTATCTCTTGAGGGTCACCTTCACTTCTAGTTTCCCCACTTAAAAAAAAATTGCCCCTTTTGCAAAGGCAAAAATGCTGCATATACAAGACAAATTCCATAACAAAAGAGAAAAAAATTGACTTGCATGGAGGGGAGACATTGCAGAGATTTTTAAAAATTAAAATTAACAAAGAGGAATAAAATAAAATGCTTATCCTTAACATCTTCACTGTGGAAAAAGTAAATTAAATTTTCAGACAGGAGCTTTGAAATTAACTAAATGAAGTCAATTGTCTCTCCAACACATATTTATTAAATTCATTTGCACAAGGTGACATAGAAGCCAAAGGTTTTCAGTGAGTTCAGAGAGTGATATGACAGGTACATGAAGGTTGCTGGCAGATGTAATGGAAATGTCTGGCTTTGGAACCCTGATTTCCCTTTACTCATTTTTCCATCAAAATTTTCTTCTTATCACTGGTAGGAAACTTGCTTTAGTGAACTCAGCCCCCCCCCATTTTCTTGATCAGTTCCCAGGTGACATTATTCCACATTGTAAAGCCCAACAAAATTTACCCCAATATCACTCAGAATGGGAGAAAAATTCCACTCTACTATTGCTACCATATTTTTACTATTGTTTGTCCTTCCTTTTAAAAAAGGGTTGTGAGACCTTTTATCATTCACAGTTATATAGTTTGTGTATACATTATGCTGTCAATTTAACTAACATAAATCCAGAAAAATTCTTTGAGCTTTTCTGCCAGTGCTCCATGTAACACTATGAAGGTAATTCAGCTACAAATATGTGAAGTTTTCTGGACCTAGAACCTTGCTTCAGTAATGAAAGGCTCAGAAATAAGCTGGTGGTTTTTCAGCAGCAGTAATAACCACATTGCCTTTCCTCAGTATTGTAAACCAGAAGAAAAATTAAAAGCATTTTTCTATAGCTCAATTTAGTTTTACAATTAAGTGGGAGTAAAATTTAATAGAAAGCTGATATTTTGCTTGGGGTTTGCATCTTGTTTTTGCCAAAAGAAAAAACTCTTCTAGCTATTTGTGAGATTTTTGATCTGTTTCCACATGCTTCTCACTGAAGAAGGCAGCCACAAAAGCTAATTTTTATTCTTCCTTGTGCTAGAGGGGGTATCCAAAATACAGCTAAGACTAGGTATCTGGCACAAGCATCAAGTGTTAGGTACTGTACAAGGTTCAGAAAGAAGCATTTCCTTGCTCAAAAGGAATCAGAATATATTTTCTTAAGTACGTTAGAAGTCCTGAGTGTTCCATTTCATTCTTCTGGCTTTTGGTTACATTTATAGCTCTATTTGCAAACCATTCCATCTTGATCTATGTCACTTGATCTAAAGATATGTTGAGACAACTCTCACAGTATGTATGAACGGACAGGAAAATGGCTTTGTAACTGTAGTGGCAAAGTGGGAATGTTCTTCTTGTTTCTATGTATTTAATGAGTATAAATATGAGAAGAATTATAACAATGCAGAAACAGTAAACATCCCCCATACTTTATGTTGATATATGACATACCCAGCATTGCAGTGATGTAATTTCTTTCCCAAGGAGTTATTACTGAAAAACAATGGCCAACATAGTGCAGAAACTCTGGTAAAACTATTTTTCATTTTTCTCTTTTTCTTACTCCAATATGTAGGGTCACTTGATAATAAACTCCACACGTTTCTACTGCTTTGATCCAGTTTCCTCAATGTAGGGCAAGTTGGTGTACCTCTTTCTGACAGGTGAGGTAATTGCTCCTTCCCTTAGAGAACTGGAGGTGGAATTTTTTCATCAAACACAGGTAAACTATGGTACCATACCACCTTCAGCCACTCAGTGAAACTGAACCTGTTAGTGAGTTTGGCAATGGTTAGAGCATTCCCAGGGTAGAGAGGCACCAGCATCACTGATGGTTTTCTGTCTTTGTCCCTTTTACTCAGGAAGTTAATAGGACAATGATCAGGCATTTTTTTAAATGCTCGGCAGCTTTTAATGTGATAATTTTTTGGAAGATCACCACATACAAGGTACTTATTCAGGGGAGTAAACCTGTTCATGTCCTCCAGTAAGCTGCTGTAGCCTTCTTATTTCCACAAATGTTGCCAAGTGTCTCCCAAAATTGTACAAATCATTAACACTGATAACATTTACCTTCTCAGGTTACCAGTTCCACTTATAATGCCCCCATCAGCTATCCACTGGCTTGGTACAGCCAACTGCTGCTGTCCCTTTCCATATTTGTCCTTTCCTGGATTCTTAGTCTTAGTGTTGGCAGTTTTAGCAGTTTTATTACAACAGCTGTTATATTTGATGTGTTTTTGCTGAAAACCTCAGCAGCCACAATCTACTGAGTCCATATAATCTCTGTTTCCACTTGTTAGGAAAAGAGCGGTTGTATCCCTCCTGTTTGCAGAGGAAACCATGGAAACAAAAAGCAAGTGAACCTGAAAAGCTCAGCAATCACAAGGTGACTAAAAAGGGACTTAATCAATCAATCAAACAAACAAACATTACTTTTAAAACAATTACATTTCCAGTCCTCCTGCATGGTTTTGATATGCAGTATATTTAGAGCTTTGAGCAGATGCTGAGAACAACTCTTTGTAATTACGCTAATCAAAAACATCAGAATGGTATAAAAATCCCTGCCTCCCTTAGCGCACTGTGCATTTTCTTCATCTGAGTCAGTGAGTAACATTGCAGAAAATACGGCATAAACATAAACCATGCAGTTACTAGCTGACCTTCCTTCTTAGAAGAGTGGAAGAAAATGGCTGCATTATTTGCTGTTATTTACAAATTGCTGTATAACTAGTCAAAGGAAAAATAAGTTTTAAAGAACCAGTCAGAGATGTCTAAGGATTTAGAAAGCAAGAAACTACATGCCAAAGATCAAAAGGTCTGGCAACCCTTGCACCCAATATTAAACATATTTTTGATTAATTTTTCATCTGTTACTTTAACTTGTTTAAATGGCAATGCTGCTGACATTAAAAAACCTGACGTAACAGCGTAATTTTTCAAGAGAGGCTAACTTCAAAAGACTTGCTGGGAGATGATGAAAGGATGCAGCAAATTTACAGGGAGTCAGCTTCCAAATTCATCATTCAAATAAAATAATAACTGGCTCTGCAGATCTCTTTTGAGCATGAATCACTGTGCCCAAGTGCCGCACATTTATTCCAGACAGAGAGGTAATGCTGTAAGGGGCCCCTTCGTGGCTCTGCAGGTCTTGCACAAGGTAATGAAAGATCTCCCAGCAGCATCTGGTATCAGTTTCTCCTTTGCTGTGGCAAACTGCTGGTGTTATAATCAACTCTCTGTGCCATTTTTTTTTTTTTCCTTTGTAGTGCTTGCGAGAGTTTTCTCTCTCAGATTTTTGATTTACTGTTTGGTTATTTCTTTGTAGTTTTGTGATGGTTTCTGACAAATGGCCAAACACTTTGAAGGTCATTCTTCAGAAACAGTTTCTTGAACTGGGAGGAACAGAGAGACCGAGGTTCTGGTGATTCTAGGTGAACCTAAAAGGAGAATGATATGGCATTAGATACAGTGAGATGCAGATTTCATCAGAACAATGAGGGCTTATGTGTCCCCTGTCTGTTCCATGTGTTGTGTTCCTGCAAAATGTAAATTCCAGGTATATTCATTTTGTCATCCAGGACAAAGGATTTGGCTCCTGTTTTCTGGGTCCCTCAAGAAAACAAAGAAGATCAAGGTTTTGAAAGCTCCTTTTTCTTATAACGTTTTTGATTGTAGCTTTTTCAGAGATCTCAGGATCTCACAGGCTCCCTTCACTTATGTAGGTGAATTTGTGAGTCCATCTGCAAATAAGGTCTGTGCCAATGTTTTGATAGAATTTTCTCCTAGCTGTGTTGCAGTCATGCTAAATTTATGGCTTTTTCCGTTTTTGCTTCCTGTGATGTGATGTTATGGAGCAAGGGTGATGACAGACACCCCCACAGTACAGTATTCATATAAATGCTGTTAAAAGTTTGTTCTGATCTGGAAGATCATGTGGGAACAGTGTACTGTGTTCATTACATTACCCTCCATTTTACCAGGAAAGAACCATCTTGCATATCTAATTGTAAACCATCTCAGACAGAGTCAGTAATATTCTTAAAGACCTCTGAAGTCCCTGTTTAGAAGTAGCCCTTGTCCTCCAGCAGAGACCTGGTAAGAATGAAAAGTCCCATCTTTTGCTCAAGGAAATACTACCAGGCCCTTTGCTTTAGACTTGTCTTATGTCTTCCTTCAATAAAGGAGGAAGAAAGAAAATGACTGTAGAATTTTTTCATAATAATGCAACTACTGAGGATCTAGAAGAACTGCCACACAGCAGGCTTCAGTGAAATAAGAGGTGTTTTTTTGAACAATGCATACCCAATCAGCTGAGCTAAAATGATAAGCACAGAGGATAGAGGAACTGGTGGCATCTCCAGTTCCTAAAGCTACCTTCTCACTGAATCTTGGAAGCTTTGAGACTGTGGCAGAGGAAGGATCACCTTGTTTCCGTACGTTTTCTTTGTAACTTGTGTGATTAGCAAGTGCGTCAGATGAAGCCTCCCTGTAAATCAACACCATTATTCTGCTCTTTAATACAGCTATTTTTGCCAGGACTGTAAAGTAACTCTGAATGTTTACACTGTGCTTTGTATTCTTTCTGCATGAGGCTCCTGCCTTCTGTACTTTTACACTTTTTGTCTTGGGTACAAAGATGAATTATGATTTCTTAGGTTGCCTGGGATGTTTCAGACATAGACATGCATTGAGTCCTTTAAAGTGCCTTCAAAACCTCCATCTAAATGTTTAGAAAATAAAAGTAGCTATGAAATATTTCTTGTAACTGAAGACTTGGTCTGCTTACCAAAGGGCTCCAAAGTCCAGTTTCATGCATGTCTAGGCTGAGTATTCAGACACAGGGACTACAATACCTTCCATTGACTACCATGTTAAACAACTCATATTGCAGAAAGGCAAGAGATGTTTCTTTTTGTTGAGCAACTGGGTGCTCCACCATCATCAAACTCTGAAGCAGCTGTTGCTAAATGTGGTTCAGCCCAGCCAGTCCCAAAGCACTCAGACTGCTCCTCAGGGGCTGCCTGGTGCCAGGTGCCAGCCTGCAAGCAAGGAAAAAGGTGTTCATCTCCATTTTGGCTGCAGGAGGACAGAGTAATGCCAGCTCCTTCCCATAGGAGGAGGACTTGTCTCCCTTGCCTGGGGTGTGTGGGATGGGAATGTAACAGCACGGGTACAAAAAACTCCTCCTATTTGGGCCTATTCCCAAGAAGACAAATGACAGGTCATGGCAGGGATTATTACACTGAAAGGACTGCTATCTTTGCAGGGATTCTTTTAATGGAATAATTTAATTTCCAATGTCCACAGCTGCCTGGAATGCAATTGTCTTTGAGTTTTTCTGCAAGAACACATGATTTCTATGAGGATTTATGTAGTACACTCAGCAATAGTAAGGAAATGGCATTGCTTTGATTTAATTCTTTTTTTTTTACAGTAGGTGATAATATGGAAGACTGTATATTCTAAATTCAGAGAGGCAGTTACTTTTTTTGTGTTTATTTTCACATTATGTCTTCTTCAGTTTTAGTAGATGACCAAAATTGTTATTTTTCTCTTTGTTATACCATCAATTGACCAATGTAAAATTATGAAATGCCTTTTTAGAGAACAAAAGGTAGCCTGTTTCCCACTGATAAAAAAAGCTGTTTTAGCACCTGTAAATCTGTTTTGCATTTAATGGAAAACTTTATTCCATGCTGATAACAGGATCAGAAAATGGGCTCTGACAGCATGTTGTGATTTTACAGTATCCAGGGGTAAAACTTGAGCTAATTATGAGCACATGGCTTTCAAAAGTCATACTTTTATATTTAACTCCATAAATCTTGCTAAGTGAAATCCAAACCTATGTCTACAGCATTTGCTAATCATTAGGTTATTAATTGTTTTTGCTTCTTGATTCATACAAGCTGGGAGTGTTTGGTGTTTTGTTTTTAAAGTAATGGCTGCAAAAAAATAGGAAGTACTTTCTTTCCCCCCTGTAACTTCACAGGAGGTATTTCTGCTGGACTGCTGAAGCTAAAAAATCCGATGGTCTCCTAAACAAAGGCCTCTCTAGAAGACTTTTTTCAGCACTGCAATTTAAATGGTGTCTAGTTTCAGCCCAGAATACCAAGGTCATAATTTTTGGCCGTAGATGGCTCTCCCAGATGTCTTTGGTCAACTTAATCACAGTTTGCCTGAAGGTTGTGCTTTCAGGTAATCCATCAAGACATAATTGTAAATCAAAACCTTCTTCCAACTCAATAAGTAGCATATTTTTAGTTTGTGTTAAGACTGACATTGGACAGGAACTTACACTCGTTTGTAATATTAAGCAATGTTAACGGTTACTCTCATTTGTCACAAGTACCATTAGAAATGTTTTGGTAATTGTTATCAAAAAGTTTGTTGTGGATTTTTTTAAACCATAATTCAGATAGGAACTACTACACCGTCTTTTTAAGCTTTAATGAGCTTTAATACTTATTTAAGCTGCTCACTGCTTTACTTCAGTCTAGACAGATATATCATGTCTTGGCCTGATGTTTCCTTCAGAGTGGATCTCAGATGAAGTGTTTTGATTAACTGAGCAGGCAAGATTTTTGGTTGTGTACAGGAGGCCAGATGCAAAGTGGATTTAAATATGTCTCTGAATGGGGTGGAGGACTTGTCAGCATCCACAAGCAGTCCTCCACCTTTGTTTGTGTTCAAGGAGGGTTGCAAGGCAAAGGGGGAAGTGAAAACTGGTATCACACAGTAAAACATAGAAATCATGAGATGCCCTTTCAGTAGATTTTTACGTAAGAGTCTGTATTCTCACACTCATTCATTTCTGCTTTGGGGGCGTGTGTTGTAACTTTGATCTTCCAATAAAAGCAGATGAGATTTTTGGCCTGAAAAGTAAAAATCACTTTTTGTACACCTGAAGTTAGCCAGCATGAGAATTAAAAGCACCGTACATCCAATACAGCAACCCAATGACCCTTCAATGTTTAAGTCAAGAGCAAGAAACAATGTCTCTGCTCAAAACACCATTTTAAGTAGATGGATAGCAATTGCAGGAACCTGAATTTGGCTGGATGCTAAAAGCAGCAGGCTTGTGACCTCTTCTATGTGAGCCATAATGCCCAGCAATGTTGTGGCCTTGTTTTTGTGCCACGCTCAAAAAGGGAACAGCAGTCTGTGGTGTGCCCCATTGCTACTTTCAGTAGAATATCAAGTGAGTGTGCTTAATTGAAGGAGTTAATCTTTATGTACATAGATACCTACAGTAAGCACCTTTAACAAATTAATGTGACAAGCATGGGGAGAGCTGCAGCTCCAAAACTTCAATTTCACTTTGAACTATATTTACAGTATGCATTGTCAACAGTTTCCCTGCCAAAGCCGTAAACCATCTCTGCAGGGTAGACTAAATATACCTCTTTACAGAGGATATGAGTCTCCCCTTTTGATTTCTCAGCTATAATACGAGGGACAGAGGCTTAGCTGGTGTAATTCAGCACAGCTCCAGGCAGCCAAGAAAGCACTCGATTCCTATTAGCTGGCCCCCAGGAGAAAGACCAGAACTAAGGGTAGAAGATGACAGGTAAACCCTGTGAAAACATTTTCTGAAACCTCTTGTAAATGAGATTTAATAACACTGTAGCATACAAGCTCACATCGAATGCAAAATCTTTTTGCTGGAGTTTAAGGTGACAGTTTAAAAACGCAACAAGATACAGAAATAAAAACTTCTGATAAATTAAATCACTCATTTATAGGCTAATTAATTGCAATGTTGGTTTAATCTCCAAATTCCATCATGTGTCACAGGAGTGCTGCGCCTTTATATATTGGGGCAGTGCAAAACACATTCCATATCCAAGAAAACCTTGCCAAAAGCCCTTGCAATGCATCTTTTTTTTTTTCCACTTTTCTAATCCTTGTTTTGCTCTTGGTGATCATGGTAACAGTAACAGCTGTCGAACATGGCTTCAGGCTGTCTGCCTCCCTTGGGAGAATTTATGTGTTTTTCTACTTCCTTTCCTTATTAGGAGGCAGGAATCTGCAACACCTATTAGAACAAGTATGCATAAAGGGTAATGACTGTGCAATTTATTAGTGGTCTGTTCTCCTTCAAGCAAGCCATCAAGTATATGCACACAGTGTGTGCCAGGGATCATGATTGAATACAATCTTGCCGTGCAGCAGGTGGGCAGCAACAGAGCTTCACTGCAGGGAGAAGTGTGGCTGGGGAGGTCAAGTGCTGGTCTGCTTAAATAAACCTCTTAATTGAACATCAGTGAAGAGAAGACAGGATAGATGGTGGTGTTAAATGTTCATCTTGAAGCTTCAGGTGAGAAAGGCAAGTATCAGTCAGGTCCTGTGATTTTGTGCTAAAGTAGCTAAATTGAGCACTTCTCATAAGGTGATGTGCCTGCAGAAGGCTGTCCATGCAAATGAAATAATGGGAGCTCAATGTGTTCTCATACAGAGTATAGTCACCCTCAGGTATTTCAATCATATTCACTCTTATTTAACAAAACTTTTTCAAAAAAAATCAAAATTAAGACTCCTGGTCTGGAAGCTAATTACAGTTGAAAATGACCAGCATTTTAAGAGTGGAGAAGTCAGTAGATTACACCTCATTTTTTGAAAATGAGGAAACCTTGATTTATACTCCTTGCGCTGGAGTACCTGAATGAAAGGGGTTTCTTATTCCCAAGTTTGGGAACATTGACATTTTTATACTAGTCCCATCTCTAGTGCCACTTCTAGCCACTGAAGAAGGTAATAATCCTATATTTATTTAAACTGTGACCTGGCCTGGGTACTTGTGAGTATACTACAGTGCCTTGCACAAAGAGACAAGTTTACTGGATAATGCTTTGGCTGTGTCATCTAACAGAAACATATGAGGAGGAAATAAAAAGTGGAGATCCACATTCACTCCTCCAAGAACTGGACCAATCATCTGATAGCAATACTAGCAAAAGCAATCAACTTCTATGACAAGACTCATTCTAACCAATATCAATCTGTATTTCAATAAATGTCAGACCCTTTTTACACTACTTTAGAGTAGGTGGCAAAATAGTTGCCCTGAACTGCTGACATACAGGCCCAAACACATTGGCTCCACCAAGGGCCATAGATCAGCAAGAATATTAGAGCACTGTGCATATTTTATCAGGTTAGAATACACTAACAGCATTTCTATACTAATTAATATAATAATATTTTAATATTACGTGAGTTTTTAATTACCTGTCTTGTGAGTAGGTAGCTGGGAAACCTGGCAGCAAGTGGCAGAATCTCAAGCTTAAGCATTTCTTTTTGGTCATGACATCATCTAGCTGTTTTTCTTTCTTGCAGTCTGTGTTCAGGCAGAATTAGAACAATAATGAAAAAAACACCTGAAAATTCAGATTTATTAAACTTCTTCTTTTTTAGGAGTAACCCTTTAGAAAGGGGTGGTGAAATTATCTAACTGTGATGAAATTACATTGATGTAAAACATAAAAGAAATTAAGGTTAAAACCCCTGTTGAATTAAGACAGAGACTGGCAATTGGGAAGGAAATAGGGTCATGGGAAGGCAAGAGCTGATGAAAACGAAGCCTGTACATAACAGGATTTTATCAGTTTTTGGAGACTGCTCACACAAATACAACAATCAGCAGCAGCAACATGATAGCTCTTTGTTCAGGCATTCTCGCTGATTAAATCTTGATCTTGGAGCTAACAGCTAAACCTTCAGGCAACAGGTATAATGTAATTGCTTGATCTGTCTAATTAAGAGCTTGGATGTCTCAACATAGGTAAAGCAGTCGATGCCATAGAGATGAATAAATACATAGGCAATGCAGTAACAAGGACAAGACTTTCTTTCTGGTAATTGAATGAAAGGAAAGGATGCAGGCCATCATAGGATGGGGCAAAACATTCCTGATGGCATCCCATGAGGGCATGGATACCTGCATTTTTAGGAGCAGTAAGACTGACACCTCACTGACTCTGCATTGCCTCACCACCACCCCATGCATGTCCATGTACAGTGTCACTTTGGGACAGGTTCTGTACTGTGGGATATGTGAGTCCAGACACCATGTCACGTACATCAGGGCAAACATGTGTGTGTCCTCTCCTTACCTTCACTCCTGCTACATGGGGTGATGTTTTACCATAGGCCATGTGTGGCTTGCTTTTTTGGTGTTGTCAGAATATCCCATTCTCTTTCATACCACCTCAGAAGTCACACTGTGTGTGTTTTCTTTGCACTATAGGTATTTTAGTTAAGTGTGACAAATATCAAAATGCCTCTTCATTCTTGAGGGGGTGTATAACAGAGGAAAGAAAAGAAGGTCAGTCAGTGATCTTGAGGTTTTCACCAGTACAACTCAGGGCAAGGTGCAAACCCTTTTTCTCTCTGCTAGAGGGTGTTTTTCTTTCTCTGACTTTCTCGTATGGAGGTACATATTGCCTTAGTCAACCTGACAACACTTCAGTCACCTTCAATGTCTTTGTAAGTATCCTACACCAATCCAGCCAGCACTGTAAACCAAGTTTCTTGAGCAAGTACTTCTCACCCAGCTAATCCAGGCACATCAGCAGCAGATTTGTCAGGTCCAAAGATGGATAAATGATAATGAATGACAATAAAACTCATGAGTTTATTAAAAATATCCAAACCAAAACAAATATTAAAAATATTCAACCAAGCCCACAAAATCTAGGTGATGCCTATCTTAGCCATCAGTGGAGGCTGTTGGGACAAAACCCCTTCACTGCGAGGGACAACTGAGGGTAGCTAATGCTGGTTTTGTGCATTTCTTTCTGCTGAGTGACAGAGATGCTGAGCTCTGGGAGACATACAGCCATAGAGATCAAGGCAAGCAATCTCAATCTTTCTCATCACCAAACTATCAGGACACTGATAATTTTTGACCACCTCTGCATTTGACTGGACCTGAAATTGTGACATGGAGTTGTAAAGGTTTGTATCCCATTCCCAGGTTGCTAAGCCATTCAGAACGTCAAGTGAGCTCTCATCTCACCAAGTAAGACTGCCTTTAAAAATGCATTTGGTATCTGTCTCCTAACAAATTCTGTATACACACAATATATACAGCAGTAAAATATGTGTTTATATAAAATATTACATTTTGCATTGATATTTACATTCAAGCAAGCACAATTTTAAATATAAAGACTACACGTGTAATAGATGTGTATAGTACATTGACAAGATTTATGTAAACACTATACTACTATGAGAAATGTACAGATGTTCTCAGTGTACATAAGGCATTCTAAGATTACAGTTAACGTATCATTGCTATTGGGCTGGGCTGGTAAAAGGTATGAGCATGTGTGTTAACAACCCTCCAGTTCCAGTCTGTGACAACAGAATATCAAAAAAGAAGGGAATAAAGCAACTTCCCACTCAAACTGGGAAAAATCTAAGCATTGATGTAGCACCATACACTGAGTTCAAATATCTGTAGGATTCAGTTTTACCCTCAGAAGAACATACATTTCTCACATTTAACTTTTCTCTGGTAATTCTGCCCTTTTCAAAGAACATCCAGAATTATCTGGATTGCCCTCCCTTCACACTCTCATCTGCATGTATGCATGAGCAGGGTACTTTTGCAGGATGTAAGTAGAAAATATGGTGACCTGGCTAGCAAGCTGTTTGTGAACATAGAATAAAATGAAGATCAGAATTAATTGCCATGTTGAAAATTTTGTTTGCCTGTCTTGTAAGTTTTAGAATCCCAACCAACCTGGTCAGCTAACCTTCTCAGACATATTGGATTGGTCTTTACATTTCAGCTCAGTTCCTGTCCAATTTTGTTCAAACAGTCACTTCAATGGACTTTGTTATACACATGTAAAAGCAAAACATTCCTGGTTCAAATACTCCCCACAGACTTCACATTCCTAGGAGATACTGCAGTCCTTTTGTACCCCATGCACCAAGGGATGGACCTGTGTGTCTCTAAATCCCTTTGCCTGTTTATATAATCTGCCTTCTGGATAGCTGCACACTAGTAAAGTAAAAGTACTCTTCTAGGAGTCCTTTTCCCTCAGTCTTTTTTCAGTGCAGAAAGCCACCATTCCACTGAACAGCGGAGAAAGCAGAGAGAGCAGTCCAGGATTTGTGCATAAATGCAAATCTGTAAAGGTGAACATTCCAGTGGTCAAAAATGGCCCAAACCACAAAGAAGTTGTGATCCCTACCATGAACTCCAGAGAAGCTGTGTGTGTCTGGCAGATGAACTCTGTTTTCCCCATACAACTAAATACAATTACAATGTTTACATCCTCTTAACTTTTTCTTTTTCTTCTTCTTCTTCTTTTTTTTTTTTTTTAATCTGAACAGTTACTTCTTCCTATAATTAATATCCCTGTGGTCATTTGGCAGCTCTTACATTAGCCAGAGAGACGTTTATGCACTATCTCAAGTATTAACAAGACAGAGCTGCAAGACAAAGCACTCTGTGATTTAAAAGGGTGCCTAATTTTCTTGTTTCATGTTTCCTTTTTTGTCTAGTGAAAATGCAGGTATTATAAGGAGACTGATATCCTTATTATTAGTTTTTTGACATCATGCTTAATACTAACTTTAATAAAATTGGCACATGATGATTGAGAAAGCCATCTTCCTCCATGAGCAGACTTGGCTCTTCTTTCCGCCTTTCAGTGATAGCATGTGCAGGATAGAGAGGATCAAAGGCCAGAGAAGTCAAATATATAAACAGTTCAGGTGGCAACTGGCTTCATTAGGTGGCAGAATATTTTAAGAGAATTGATAATATTTAATTAAGCAGGCATGGTCTTATTTCATCAGGCAGATATGGGTAAGGCTGAAGTCTTTTTATAGCATACATTTAATTTAGACACCCTCCTCCAGTGATTGAAGTCATGTAGAGTGTGGTGCTTATTTACGACTAGTCTCTATCAGAATACTAACTTTCTGGCCATAAACAGCTAGTGGCTTACTGCAGGCATCAGAGGGCATAGGATCCTTTTGGAGGGATTTGAAATCTGTAAAAAAAACAACATTAAATAGTCTGTACATTTACCCTGCAACAAAGGGTAAAGAAAGAGAAAAATGCTGTCTTTATTGCGTTTTAAGAAGGAAGACAAAAATGTCCAACCCAGTGCACCACACAAGACATCTCTAACAAAACATATTTGATATTCAGACCTGAAGAAATATTTTCTGCTCAAAGTGACAATGACAGCTAAGCAATTCTTCAGAGCTCTTTAGGCTATTGTTTAAAAATAGAAAGGGTGTTTCAGTTCTTCCGAACATAACAGTTTGCCTTTTTTAACAAAAATGTAAACTCTTCTCATGCACCCTTCTATTTAACATCATTTTTGGCCAATAGACATTGCTGTGAGTGCTGTTGCAGTGTCCATTCCTGTACTGAATTTTTAAAAAACGTTTAGCACACCTAAATACTTTTCTGCAATTGTGCGTTTTAAACTAGCTTTCACTTTAAAAAAATAAAGCTTCTTATATTATTAGTAATTCTAACTTTTATAAAATATTTGCCAGCTGCTCATGAAAAATCACTTTTTCCAAAGTTATTTTCTCCTAAATACTTTAATACACACAGGACTCAGTCTAATTACTTTCAGCACTTACACATTAGAATGGAATGACTCTGAAGAAGCTGTCTATTGCCTTGGGTAAAGAATATAATATTAAAACTCTCAAGCAGTGTCTACCACATTTAACCCTTACATAAATTACCTCTAAATGCTATTCTTAGTGTTTTAAATTCTTATGAAACAGATCCTGAAAAAATCAAAGCACTGACTGACATAGCTGCAGGATTAGATAATTAGAAACTTCATTAGGGAAAAAATAAGATCCCCTTTCAGTTTAGTCCTGCACTATAGGGCCCTGAATTGGTTTCATCTCCCTGGACCTCCCCTCTTTGTTGCCCAGCCCCTGCACTGGATTATAGAAGAGGATTTGGGAAAACCTAAGGGAAGGACAAGCGCTCTCAGAAAAGGAAATTAGGATGCTTTTGGTGCTGTGCTGAAAAACATCTTCAGTTAACCTTAAAAACATTAGCAATGTCTCTGCTTTTACTGAAGATTAACAGTAAGACTTATGAGCTGCAAAAACTCTAGTGTGGGTTGATAAGCCTCAGAACTATCTTCCTGCTTTTTGTCCAAAAGTCTGAGAAGATATTTCTCCAGCACTATTCCTATGGAGTTGAGATAAGCTGGAATGCCAGAGCAAGCCTGGTGTATTTATCAGTCAGTGAAAATTTTGTCTCAAATGAAATGCCAGCTCAGAAACATCAATCACTTTTTTAATTTCCAAGAGATAAGCCAGGCAATGTTTATTAAGACTGGTTAGTGCACCACTGAAATATAGATATACTGTTCATAATCACCAGCTGTGCTATGTGTCCTGTTATGAACAGACTACTTTTATATGGATGTTCTAGGGTTGTGCTCTACCTATATATTGTTTCTGAAGCTGAAGACAGCTCAGAATGCAGCAAATGCAGTAAAGGCTTGCATTTATCACTGTTTATCATCTTAATGATCAGCTCTGTTAGTGTCCCAAAGTCCTGAGTGTGAGGCCCTTCTTATCCCTTGCCTCCCCTACCTGTGGGAAGATAGAAGGGGCTCAGGATTTATTGTGATCCTACGTGGCAAGTTCCCTGCTGGTCAGTACCATGGTTCATACTTGCTTGAGCATGGCTGGGGGATGAAATTTATATCCTCTGAGGAGCCACAGTCTGCAGGGCAGGGGAGTCCTGAGTACCTCAGAACTTCTGTCTCACTCCATCAGTCCAGCTCCAAGATGGTGGGGCAAGGAATTGACCTTTTTCTGCTTTTTGAATCACTCAGTGAAACCCCCCAACAGGGTTTAAATTCTCACTTTGACCATGAAAAATGGCCCAAATGATCCAGCTAGCTATTGTTTCCTTTGCTAACTGACCTGTCCACTCTGGTTTGAGGGGCTGTCTATAAGGCATTGTCGTTAAGGTGTACCTTTACTGCCATGTGATGTTTGCCAGAAAGTATAGTCCTGGTAGAAAGCATCCGCTGGAAGACACCCATACATAAAAAGTACAAATTCTTTTGCTCTGTTTGCATTTCTGTATATTTTTACCTGTTGATCCATTATATCAGTTTTGCATCGAGTAATTTATTGACCTTTCAAGTGCCAAAGTATTCAATGAATCAATAAATCCAGTTACCCAAAGGATTTCTTCACAGCAGATTTCAAATATTTTTTTGCAGTCTTGATTTCTTTGTCCCCTGACAAGACAGGGCATAAGTTACACAGAGAGCAGGTTTTCATATATGAAACCTGCAATGAGAGGCTTGATGGTCTGAGATAATCTTTTCAAGTAGTAATAATTTAAAAGAAAGATAACGTCCCTCTTGTCTGTCTAAGGACTAAAGAGGCTTCCCTTCCCATAACAGACAGGGAAGGGGAGAGACCAGGGCTCCATTCATTGTGCACAATGGGGCTCTTCTTGCAGTCCTTCTCAGGGCAGTTTAAAAAGTCAGCTATTACCCAGAGCAAATAAAGGGCTAAAGATGGGAAACAGAGAACCTGAAAGGCCATGAATAAAATCTGTCCCTGTCAGCAAACCAGCCTCATCAAGCTCTAATCAGTGAGGAACCAGCTGTGCTGCCAAGGCCTGAAATATTTAAATCCTGGTGACAGACAAGATATAAGCTGTGTGAGTCTATATTTCAGGTTTCTGTCAAATGTAATGGTTTGGTTTTGTGAGAGTCATGAGCTGAGAGAGTGGAAGAAGATGAGAGGCAGCAATTGATTAATTAACTATTGTACTTTGTTCAGCCTTCATCTCCTTTCTTAGAAACTCCTAATTTAGACACAGACAAGATGATTCTGCTCCCAACCTTGATCCAGCTGAGCTGTACACCTCAAAGCCGCCTTCTAGCCTTCCCACTGCCCTGCAATCCCTGGTGAGGAGGAAAATCCAACTCTTTGCCAAGCAAGGGACCACAATATGATTGCTAGAGCAAGCTCACTTAATAAAAAAGAAAAAAAGAAAAAAAGGCACGGCAAAATTCAAACATAATTTAATTCATGTTAAATCTAGATGTGCTCAACTCTGCTCTTCAGTAGAAATTGAAACTATTCATGTTCCTTTTTCTTTCTCCGAGCCAGTCTCCATCTTTCAAATCTCGCCTTTTTGGCACTGTCTTCAGATATCACCAAGAAGATTTGATGGTGCTTTTTTATTTTTTAACAGAGATGTTTTAGCAAAGGAATGCCTTTTGTCTGTAAGAGATAATGCATTTTCTTTCACTTTAAAGGAAAACTATGGGAAAGGTAGCCCAGGAAGCAGGTCTTTTTTTTACCCTAAGTAACAAGTAATTATTTCCAGCATTTGAATCTAAAATAACATTTCTTTGGGTGACAGAACCCAATAGAAATTAATCACTTCTATGCTCATTTTTAAAAAGTGGTACCTGAAACTGTACCTAGACCTGTAGGTGGGAAACCGACCTGAGTCTGCATGAACAAACTTTAAATAATTGTGCAAAGGCAGATCAAGGCATTCTTCATAGCCTGTTAAGAATCATATTGTAAAATCTGGTCATTATTTTCTTTTTCTTACAGTGCAATTTGGATGTGACTGTATTGTTACCAACTCATGCTTTTGCACTGTGATAATAATTAACCACAAAGGGCTGGCAGGTAGATGCAGGAGGAAGGAAATTTCTTACTTTTTGAATTGTGTTATTTATTGCAAAAGAAATCTTTTTTTTTTTTTCCATATTTGAAAGGAAGGAACGCCAAAAGAAAGTAAAATATAAGTCAGGAACACACTTTTGACAGTTGAAGAAAATATGTTCTTTCAGTTAAAAACATTTCTTCAGTATGAAGCCACAGAGCGAACCCCTCTCTGTTGCTTTTGGGAAAGGAAAACCATAATTGTGATGCAAATTACTATTATTATTTGTGATAGAGCACGTGCTGTAGTCCATGTCCAGGATTTACAGATATTGAGCAGTCCATGCTGAAGATTTTGCAGCTATAAATCTAGCATGACCCTGAAGTGAATTAAATTTACTGTGTGCTTACAACACTCAGAGATGCTTAGGCCCATGGAAAACACTGTGTCATTGTGCTAGACAGCTTGCAAATACAGAAGTGGAGGAAACAACTGCTTCTTGGATATTAAAACCAAAAAAAGGAGTAATAAAGAGTGAAGGAGGAATATATGTACAATAGCCACTAACGGAATGACTGAAAGGCAGGACAAGAAACAGCCATGCTGACTAGGGGAAGAAAGCGAGGTTACAAGAAATTCCACACAAGTTTTCCGAAACAGCCGTGATAGAGCACAAGTGACTTGGGGCAAAGTAGCACTTCTCAAAGGTGACAAATGCCTTTGTTTCCTGGGACTGAAGGAAGTTAGAGAGGGCTGTAACAAGCTGGATCCTAATTTCTTCTGTCTTGACTAAATACTGCTGGGAGGTGGACAGCGCAAGACTGGCATATCCCTTTCATGAAGGCAAACTTTGATGGACTTTTTGCAGCTGGAGAGATTGGTTGAGCTTTTGAGGATCTGACACAGCTGTCTGACAATAACAGCCAGAGGACTATCTGTTTGGGTTTTTTACCCCAACATTTTGTGTCTGTTTCTATCTGTGTTACAGAATTACAGTAGAAATACTACACATAAGATGCTTAGTGACCAAGCCACAGTATGCTTCTTGCTGATACTTGGGCTCCAACACAAAGAAGTTTTGTCAGAGGCATAGATCTTAGCTCCCAAGTGTAGCAGTACAGACATCACTGTGGTGGCTTAAAACCAGACACACCATCTAAAGACACCATGGTCAAAATGGCTTGGGTTGGTTGAAGTGCAACCAAGCAAGCACTGAATGCCCACACAGTCCTCCTCCCACGCAAGAACAACACTGTGGCAGACCTCTGGCATCTGAGAGAAAACGTAATGCAAAAGCAGAGCACGGAAGCAGCAGTAGGGTGCTGAAGCTGGAGGGGCCTGACAGCACCCAGAAGACAAAGCAGCTGAGTGGAAGAAAGTCACCAGTTAAATATAATTTTATTACAGATTGTGTAAGACTTAGCCTGAGAGAAGTGCTACATAAGAATCAGTGTTCACAGCTTTCATATGGACACTTAAAATAGATGCCTAATACACAACTTCTTTCACTGCATTTCAGTAATTTCCCTGGGTTTTGTATCCATGCATGGGACCTGATTTTCTCCATGTCCTATTGAATATGTACAAAACATTAGCCCAAAAGACTGTGATTGCTCGTCTTTTCCAGACTTTGTATCATGGTGGTCACATCAACAGAAGGTTCTGGAGGGGCATAAGATAGATATATATTCAAAACACATCACCAACTCTTGGACTGAAGATTCTTAATCAGTGGGAAGCAAATATGCCTATTGAGTGGACCTCATTTACCCAGGCTTTGAGCTGCTCCTCCAATCAGACTTCATCCACTGAGAGACAGATGGGATCAAACTTGAGAGAACAGCTGGCCTTGATAACTTCTGACATGGCTTTTTTATTCAGGAAATAGCTGACTTGAAAAGTAGAAAGAAGAGATGTCTGGAAATAAAACACTTTTGTTGACGAGACCAGCCCACTCAGTCATTACCATGGAAAATACTTATGATGCAGATATGGATCTACCTGCATGGGAGAATTTGGCATATAGTCATGGCCAACAGGGTCCACAGCAAGATATCCTGAGGATAGGCAGTCCTTGATGTGTCAAACAGTACAGGAAGCCCATGTGTAAAAACAATATAGTGCAGTACTGCTAATAAAAATTACTACTGTATATAAAATAAAGCCCAAAATACCCTCAATTTCTATTTTTTCTTTTTTTTTCACTGGGGGCAGTTGCTTGTCACTCAGCATCATAATTATTATCCGGATATTCCCAAGTGTCTCCTCCCCACAGGGCTAGTTTGGGAAAGATCAGGCTACCTAAGTTTAACCAGCTTTCTAGGTAAGATATTTGGGCGACATATGAAGCATACTTGGACAGTTTAGGGCAGATACAAGAACTCACAGTTCTTCACAGAATATTTCGCTGTGTGCTCTCCAGTTTCTGGATCTAGCACAACTTAGGCTACCTATAAGCAGATTCTGTGGAACAGGGATATCAGGGACAGCAGATTCTGCACACTCTAGAGAGCAGCTTGTTTTCTTTTTCCTTTAAAGAACTGCCCTTGAAATTATTATTGTCACATGCAAGGTTTATTTGCTCAAGCAAAACAAGACTGCATGACATGCTTTTAAGTTTAAATTTGTTTATTGGTTTAAATAGATAAGCAAAAAGGATTATTCTCATGAGTAAATACTGTAGGCATCATTTTCAAGATTGCCACTCAGCAGGCCGTACCTCATCATAGCATACATTGAGTGCCATGCATGTGCTAAATTGGAAAAACTGAAGGCTATAGTTTCAGGCTTCACTTAACGAGAGCCTGGCCCAACCAGCATAGGAAACAAAACACCTCTTGCCTAGATAACAAAGCTTCTATCTTATTTATAAAAATGCCAATGACGGCAACTTTTTATTAAATTCATATGGTAATATTCCCCAGGATCTCCATGAGATACAGATAAAGAAGAACCTTCTTCTTCTGCCTTTCAGATATCTTTTGAAATTAGCAGATGCTGCTTGGTTATGTGCATAACAAGTGTAATTTGTTTTACTTTCTGCTATGAATAAAACCCTGCAAAACCCTATCTGCTCATTGCATATTAAGGCAGGATATGTATATGTCTATCCATGTGTATATATTAATGGATACAATATCTCAGCCTATTTTATTTTAAAATAAGAATTATACAGTTTATCACTTTCTATTTAACTTCTGACATCATGTATCATCTCTTGTTTTCTTCTGCTTCTTTCATTAATCTTTTGTCCTTTTTCATGCTCTCTCTGACTTTCTCCATGCATTCCTGTTACATATGCTCTCTTCTCACTTAAATTTTCTGGTTTTTCCTTTTTGCAACATTCAATGCTGCATTATACAGGAAGATTATATTTGTTTCTCCATGCCTGCAATTTTTGGTTAGGAAACTCATAAACCTTTTCCTTCTCGTCCTTGCATAATACCATATGGATTCTATGAACACTTGATCTCACTCCTGCTGTTCAGTCCTGTGGGTATCTTTTCTTTGTAACTGGTCACTGAGATCAAACAAAGGTATGGGAGCCACAAGCAGTTTCAGTCACAATCATCGCTCAAATATAGACATAGGTGATTGAATCAGACTACTGTGCACAAGTACAGCATCCCAATCTTAAGCACCACAAGAGGGAATGGAGGGAAGGCAATGCAAGGGGGTAGAAGAAGACACCCTTCAATGGCCAAATGTAGTTCTGGCAGACTATTTTGAGGTAAAGAGTCCCATGTATTAGTCAGTGCAACAACAGTAGCTAAAGCAGTGCACTCAAGGTGGCATACACTTGCCAAACTTCTTCAGGGAAATAAATATGCTGTAAATCCAGAGTTTCAACAATAATGTCTCTATGTCCTGAAAAAGATCTGAGCCCACAAACAGGCTTCCCAGGAAAGTGGTCACAGCACCAAGCCTGACTTGAGTTTAAGAAGTGTTTGGGCAATGCTCTTGGGCATATGGTGTGATTCTTGGAAATGTCCTGTGCTGGGACAGGAGTTGGACTTGACGATCCTGACAGGTCCCTCACAACTCAGCATATTATATCACCTTCCAACCTTCTCAAATAAGAAAAATATTTATAATGGGGAATTTTGAGGTCTTGGACAGACACTGAATGGAATACCTGGGTAAGTGTTATGGAAAATAGGTGCTCTGAATCTTTAGATGTGGAGTTGGAAGTTGAGAAAAGTTCTGTCCTTAAATCTAATTCATGTTTTTCTTCACCCAGATCAAAAACCTTACATATTAACTGTGTTACCTCCATTACTGTGTTAGAGTTTTGTCCCTTCATGCAAACTATACATGAGCACATAATGTAATTTCTTTACAATTCTTTAATGCCCAGATAATATTTCTTGGGTGTTTTTCAGCAGTTTTACCATCAGCTCAATTTGAAGAGACAACTCAGTTCAAGGACTCATTCTTTCTGTCTTCAGAAAGGAGAGCACAGAGGTATATGTAATTGTATACAAATCTTACTTTATTCTCCTTTAGGATTTCTGTTTCAACATGGATTTTATGAGTCCCTCCCACTCAGTTTTGCCCTTGTTCCAGAGGAGTTTTCCTACCATAGTGCACAATTTTCTTCTTCGGGAAAGAAAGCTTTCCTAGTACTTCAGTCAGTGGTAGGAAGCCCGTGGTGCTCAGGCTCCTGGGCTGTATGATCAGGTACTTCAGTCTGCAGCTAATAAATATTTTGACAGTGACTAAAAACCATAAAAAATTAAGAAAATAACAACCATCATTTAAGAAATTTGCTTTAGAAAAAGTTCCATAGGTAGCATTTGCCATTGAAATGCTAGCACCAACTTTTAAACCAAATAATCACAGAAATCCAGAATGACAGAATATGCAGAATAGAAAGGGACTCACAAGGACTATCAAAGTTTAATTCCTGGCCCTGCACAGGCCCAGCCCAAGAGTCACACCACATGCCTGACAGCATTGTCCAAATTCTCTTGAGTTCTGTCACACTGGTGCTGTGACCACCTCCCTGGAAAACCTGTTCCAGTGCAGAACCACCCTTGGAGTGAAGAACCTTTTTCTAATATTCAACCTGACAACTTCAGGCCATTCCCTCAGGTTCTGTCACTGGGTACAGCAAAGAGATTGGTACCTGCCCCTCCTCTTTCCATCACATGGAAATTGTAACTGCAGTGAGGTCTGTCCTCAGTCTCCTCATCTCCAGGCTGAACAGACCAAGTGATCGCACCCGCTCCTTGTATGGCTTTGCCTCAAGGTTCTTTATCATTGTCATTTCCATCCTTTGGACTCTCTAATAATTTGATATCTTTCTTACATAGCCACACCCAAAACTGCCCCCTGCACTCGAGGTGAGGCTGGCCCAGCTCAGAGCAGAGCAGGACAATCCCCTCCCTTGCCCAGCTGCTGATGCTGTGTCTGATGCACCCCAGGACAGGGTTGGCCCTCCTGGCTGCCAGGGCACTGCTGGCTCATGTTCAGCTTGCCAGGACTCCCAGGTTCCTTTCCATGGCACTGCTTTCCAGAGTCTCATTCCCTGATCTGTCCATACATCCAGGGTTGCCCCATCCCAGATGCAGAATCCAGCACTTTCCCCTGTTGAAATTCATATGGTTGGTGATTGCCCAGACCCCTGATTTGTCAAGGTCTCTCTGCAGGGCCTCCCTCCCCTCGGGGGAGTCAACAGCTCCTCCCAGTTTTGTATCACCTGTGAACTTGCTCAGTATCCCTTCCAGTTCTGTGTCCAGGCAATTTATGAAGATGTTGAAGAGCAGAGGGCTGAGGATGGGGCCCTGTGGAACTCCTCCAGTGACAAATTCCCAGTCTGACATCACCCCATTTACTGTAACCCTTTATGCCTGACCCTTAAGCCAGATGCTCATCCACCACATGATGCATGTACTCAGGTGTGTTGCAGTACCCACAGAGTTGTGGTGGCCCCTGAGCCACCCACAGATGGTGTTGCTTCCCCACAGAAAGTTTGCAGCCTTTAGGCTGTTCCAGCTGTGACAGCTCCACTGGGGAAGTCTCCCTAGGAGAATGCCTTCATTAGGGTGACCAAAGTGTTGCATCCCCATGGAGCTTTGCAACATTATGTTAATTTGTTACCCCTTATTGGTAGTTTCCCCAGGTCCTGGTTTTTACCCCCTTGATTGGTTCTTTTTTGATCCTCTCCCTGATTGGTCTTTTCCCAATTCATTACCCTATTTACCAAGTTGTAAAGCCCACACCCCCAACTTCCCTACATATCCCTGCCCCCCCTGAGCTCTCTGTTTCTTCTCCCTCTGGACTGTGAGGAATGAAGAAGGTTTCCTGAGGACTAGAAGACCCCGTCTCACCTCTTTATGTCCTGTGTTGCCCCAGAGTGGCAGTAGCAGCTTCACTGCTTGGGCAGCTCTCAAGAAAAGAGCAAAATCACTCAGGGCAGGAGTGTGCTTGTGCCTGTGTCTAACAAGGTGCCTTTGTAAAGGCGCTTCAGGTGAGGAAAGTTGTGGCATCTCACCACTGCCGTCAGGCCACAACACAGAATAATCTTCTCCATAATTTTACCAGACACTGAACTGAGACTGACAGGGCTGGAGTTTTTGGGCTCCTTCTTGCCTGTCTCAAAAACCAGCACAACATTTGCCAGCTTCCAGACATCAGGGATCCCTCTGGATTCCCAAGACCACCCAAAAAGTCATTGAGAGAGGTTTCGTGATTACATAGGCCAGCCTTTTGAGCATTCCCTGATAAATCACATCAGGCTCCATAGATTTGTAGGATCCAGCTGGAGGAGGACATCCCACACAATTTTGGGGTTGATTTTGATCCCATTTGCGACTTAAGCCACTCACATAACCTCCTCTATCCACTGTGAGATGAGCTTCCCTTCCTCTCAGGTGCTGTATGCTCAGCTTTCCAGGGACACGGGTTGTATTTTTCTGTTTGGTTCTGTCTGGTTACCTCCATAGCTCTCTCTTGCCACCCACCTCCATTCTTCAATGTGTTTTTGCATTTTCGAAAGCCCTGTGTGCTGTGCTGCACTGTGGCCTGTCCTTTCTTGCCCTTCTTTTGCATCCCAGCCCAACAAGACTGGGGTTATGTTGGGACCTTGAGAACCCAGCATGGCACAGTACATTGTAGCATATGGACTTGTAATTGTCTCTGTTGCCTGGCACAGTGAATCTGACAACTCATATCAGGCCAGGAATATCACTGTCAAAATAAGTCTGTGTGACTATTGTGTTACTGTGTATTACTGTGCATTAGTAAACTATTGCTGCTACTACTAATAATAATGCAATTTGCCTAAAATTTGCAATACCTGCTGAATGAAGATTTCATGGGACTCCTGGCCTTGAAAGGAAGGAAAAACAAAGAAAGGCGTTCAAGCTTATAGGCTTAGGAAAGATTAGAAAGAGTCAAAGATGAACACACTGTAATGATCAGCATGATGTGCTGCAGCAGAGCAGACTTGGTGTCTCCAGGGAGCCCAGAGCTCCTCAGCTTCCACAGTCATTCTGTGGCTTTTATTTGAAGGTTTTGAATATGCTGTCCATGATGAATTTTGAGATCATTAGGGCAAATTCCCACATTCTACATCGCTTGAGAAGGACTAGATTTTCTTCCCAAGGTGCTGTGTTGATAGTGGTGTCCATCACCACCACACAGTATCATTCAAGATCTTCTGGCTGGAGGGCTATAGATGTTTCATTTCCAGTCAAAGTAAATGCCACATTTTATCTTTGTTCTCAGCAACAACAGTTTCTTGAGCTAAGTTTTCTCCATTTTGACTAAACACAGATCTGAAAGGTGTTGTTCAGATTTGTATTGTTTCACAAATGATTTTGGCCAAGTTGACATTTGAGAACAAGTTGAGATTGAAATTCAGGTTTCATGGAAGTAATTGTTGTCACAGATGTAATCTCAAAGTAGTTATTGCCTCAAAACTTCAGGTTTCCAAATCCCTTCTGAAGTATTTAATCATCTGACCAAGGCATCAGATGGGGATTATTGCTCTGGATTTATTCATCTTGGAATTCCACGTTGAACACCTTTAGTATCAAATAACCTTATTTTGGCATGATTATAAATCCCAGAGTTCCAGATTGCAAAAACCACTCAGTGAATGTCTGGAGTAAGTTTTTTTAATGCGGGCAAGCAGCTGATTCTCCCTCCCTTTCCCATCTTGCAATTTCATTCTCATAAACATTTCCATTCTAGCATAGTTTTTCCCAGAAAAAAATCAACCTCATAGCAGACACTCAACATTTCAACTTGTATTGCTTGGCAAAGTGATAAGCAGCTGAAAGCAATATTTTTAATGGGAAAAAGTGTTGCACAGCTGACTCTGTATCACTCTTTATTCTAATGTTTGTCTAGCAGTGGTATTGCCAAGGCATTTATTACTGGAGTATTTAGGACACTGGCTAAATGTCAATTACTTCTCCAGACTTAGTGCAAAGATTTAGCAGAAGAAACAAAAAAGGCTCCTTTCCCTCATGCTTGGTACATGCAGTTTTTGGCATCCTAGGCAAGGCGCCTTGTTAAGATGGAGGGGGTGAAGAAGGCCTTTGAGAAACTCATAAACTCCCAAAAACTTCACGATTGACCTGAAGTGATTTTTATTTTCCTTCTAAGTGTAGAGGTGTTTTTGGTTTTTTTCAACTTTTACACAGACTTTTTTCAAGAGTTGGATAATACTGTGTTTAATGGTGTTACAGTTACACATGCTAAGACTAGAATAATTGAGCCTCCTCCTTGTGACTGTAATCTGGATTTCCTGGCTGTGTTCCTTCAGTTCATGCACTAGTGATGGAATGCATTACTCACAAACTAATCAGTGCATCTGAATTTATACATCATTATTTATGTTTTTGTTTCATGCCAAAGTACATTTGTTGTTTTTTAAAGCATGAACATGGGCAGTGCCTGGCCTAAGGAAAGTTTGACATGAACAAGAGATATGTTAGCTGGAACAGAGATACTTTAATGATCAATGGAAAAAATACTTGGAGGAGGAAAACTTCCCTGCCTGTCAGACATAATTAGACAAGAAACACAAGAAAGGTACACGTGGTCTAGATTTTAGTGGGTTAGGACCACTCAGAGCTAGGTATCCAGTAGAGCTGGCTACACTTCCATCCACAGCAGATCAAAGGAACATGAATTCAAATGACACCTGAAGCAAGACAGAACCAGCAATAGGACTAGGTGGTGGCAGATCAGTCCCAAGTGAGAAGACTGAGCCTGTGACCTCACAAAAAAACCTGGAGTGACAAGGCATGGGAAGGCTGAGTGGCAGCTAGGGTCATAAAAATATGCTTCCAAACTGCTGCATATGACATTCAAAGAGTAGTTTAAGGTATAGAACAATGCCAACAAAAGGATTCATGAGAGATAGTAAGTATGGCTATATCTAAGCCAGAAGTTAGATGGAGGTTTCTCACCCTGGTGGCACAAGGCTCTGGGAAAACCTGATGGAAAACAAGGAAGGATAGCCACAGGGTTGTGGGATGGAATCTGTCCAGGTTACAAGGGAATTGACATGGTGTAGACTCCAGGGAGGAGGAGCCAGCATTGATGTAATCCTACCCTGTGGAAATGGATAAACTGTCAAGCCATATTCTCTCAAAGGACAAGGGCTATTGTACACGTGTTACATTTATTTCACTTACTATATGGAACACAGGGCATGCATTACACCCAAATTCCTCCCAATAACAATTTCCTACATCTGTGCAAAAGATACAACTCGGCAGTTCATTTCTAAGTTCCAAGTAAGTTTTCAATAGTATTTTTCTGTCCAAGAAATTTTTTAATGAACCCTGATTGCCATTGTCTCAGTCTTCATGAACCAAAAGTCTGGTGCCAGTTTGCTGAACTTGAGTGAAGTGAGTTAGGTGATCCCTTGAAGAAGAATGTGGATGCCCTATCCACACCAGGGCTCTTCGGCCCACTGGTGCACAGTGAGACTCAGGAATGAAATCAATCAGCTTCTTATTTCCCTTTTACTTTTTCTGCCTTTCTTGGAAGAATCTAACCTTTCACAGGACATTTTATTTCAGATGTTTCTTTCTTGCAAGACATAAGAAAAACTGTATACCTCACCTTCCCCCATACTAATTAGGGATAGTAACACTCTAGTGTACTAGATGGTGGAGGGAAAAGAATCTTCTCTTTTCAGATATTTCTCTTAAAATTTAATTTGCTGTAATTAAATTTTTCTGTTAGTGTCCTTGGAGATCAAATAAATTGGCTGCACTTACAGCATATATTTTCTGCTTTGTCATTGGCAAAACAAAATGACACCAGCAGAACACATCATGCTGGAAGCTGTCTGGTCTTCTGAGAAACCTACTTACAGTTATCACAATGTGCAGTCAGCATTCAAAAACAAAAAGTAAGGACAGCTGAATCCAAAGCAAATCCAGTATGTGGTTAGAGAATATATAAAAATATTTCTTGTATCATATATTGTCTTTGCTTTTACAAAGACATTAACCCTTTAAAACCACTGGCCAAATTAACTGTTCAAAGATTGGGTTTTTTAAAATTACTGCTTTTGCCAGTGAAGATGGATCTAGGTCTTGTTCTCCATTACTGAGTGGGTCCTGAGAGTTGGGTCCCTTTGTTTTAGCTAGCACAGGGCACAGCAAGGCACTACTGACTCTCTTGTTCTGTTTCTCTCATACACTCACACTTTCTCTGTCCCTCTCTCTCTCTCTCTCTTCTCTCCTCACATATATGTAAGTATGCATATGTATGTACACATGTATGCATATACATATGCATATGGATAGTTTGTTTTTAGCTTTTTAAGTAATTTGAACACTACAGAGAAAACCACAGTCACAATTTTAAATACCGTTTTGAAAGGTGAAAGTAATGTCAGGCCTATTGAGTGATCTGGGCTACCACCACCATGACAGCCCAGGTTAATCAACCTTGTCCCATTGAAGTGAAACCAGACCAACAGTAGGACTTCTTGAAATAGATGCAGTCTTATTCTGCCTGACATTTTATATTTTTAAGTTACAGGCATATTGCTATTTTTTCAGGTCTGTCAATGGAATGATGAGTGTCATTGATTCAACACGTGTAAAAGGAATAAACATTTTTGGGCTATGGGCCTTAGAGCTCACCAAAGCTGTTTCTTTGACGTTATTGCTTTTAATGTGAAAAGATCGCTGTATCACACTTAAAATAGGTACAATTGGAAAGAAATTCAAATAAATAAACAGTGGTTCCCACTGGGATAAGCAGAGAAACTCTTGACTTAAGAAATAATCATCATCTATTCCCATAAAGTTCATCATTGACACATATCCACAGACACATATGCCGGTTCTCATTCACACCTCCCTTCCTCAGTTGTGCTAATACATTTTCATGGAAAGATGACTCCAGTGCTCTCTGCCCCTGGGAATGAGAGGCAGCGTGGGAGAGGAGCCACTTGGTGAATGTGACCTTAGTCACAGGGCTGTGGAGCATCCCTCAGCTGAATCATTCTTGCCTTTTAAAAAGTATTGGGCAATGCTTTGGGACTCAGTGACCTGCAGGGACACTGTTTGAACTGTTCTGCTGATGTGCGTGGGAGGGAGGAAGGCGCAAGTTTTAAAAAGGACAAGTCCATTAAAAAAAAACAAAGCAAAGCAAAACCAACAACCTATCATTTTACTGCAAAATATGCTGGAGGATTTCAGGACGTTGGTTGCTGAAGGCCCTCAAATTCTTCTCCAGACATAAATATGTGAACAAATTAAACTCTATGTGGTTTTGGCTGATCCCAGCCATGTTTAGTCTTAATCTATCTCAATCATGAGCTACCTTTTAAAAATAATATTTTGTGGTTCCAAAACATCTTTAGCTAATCCTTGCTTAGTTTGGAAAGGAATTATATTTGGAAGGATGCACATGTCCATGTGGCTTTGAGGGATACTCTCTTCATGGTTCTCATCCATCATAAATCTTCTTGAAAAATAATATATAATGCTCCAGCATCATGCTACTGAACACTGGATTCTAAACAATATGGGTTTTTTTCCAGGGGAACCTACAGCTTGTAGGCCAAAAAAACCCCAAAAAATTAATTTTAAAAGTATGCCAAATTGATACATGAATGTGCTTGGATCTTCTCCATATTGGAAGTCAGAGGCATCAGTGCTACTTACCACACAAGAAGCGAAGGAAGAAGAAACAAAAATGTTATAATATTTCAAAGATCACAACCACAAACGTGCCTGGAAAATGCCTGACATTTCACATGGAGATGTAACACTCTCTGAAGAACAAGAACTTGGCTTTAATTACTGAATGTAAAGAAAACAGTTTCTGAGATTAGTTTCTAAACCATGGGTAATTGAAAAAAAGGCTTTCAAATGGTTCATTTCAGGACACTTTTTGCACTCTTTTCTCAAGTGAAGTATTAATTTTCATTTCTCATTCTCCCTCAAATTAGAGCAGTCTAAGAGACTACAAGTCTTGAGAAATCTGGTATCAAATTCTCCTTTTATACTGCTTAATCAAACATTTCTGCCTTCCACTTCACCTTTTAGATACCCTGTTGAAATTTTTAATCAATGAGACTATGCCATGTCTTAAAATAAAATGTATTTTAAAGCATATTTCCTAAAAAATAACTTTTGTCTTCTGCAGAAAATGTATACATTGCTTAAGGCTCTCTCAAATTCTTAAAATAGGCTTACATGACATGAAAACTGAGGGTAGATTTTTCCTACAGCTTAAATCTGAGTGCAACACTGTGCAACACTATCATCCTAGTGTTTTGTGGATAGCCTTCATTTGTATTATAGCTAACAATGTGTATGTCCCTGTCAAGTAAGTACTTTTCAGTGAGGGCCCTGTGGTCAGTGTACTAAACCTAAAAGGTTACTATCACTTTTACAATGTTTGGATTTTGTCATAAAAACTTTATTACAGGATTTTTGCAACCAGTTTTCAGTTTGTACTTTCAGATTACATTTATGCCAGAATTAAATGTTTTGAGAGCACGTCTGCTTGATCATGAGGATATCTGCTAATACAGCTAGCATGCACACATCTGAGACCACAAAAAACAGCACATAAATTCTGGACAAGCAAAATGAAGAGTGCAGTTGCAGAAACCAGCTCAAAACCACCTACAAAACAGTTAGGAAAAATTTAGGCATGACATCCAAAGAACACAAAACCAAGCCTATACAGTGCTGTCTGTGCAATTTGAAAGAATTTAGTAATAAATTCCAGAATACAAGCAATTGCACAAAGCATACAAACCTCAGGAAAAAGAAGTAAAATAATTTTCAAATTAGTTCTGGTTTGTGAATCAATTTCCAGCTCTCTTGTTTCCACTGAACAACTGGAACTGGAAAGCAATAAAACTGAGGAATTGCAATTGTAAGGGATTGTGGAGTGTCACAGTTAGTTTCTGATAACTAGTGGAGGGAGAGAGGGAAGAATGATATCAGCAATTTCCAAAGTAATTTGCCATTCTTATATTAATCAAGCCAAGTTAGAGGAATCATCCCCAAGAATGGTGTTACATGTGAAGCATGCCAGATACTTTGGGCCAGTTCCTCGGAGAAATGGGATTTATGCAACCAGCCATTGCATATGATGTCACACACACAGCATCCCGTACAGAGTAATATCAACAGCATTGCAAATAACTGCAGCAAGGAGTACAACCCTACCAGCTATGGCTAACTAAAGAATGCCTCAGTAAACACATCTTATGATCTATTGATTTAATTAAATATCTATAAATATCTGTATTTCTGTGTGTATGTAGAATTTTTTTATCCTTTTTTAAAAACAGATTTTCTTTCATGAACTAAAATGAGACTTTGTGGCTTCTATGTGAGCCAGGCTTGCACCCAGATGCTGGTGCTGCTGTTGCACCCATCTGAAATAAATGCTTATTTAAACAACCTGCAGTAAAAGTCCAATATCAGAAGTACTGTTTGTTTTGGCATCTTCTTTATCGCAATGAATGGGAATTCCCAGGTGTCAGACTGCTACCCACACATAGGATGACCACTGAGTTTTGTCCAAGGTCTGCAGATGTATTTGATATTTTCAGTTTCTACAGTGTATGAGAAGTTATTGTGCAGCCATCGGATAAGTCAGATTTAAGAGAGGATTTTTATCCTCAGAACGTACATTCCTTAGCTGTAAAGGGCACTTCCGCAATGAGTCAGAAGGACACAGAGACCTTTTGTTTACCAAAGGCTGGCAAATCATTTCTTCTCAACCAACAGCCTCTTTAGTGACAACATCCTGACTACCTCTAGCAACCAAATGGTTTTTCACAGCAGGGTTCAGGCAGTAATTTCCTCTAAGGAACCTGCTTGTATTTTGCCTTGTTAGACACCATTCTTCTCTGAGTTTAAACTGCCACATACAGGAAGGAATACAGAAAATATTTGCAGCTGGAACACAGCTGCAGTATGATAAGATATTTTAATTATGTTCAATTTAATCAGCTGCTGAAAGGCCAGGTGGAAGCACATGGGTAGCATGAGTGGGTTGCACCCAGGGAGAACAGGTGGGAGGGAAGACTAAAGCCTGATACATTATGTCCTTAGCATTACACACAAAAGTCCTGGTTTAGCTACTTTTAACACTTATAGCAAACTCTGTAGAAACATAATTCAAACCTTCATCACTGTACTGGTTTGGCACAGCCTGGTTTTTGGCAGTGGAGGGCCACAGAGGTGGCTCCTGTGAGAAGATGCCAGAAGCTTCCACCATGTGCTGCAGAGACAATCCCTAATGGCTCTGAAGATGGACCTGTGCTGGCCAAAACTGGGCCAGTGAAAGAGGTTGGTAATGCCTCAGTGATAACATATTTAAGAAGAAAATCAAAACAAAGTCACAGGGGTTTTGCTCCTAGTCAGAGTGAGGGAAACAACACAGACACACCAAGGCCAGTGGAGAAGGAGGGGGAAGGATATGCTGCAGGTGCCAGAGCTGAGATTCCTCTGCAGGCTCTGGTGAGACCATGGTGAGCAGCTGTGCCCTTGCAGCCCATGGGAATCCATGGGGGATGCAGAAATCCACCCACAGCCCGTGGAGATCCACAGGGGATGCAGAGATCCACCCACAGCCCTGGAGATCCATGGGGGATGCAGAGATCCACCCACAGCCCTGGGGATCTATGGGGGAATGCAGAGATCCACCCACAGCCTGTGGGGGAGGTGCCCATGCCGGAGTGGGTGGATTCTGGAGGAGGCTGTGATCCCCTGGGAGACCCGGTGGAGAGAGAGGGGCCCCCTTGTTTCCAGGCTGGAGCAGCCTGTTCTTGGAGGACTGCATCCCATGGAAGAGTGACCCAAGCCACAGTAGTTTGGGGAGGACTGTGTGCCCATGGTAGGGACTCACACTGCAGCAGTTTTGGCAGGACTGCTGCTCGTGAGAGTGGAACCTCTCTGGAGAAGTTCACAGAGAACTGTCTCCTGTGGGGGGACCCTACGGTCTCACAGGGGAAGGACTCCTCTCCTGGAGCAGAGGAAGAAAATCTCAGTGATGAACTGATCAAAACCCCCACACCCTGTCTCCCTGTGCTGTCAATGGGAAGGAGGGAGGGGCTGGGGGAAAAGAGGTGGTTTACGGGTGTTTTGTTTTACTTCTCATTATCATCCTCTCATTTTGTTAGTAATTAATTTTACTTTGCAACTAAATTTGAGCCTGTTTTGCCCTTGAAATATTTCTCCTGGTCCTTATCTCACTCATGAAGCCTTCGTTAACTTTTTTTTTACCTTTTCCATCCTTTGCCCAGCTGTGGCAGGGGAGGGTGAGTGAGTGATTCTCGTAGGTGCCTGGCGTTGGGCCAGTGTCAAACCACGACAAGCATCATAGGGTCAAAAGGTTTGCATGTAGAGAAAGAGACAGGAGGAGGACACCAGGCTGTGTGGAACCACAACTTGGAGATTGGTAGTACTGTCTCTCCATTTTACAAGTGGGTGGACAAGTTCCTGTCTCTGGTGGAAGCCCTTGCCCTTAAGTCTCATTCTGTTAGGTTTTATGGGTTTTGCAGCTCAGCCCATGTTATGGCACATATCCTGTAATGGAATCAGTTTCCGAAGGAGGATGAATTTTTTTCTGAGCAAGGTGTGACATTAGCAGGGCTACCCATCTCCTTCCTGAAAATTGCTTTTCTTTGAGGTCCACTTCAGATCACTGTCCTCCCTCCAGTGTGCTGTTACATGTCAAGTATCTGTCACTGCCGAGTGAAACTCAGCAAACTCAGTGTTTGTTGTCTTTGCATTGGAATAGTTCTGGAGGGAAGAAAAAGGGTGATTTAAAAAATGCAAATGTAAAAATCAAGAAAATTTTACAGCATATTTTAAAAAATATTATTATCAAAGCACAAAAGCACAGAGCAGTGCAGGTTAGGTACTAGACAATGTTCCTTGAGATATGCACACTGTAGCATGTGATTCTACTTTTCTTCAAGCTTAGTCTGAAATCTGAAAGTAGGTGACATTTTCAGTTGAACCTGTTGAGTTGAATTGAGCCAGTTGAACCACCCAGGTCACTACATTACTCATCCTGCTGCTGTTTTCACCAAACACCAAGAAACCAGAGCTGCTTAAGTGCCCACATAGTCTACTACAGGGCCATGGAAATTCATCGGCATTTCTTGAGTGGATTGCTCCAAAGGTTTCCACACAACCTTCTCTTCTCTAAGTTGAAGAGAGAGAGGTCATGGAGAGACTTTCTCATGCTGCATCTGAGCTCAAGCACTGGTAAGCTGGCACCAGCCTGGCCCTCCAGCTCCCCAAACTCCTCCAAGCATACAAGCAAGGGCCAGCACTGGCTCTGGATATTGCTTGTAAAGCTGCAAAGAAAGAAGCAACTCTATTGAGGATGGACAGAAGCTGGAGGAGGAAGCATAGCAACCTCGAGAGCATAACCAAGAACATAGAATATGATATGTCTGCTGTACACTTGCTAATATGGCAGCAACAAGGCCAACAAGGCATGGCAGAGAGGCAGGGCCTAGGGCACAGCAGGGACACTGGAGGTGCTAGGCCATGAAATGAGAGGGGCAGCTGAGCTCTCTGTGTCCTGACCTACCCGGTTTTGGCCATTCTCCACCCAGGTGGCAGTTTTTTGGTGACAACAGGGCTGGTCACAGGACTAGTGGAGTGGTGGCTGGTCTGAGTCAGAAAGAAAAGGCAGAAACTGCTCAGTGTGGCATTGTTCTTCTCCACTCTTATTAGCTGGGTTATTATCTATGATCTCTGTGTATCTTTAAATAGTGAAATAGGCTAGCTCATGGAAGGGGTTGCAAGTGATAGGAATTTGTGAGGATTGGTAGGTGGCAAGGTTCATAATACTTTTAATCTATATAATATCAGGAATCATAAGGTAGAACTACACCCATTATTTCCTCCATGCAATTGGCTTGTTACTTTTAGGTTATTAAGAGCAAACCTAGTCTCCATATACCCACACATATCTGTGTTTAGCTAGCCAACACTCAGCTACTTATGGAGCACACTGAAATGCACAGATACTATACAAACCCACTGTGTTCATATGCACTATATTGTATGCCCCAAAGATGATGAAGTCATAATAAAACTACATTTGTGCAGGGCGTACACAGTCTGAATGAAACTGAACCCTGAAGGCTGAACAGTACTGCTGAGCGCAAAGAGCCTTTGGGGATTACACCTGTTTGTACCAGGATATAAATGTTTTCTTTCCCAGGTTAGAGTCTATCTACAAATTCCCATTGAGAATTTGCTCATGATTTTATATTCTGACTGTAAAATTGTCATTTTTTTAACATTCTCTTGGAAAAAAAATATAGAAGTAAAAACGATACTGTGAAAAAGAATCTAGGCTTGGAAAACCTTAGAGATCAGAACAATTTCAACTCTCCCACTGAGGCATATCTTTCCTACATATTCATGTAACCTTTCTCCTACTTAGAGCAGTTATAAATTAAAACAAAACTATTGCATTGGGAATTTATGCACCCTACAGTTGTGGATAATAATTTCTTTTTCTTTTGGATGTCTGGGTACAAAATAGCTCCATTAAGGAAGATGTCTGACCTGAGGCAAACACCATAGAGCATACCCTACATTCTCAAAGTAGTATGTGTTAGGACTTTTAGGTGATTGTAACCTGCTGAGATGAGCTTTTAAGAAAAATATTTGAGGGCTGGCTCATAGGAGGCCTATTATTTCCTCACGTTACCATGCCACATTCATGATCAGATCTTTTAGAGCAACACAGGACACCAGCCTTGGAGAGGAAGCAGTTGCTTTTTATCCATGGGTACAATATTATGTGGCTCTTACATTATCATGAAGGCATAAGAAATATATTTTTATTAGTAGATAGATCAGTTCATTGGGAATTTAGTGTACCTAGTGATCACTTATCTTTTTGCAAACTTTCTGCACCCTGGGATGAAATGACCACCAAGTCCTTCTGGATGTGCTGTATATGTCTGTGTCTTGGTCTGAATCTACAGACCAGCCCTATGCTTGTGGTTATGCCCCAGATACAGACGTGTTGGTGTCCAGTAGGACCTCACCCACTGTAACACCCATGGAACTTTCCCAGTTCCTCAGACAGCAACAGCAGATAAACCCAGCAATACAGATGTCATATGTAAAGCCCAGAGATTATCTTCTCCACCTCCAAAAGTTAATGTCCCCTGATTCTCAATATTTAGTGACACAAAAGGGTGAAGATATATATGGCAGAGCTAAATACAAGTGCTTTGCCCTTCATAATACCAGCTTCCCTGTCTGATCCTTCTCATGCTCTTCACCTAGTCTAAATTCAAGATGGATGTATGTAGAGAGTCAATCCACCTTCTTGTGCAGCATCTAGCAAGCAATTTCTCTGTAGTGTTGTTACAGAAAAAAATATTCATGCTAGTAATCAGTAATGTCTTCTGCCTCCCTAAGGAAGTATTTAGTGAACAAAAGATGGTGGGTTCACATAGTGCCTTCCCCCATCTTGGTATTCATAGAAGCTCTGCACAGCTAAAACCACAGAAATTTTGGGGCTTTGAATTTAGTCTTTTGCATCTTTCCAGGCCCTTATATTAAGACATGTCAGAATTTGAGAAATAATTAGATATCTGAAAAATATATAATTGAGATCCTTTCAAAAACATCCTATTTTCCCTAGGTCATTTTTGTACTACCCCATCCCAGGAACCCTGTGTATTTCCCACCAAGTGGTAATGGACCTTATTTGCTTTCTCTGAAAAGATTGTATCTTTTGATTCAGGGATTTTTTTTTTTTTTTTCCTCTGAGGCTAGTGTGATATATGAAATTAAATCTAGACAAGCCACATTTGAATTAGAGCCAGCCCATGTATACAGGGAGGCATTCTCTTATATCTGGGCTCTCTCTTGAGGATTCCAGTCACGTGCATACCTCTATGGAATGTTGTCAGACTGACAGTCCCACGACACCTATCAGACTCTTCAAAGTGTAATCATTGGGCTTTTGACTTTATTAATATCTCTTACAGAATGCTATTGATCAGCAGAGAAAGCAGCTGAACTTAAGGCAACCTGGTATCTCGCAGGCAGCAGCACCTTGTTAAAAGTTTGGGTTCTCTGAAAGCTGGTAGAGAGATAGGAAAAGCCAAGTGGAACAACAAATGAGAACTTTGAAACAAAATTAAATGAAGGGAAACTTGATGACAAGCAGTTTTGCTGAAAGCTTTAATGTTGCTGGGGAGCTGTCTTCTTGTATTATAGCACAGAGCTATACATTACAAATAACAGAAAATTCTACTTGGCAGAGCACAGAGTTTTGTTTATTCATGGATTTTTTTCTTTTTTTACACATTATCCTTGACCATATTGTATCAAATTAAAAGACCTTATTCTAAAAAATTTCTTCCTTTTACGTAGTCCAAATCTAGCCTGTATCAGTTTAAAACCATCACCCGTTGTCATATCACTTCAGGCCCTGCTAAAAGGCCTGTCCCTGTCTTGCCCATAAAATGCTTTCCAGTACTGAAATGTCACAACCAGGACCCCTTGGAGCCTTCAGTCCTCCAGGCTGAACAACGGTAGCTCTCACAGTCTTTCCTCATTGGAATGCCAATAGTGTTTTTATAATAAAAGTTGTCTTTCCAGAAATCAGTGCCAAGAAACACGCACCCAACAAAATGCAACTTAAAATGTATGAAAATGTATTCAAAATGGGGAGGGAGGGGGCAGGGGGGTAGTACTTATCATACCTTTAGAGCTATGTGCCAGTAAATGGAAAGTAATACTACACAGATAATCAGGACACTTAGGCAGATTTTTGAATGGCTTCCTCCCACTGCTGTATCCTTCTGCTAGCAAGGCTGCAGAAGCAGCACAGGGACAGACTTACAGACATGTATCTCCTTTCTCATGCTGATGATCCAGTAAAGAACACTGTGCTATCAGGGCTGTGGCTTTACTAATTTGTGATTTATCTTCTGTGAAATTACTGTACAAATAAAAAAAGCATGTAAAAGAGGCCAGGTGGCAGTAATGGGAGATTTTAACTACCAGCAATCAACTGCTACATTAGGAGGAGGAAATAAACTGGAGACTGGTGATCTCTGGCTTTTGACTTAATACAGAATATGCATTAAGTGTAAAAGGCTGGAATAAAACCCAGATTGCAGACAAGGGAGAAGGAATTTTAGGAATAGTCAGGTGGTTGGGAAGATGAGGAAGACATTTTTCTACATCTAACTTCTTTGACATTCTGCTGTAAAAAAGCAGAGGGACGGCACATTTACCTTATATAAAAAGAATTTGAAAATACACAAATAAGGGAGTTTTGCTGCATCCACATCCAGAAAATGGTCATCACCACCATTTGCTAAAAGAACAAACTCTTTCTTCCTTACACTTTGAATGCAATGTATCTTTTGGGTTGTCCTTTCTTACAATATGCCTCTCCCACTCTCTTATGCAATTTTTGATGCTCCAGGTTTTAACATTACGTGTTAGGGAGCAAGAAGACATGGCATGAAAAAGCCCTACTGCATGATTTCTTACAGAGGTATGGCACTACATATCCATAATAAATAAAATGGTGTCATCTAGAGTCTTCTTGAAGGCACCTTGAGCAAGTTGCCTGATTCCACTATCTATGTTACTGATATAAACATTAAGTGGTATTGAGCACTGTATAGACCCTTCAGGGACACCACATATTTCCACTTGGACATTGAGCCGTTGTCTGTAACTCTTTTGACGCAGTCATCCAGACAGTTCCTCATCCATCAGCAATCCACTTGTCAAACTCATATCTCCCCAATTAAGCAGCAAGAATGTCAGCAGGGGGACTGTATCAAAGGGTTTACAAAAGTCTAGATGGATAACATCTTCATCAAGAGTCTGGGTATAAAGTAGAGGGCACAGGATTGACATGGAACCATAAAATGGCTTGAGTTGGAAGAAACCTTATAGTTGGAAAGGTTAATCTAATTTCAGATCTCCACTGCCATGGGCAGAGACAATTTTCACTGGACCAGGTTGCTCAAACCCCATCCAGCCTTGCCTTGAATACTTCCAGGAATGGGAATGTCATCCACAACTTCTCTGGGCAACATGTTCCAGTATTCACCATCCTCACGGTTAAGAATTTCTGCCTAATATTTAATCTAAACTTACTCTCTTTAGTCTGAAGCCATTTCCCTTTGTCTTGTCACTATATGCTCTTGTAAAAAGTCTCTCTTTCATCCTTCTTGTATGCTCCCTTCAGATATTGGAAGATCATATTTAGGCCACCCTCCTCTTCCAGGCTTCTCTTTCCAGGCTGGACAATCCCAATTCTCTTATTCTTTCCTTGCAGAAGAAGTGCTCCATCCTTCTAATCATCTTAGTGACCCTCCTCTGGATTCACTCCAACAGATCTATGTATTTCCTCTGCTGGGTACCGCAGAGTTGTATGCTGTGTTCCAGGTATGGGGCAGAATCCTCTTCCTGGCCCTGCTGCCCACTCTGCTTTGGATGCAGCCCAGGACATGTTTGGCTTTTTGGGCTTTGAGTGCACATGACTGGGTCATGTCCAGCCTCTCATCAACCACCAGACAGGTCCTTTTCAAAGGGCTGCTCTTGATCTGTTCATCCCCTAGCCTGTGCTGGTACCAGGGGTTGCCTCAACTGAGGTGTAGTACCTTGCACTTGGTCTTCCTAAACCTCATGACATTCCCATGGATCCACTTCTCAGGCTTGTCCAGGTCCCTCTGGATGGCATCCTGTCCTTCAGGTGTGTCAACAGCACCACTCAGCTTGGTGCCATCTGCAAATTTGCTGAGGATGCACTTGATCCTTATGTCTATGCCATTAATTAAGATACTAAATAGCACAGGTCCTGATACAGACCCCTGGGGGAACCCCCTTGTCACTAATGTCAATTTGGACTTTGAGTCATTGACCACTACCCTCTGGATGTCACATAGTCACTTTCTTATCCATCTAATAGTCCACCCATCAATTCCCACCCTCTTCAATTTAGAGAGAAGGATGTTCTTGAGGACCATGTCAAAGGTTTTACAGATGTCCAGATAAATTACAAGTGTAACACTTCCCTTGTACATTGATGCAGTCATTCCATCACAGAAGGCTGCTGCATTGGTCAGGCAGGACTTGCCCTTGGTGAAGCTGCAATGGTTTTTTCAAATGATCTCCCTGTCTTCCACGGCAAAAGGTGACATGGGGTCTGTGTCATGAAGGTGAGTGTACACCTTGAGGTATCTGGTTGCTTCAACTATAAATTTCTAAGCCCACCAATAGTGGCTGCAGACACCAGTGCTGCAGACATGAGTTCCAGATAACATTTCTTAAAATACACTGCAGTACATGGAAAGAAGGAAGGAAATCAGCTGGTTCAGGTGCAGAAGCTTGAAATATGGTTTTGTGGGAATTGAAATATGGTTTTGTGGGAATAAGTGCATGTGCAGCAGTTAAGACAAGACTTGCTCTTGTCACGGCAATCAGTCTATCTTTTTGTTTTCTCAGGACTGACTAAATAAAAACGGAATTGGCACCAGAAAACTCTCTTCATCAAGAGTCAGTGCTCCTAATTTAGTAAAAAACCTCCACATAGGCTTGTTTTTATGGAAAATGCACATGTTCCTGAGTCCAGACCATGGTGTACAGTATTGAAAGCCCATTTAAGAGAACTGCTTTGAGAAGTAACTGTTTTTCACATGCTGAACTGCAGAACATGTGGGTAATCTGTGCTTCATAGGCATATATGGATGAGGGGATCAAGTTAGTAAATTTGCAGAAGACACCAAGCTAGGAGTCAATCTGCTGGAGGGCAGGAGGGCTCTGCAAAGGGACCTGGACAGGCTGGATAGATGGGCTAAATCCAGTGATACAAGCTTTAACAAGACCAAGTGCTGGGTCCTGTGTTTTCATCACTTGCAGTGTTACAGGCTGGGGGGTCAGAGTGGCTGGACAGAGACCAGGCAGAAAGGGATCTGGAGGTACTGATGGACAGCAGCTGAACATAAGCCAGCATGTGTCCAGGTGGCCAAGAAGGACAATGGCATCCTGGCCTGTATCAGGAATAGTGTGGCCAGGAGGACCAGGGAAGTGATTTTTCCCCTGAACTCAGCACTGGTGAGGCTATACCTTGACTGCTGTGTCCAGTTCTGCACCCCTCAGTTTAGGAAGGATGTTGAGATGCTGGAGCATGCCCAGAGAAGGGCAACAAGGCTGGTGAAGTCCTACAAGGAGCCACTGAGGAAGCTGGGGTTGCTTAGGCTGGAGAAGAGGAGGCTCAAGGGGAGACCTTATCATCATCTACATTTATTTGAAAGGAGGGTGCAGCCAGGTGGGGATCAGTCTCTTCTTCCAGGAAACCAGTGACAGTCCAAGAGGACACAGGCTTAAACTGCAGCAGGGGAGGTTTTAAGTTGGACATAAGGAAGAAGCTCTTCACAGAAAGGGTGACTGGGCATTGAAATGGTGGGCTGCCCAGGGAAGTCGTGGAGTTACTGTACCTGGAGGCATCTGAGAAAGACTGGATATGGCACTCAGTGCCGTGGTCTAGGTGACAAGGTGATGTTGGGTCACAGGTTGGCCTTGATCTTGGAGATCTTTTCCAGCATGGTTGATTCTGTGATTCTGATATCTTACTGTACTTACCTTTACCACACCAATACTGCAAAACACAGTCTGTGATTTGGCTCAAGAGCTTGCTTGTTGATCCCATATGAGCAATTTATAAGCTGAAGATAAGGGAAATCATGGACTCTATTCTTCCACTTGTTCTTATTTCTGTTCTTTGCACTAATGGCTGGATTTCCTGGCTATGACCTGAACCAAAGCATCTTTTGCAGCCTCTGAATCCTCAAGTCTGCTCTTTGTGCTTTACTTCTGTTGTTCCTGTCTAGTAAGGGATTTTCCATCATGGTCTGTGTTGTCAGACAACACAGAGCTGTGTGGTCACCACACAGGTGATTCTTCTAGTAAGTTCTTAAAAAACAGCCAAACTTGGGAGTATTTGATTTTAGTACTGGTAAACAACCTTAGGGCTGGCTTCACAAATATTACCCTTTTGAGCTGATTCACTCTGTTTTCATACCAAAGGAACTGAATGCACATTCTTACACTGGTTACATCTGCACTAACACTGTTAGTGGATATCAGACATCAGTGTTAATCACATAGCGTGTAATCCAAAAACTCAGTGGATGACATGTTGTAAAGGGCTATATTTTATGGCTTCTCCCTGTAGAGCTCTCAGGTTAGTCAAAAAAAGCCTGCTGTTGCTTGATGTTTAATACCTTAGACATTATTGTTGGGCCTGTAAAACCTCAAACTGGCTGTTACGTGTGTTCTTCAGCAACTGTACAATCAGCACATTATAGCTGCAAAATGTTTCCCCAGTCAAGGGAGTTGTAATCTAAAACAAATATTTAAAAGTAATATGAGGAACTTTTGTCTACAGATGATAATTTGTGTCATTGCAACAGTAAAATTATTTTAAGTGGCCTTTTTTTGGCTACCTGTAGCTATATAAATGAAAAAGCAAAAATACTTATTTTGATCGATATATTCACTTTAACAATTTGAAAACTGCTCATCCTTGTTTAACTCTGAGCTCTGTAGCATTTCATTTCTGAACATTTCTGCTCAACTCTGAGCTGTAGCAAATGAAAAGTATTTCAGTGTTCAGTTTGCCCCCTGTGGTGGTATAGTAAATTACTGTGGGTGGAGTACTTCTGATACTTTTGCCATTATTGGTTATCACAATTTTGACCATAGGTCAACGTCCAGGAAACTGTAAGAAAAACAATCAGCAGTACATTTAACTGTAATTTCTTCAAATTATTATTTTCTGACAGTTTCCACTGAAAACAGGAAAATATAATAATACTTCTGTATAAGTAGGTCTTCACGTGTCCTTCATCAAAGTATAGAACCAGCATCACATTTAATGCAGAGAAAATGAAGGTTGGGAACGAGCTCTTGGCCTAAATGAAGTCAGTGGGAGTTGTGCCATGGCCTTTAGAGGACCAGCTTGTTACTACATATATTCAGGCCAAGTCAGTATAACCAATTCTTATTTATGGACTTTATTTTGAGCACATTTTTTCTTTAGTGGTTAGAGTGTGTTGAAAATACTGACCTTCTGAGCTAAAGGAAAATGAAATAAGGAACAGAAAAAAAAAAAGAAGTAAAGTGATTTGTGTGCATGATAAAAGTGTTTTTCTGCAATAACACAGCATGTGGTCAAGAATTACACAGGTTGCATTTGCCACTTTATATCTCCTGCCAGACGAATACAATTCAGGGCCTGTTACCCCCGCCTGCAGTACTGTTTCATAGTTATGAAGTCATGACAGCTGTGACTGCCAGTGTAGAGAATAAAGTCTGTGGAAAAAGTCTGGATAGCTTCCCACTGTACACAGGCCAAAAACAAGTTAGCTGGAATTAAAACAGAAGAGGAGAAAATTTGCAGGGGGAGAAAAGCAAGGGAAGCAAATGGCATTTCATATTGGGACACAAGCTGAGGCAAATAGACTCTGGGACAGATCCTGACTCCACTCCCATCTCTGCAGGGTCCTGGAACAGATAAAAGGTCTGAGGTGTAACCAAGAACCCATTTTGACCAAGTGTACTCTACCTCATGGAAATTGGTACTTCCCATTTCCTGCCTCCCTGGAGATTCACAAGTCATTTGAATTAATTTCATTCCCAGCTTAACAATAACTGTGCAAAAACACCACCTCAGTTCTTGCACCTGAGGAAACATTATGATCTATAAACTCACAATGTCCCACTTGAATGTGGGGAGCAGGTGCTAATCAATAGTGCGTTGCCGACATTTAAACAAGGGAGCTCCACAGAAAAAGTCTCCCATAGCTGGGACAAACGCCGCAGTTCCATCTCCCTGCAGACTCAGAGCTGTATGATTTGCAAAGCAGGATCTGATTTCCTCTTACTTCATCTACCATCTGTGGAAAAATCTTGTCATGTAACCAAAGCAACTATACTTTGCCAATGAATAATAATGGAAACTGTTTCTGTCATGTTCGCGAAAAACAGTGCCAGGGTATGCGGAACAGTTTAATGATCAGTATGTACAGTTTGGTTCTGCACGTTGATGTGTAAGTACCACAGAGAAGAATGCCATTGTTTGGGCTTTTTGCATCTAGTAACTGATATTCGCCACAACAAAACATTTATCATGAGGGTGAGATCTGTGTTCTTCAGAAAGCCTTGGAGGAATCTTAAAAGAGAGGTCGTTTTCTCTCTTAAGGAGAGGGATGACAAAGAAATACCTTAAGACAGTGATGTGTTGGATACAGAGAAATAGAAGCTGATTGCAGACCTTTCATGGGCCACAAAGAACCACTCCACTCTATCTGTATCTCTGGCTGATCCAGATGGACAGTATAATTTGAATTCAGTATGATTATGGTGATTGCAATTGCATTGAACAGGAACTTCCCCTTTATCCCAGGAAAAGCAAGTGTGGTGACACAAGATACATGACAAAAGCTCTTGAGAAAAATGATTCATCAAAATAGAAGAAAAGGAGGACAAAAATGGGGACATTAAATTTTGTGTTCACAAGCATCAGTTTCAAGTTGCCCACAACCATATTCAGAGGGAAGAGTGTACTTCTGCCTGACTCAGGGAGAAGAGCTTTAACTCATTCTTAAAATGACAGTTCATGGGTGCCTAGCATTATGCTGCTGACCAGTTTCAGTTGCAAGCTTCAAAACCTGTCCCTTGCCTCAAACTCCTGCAAGACGGTGATAAAGTTCACTAGAACATACCAGTGGCAACAGCAGTAATGATTTAATTTCTTTTTATTGCTCCAGCTTATGTGGTCAGAACTCATCTTTGCCTTATTTAGAAATAAACTTTTATATTATGAAAGTATCCATTATGTTAACACAGAGGCAGACTCAGACTGTTTGACTTTTCTAATCTTTATTTGTTTATGATTTAAAAATATTTAAAGACAGAAAAAAATAGATTGAAAAATTAAACATGGCGAAAGCCACATGCAAGGGGAAGATTAGAGAATTAAGTCTTCTCCTTCTGTGCATCCTCCCTCTGCAATTACATCATCACTGTAGCACCTCCTTCACACAGTTCTGTGGGGTCTTGAGAAACAGCTATCCTGCCATCAAAATACAAGAAAACAAAGATGTTAATGGGTGATTTTAAAAGTTTGTTAAAAGCTTCTTCTGCAGTGCTACTTGACAGCCAGGCGCTTGCGCAGGCCCAAAGGACAGGTAAGAAAATGTGAACTGCTGCTTGCATTTTGAAACTGACTGTAAACAGGAGCTGGAAAAATACCACAAAGGGCAAAGATGGACCCATTGACTGTAGCTGCAGCTGTACTACCATCCTACAACAGGTAACACCACAAAGAAAGCCAAATTTTCCTGTGTCCAGAAAATGACAGGTATTTCCACTCCCACATCAACCATCTAAACGGGCCATTAAATAGAAATACCCAAACCTATTTTCCCTACTATATTCCTTCACTATTTTTTTCCTTTGCATTTATTTTCTTCTTCTGTCTTGGCTTTAGCTTTTGGAGGGGAAACAAAGTTTTTGAAGCTGAAGTACTTTCCCACTTCATCCAGAGGACAGTTCCAAGGCTGCAAGTGGTCCATGCTTGGCACCTAAGCCAGCAGCCTCAAAGCCAGAGTGAGGCTTTCAACTACCAGAGTTGGTCAGTGTCCCCAGACTAATCCCTGACAGAAATGGTATAGCAGAAGAGGAGAATAAAGAAACCTGTGAACTGAAGTACTGGATTTTAAGACTACAAACATATGCAGGCTTATTTCAAAATGAGCACCAGCACACTTGAGCAACTGGATGGGGAAGGGTGGGAAAATAATTTAACAAGGAGTATTCAGATGGTAGAAGTGCATTGCCCTGGCCTTGCAGCTACAGGCTGAGATGTTTTATTAACATGTAATTATGCTGATTTCCAGTCTCATAGATCAGACTAAAAGAAAAAGCAGAACATCACTTGCTCTGCAGCTTCTTCCTGCTAATCACAGAATGTCCTTGGAGTACTTTTCATTTTAAAAAATTGATTGTAGTCCGAAGGCCTCTGTTTTATTTAAGATTATGCCTCGCTTCTCTGAATCCTTAGGATTACAGGAGAAGGAAGTTGGATTGTACAGACAAAAATGGGTTTCCTTGAGGCAGATGATAGGGCATTGCAGTTGAACAAAGACAGGGAACAGTAGCCCTCGGTGCTCATCAAGACTGCAGGGCAACACTTTGAGGTTTTTTGCCTTAAAGATTTTGTTCTGTATCATGGTTGCTCCTTGCTTCTGGGATTGGCTTTTTCAGAGGCAGTGTCCATATAGGCACTGTAAATAGAACCTACATGATTTTTTGTTGTAAGGGACATGGTCCACTTTTATTTGCTTAAATTGCAGATCATAGCCATGCTTCCTCTTCCATTCCTGTTTTCCCATTAATCTTACTTTTGTGAATTGCATTTGCTGTGCATTGCACAGCTGCCTGAACTGGAGTCTAACTCAACTCTGCAGCTGCTCAGTGTGTCCTTCCCACTGCTTGATCCTAGTTAGGATTTGGTTGACCTGGTTAATGCACCTGAAGTCACAGATGGGTCCAAAAGGCAACATAAACTTCATATATTTTCTTTATGTGCTGTTTTCTCCCTCTGCACAAAAGCACTGTGCACATGATCTCCATGTTCCTTACCATGCATTATGTTCTGTGGCCCTACCATCTGTGGTAAATGAGAATGACTATGCACAAATGAATAACCCAAAGAAGCACTGGGCAAGATCAATCCTGGCCTCTTCTCATTAACACAAGTTAAATTCTCATGCTTCATGTAATCCATAATTCATTGAAATAGTAATCCAGGGAAAGCAAATTAAATCAAAAGCAAAAATGCCCTGTGGCTTTGGTTGTTTTGTTGTTATTGTTTTGGTTGTTGGGGTTTTGTTTTTTGGTTTGTTTTTTTTTTTGTCCTGTGGAAAGTACAAATTAAATGAACAAAACTATTTTAGTTTTTCTTATCAACCAGCAGGAACCTCTAAACTGACTAGGTTTCTGTTTTAAGCAAGAAATGCCCACATTTCTTTGTTAATTGCTTACAGTGTTTCTGGAAAGGGTGGGCCAATTTTCCCTACTTTTATTGCCCAACGAAGGATGATGGGAGCACAAGAATTTGTGATTGGCCATTTGTGTGTCCTTTTACTTACACAATAAAACCAAGAAATACAGAAACACTGAAAAGCACTACAGTATTGACAAGCATAGCTGGATCTCCATTTGCTCTTACTCTATACAGGATGTAGGTGTTACCTGTGCTTGCCCAGGGCAAGTCAATCTACTGCTTTTATCAGAGTCCCTGTGACTCTTTTCGAGAGTCATGACATAAAACCCCTTCAAAATTATCCTTTCTTTTGTGCAAAATACTAATGCACTGAAGGAAGACTCCAGTCTTTTCATTTAAAGCTGCAATACAGCAGAGGAGGAAAAGATCCCTGCAGTGTACCGTGAGCTGTACACTATACTCATTAGTGAGCTGCCTTCCCTGGCCCACATCCAGGAAAACACGAAGTGTACATTTAATTTTCAGCATGTGTGTAGAGTTATTAACTGCAAGCACATTCTTACATGCCTTCCTCATTGCTTTTCATTCTACTATAGAATATAAAAGGAAGCCGTGGCTTTCAGAGGTTGAGAATGTTTTGAAGAGGACCTAAATGAAAGTACCAAAACCTCCTCACAGTATATAAGAATAACAAGACAGTAATATTCTTCTGGTTGACACGATATTCCTGCATGGAATACTGTACTGTGAACAAACTTTGTTCAGAAAACTTCTGTTTGCATGCATGTTGATTCATGCTACTAAACTGAACAGTAGGTTGAGAAGGGAAAAACTGTCAAATGTTGTAGAATGTTTTCACTTCGGCCACATTATGCAGCTATCCTGTGTCTGTAAGGACACTACTTTTTTCTCAAATTAAAGCAGTGATATAGTAATACAGCCTAGTCCAATTTATATCCTGACCGGCACATGGCTGCCTTCAGGCACGTACCTCCCTTATCCCCCTGGGCAAGAATCTGCAAGGAAGGAAAAGCCCTCCTGAGATGCAATTGCTGCAGAGAGCTTCCTCTGCAGTCGGTCTCACTGAGGAACTTGCAGACATAATTTCCTACCATGTGTCTCTTCTTGCAAGTTACCCTGTGGCATGTCATGTGGGGAGATGTGCAAAGTGAACTCCTGCAACGAAGTCACAAAAGACAGGTAGAATTATATTTTATCATTTTCATGCTTTCTTTAGTGTCACTACAAAATGACAGTATCTCCTTCATATGTCTCTTTCTCAAGCTGATACAAGTAATTTATTATGCCTACTTCACCTGTGGAAGAACAGACACAGGCTAGTACCACGGCCAAATACCAATGCAGTGGTAGAAGAAAAGTTTTAAATTAAGCAGGAGTGGAGTGGTGGGCTTGTGCCCAAAGCATTAGACAGTGTTATTTCTTTGGGGATCTGGCAGAGACTTGGTAAAGACAAATTGCACAGGCTGCATGCGCTCATGTCCATTTACAGGAGCTGCCTGTCCTCTCTGTTGCAAACCTTCTGTGGGCACTGCTGGTGAGGACTGCCCAACTCCCAGCAGCTTTTGTGCTTGGAAGCCCAGAGAGCTGCCACACAGCAGTGCTCATGCTGGCAGCTTCTGGGAATGGGAAAGGCTTCAGCAGCAAGGCAGCTCTGCTCAGGGACTGGTCTCTCTGGAAAAGATGGTCTATGCTACTGTACTCACCATCAGTCCTCTTTGAGCATTGTAAAGCATGGCAAGTGTAAATTAAATCTTCTGTTAACATTTCCCACCAGAAAAAAAAATCTAGATTTGCTCTGGGAATTTGGAAAAAATTTCAGTGTAGGGCTAAATTTATCAAAATTGGGTGTTACCCACTACCAGAAAATATCTTTGTATTGCAGAAAAGGAAATACCTGAGCATAAAATTCTGAGCATAAAAGCTCAGATTCTGAAGTTCCACAGACAAAAAAACTTTCCTTTAACCAACATTATTTGTCTTATATATGGCATGTGTATGTTTCAAAGTAGCCTCTTTTATACAGTCCAGTAAATAAAATCCCACTGCACCCAACTGGAAAAAAAAATGGTGATATACTGTGCCAGATATCTTTTGCAAGTTCTCTGGAGAAAAGAATACACACAGGCACTGAGACTTATTAAAATCCAAGTTGTTTTTGAAGAAGCCAGCTTTACTAATGAGACAGCTTGAAAACCAGAGACTGTCCATTCCAGCATATGTGTATCATATGAAAGCCAGTAATTTTTTATTATCTCAGTATTACCAGAAATTATATTAAGCTGAAACACAGCTCCAGCTAACAAAAGCTTCAAGTATATACTGGTATATTCAAGTATATTTTAATGCTAGAACAATAAACCAGCTTTATTACACTGATTATTGATAATATGAGAGTTGTACTGGTATTTAGTCATAACTACATAAAATTATTGTTTTTCTGCCATAATCATTGGCTACACAATTACAAGGGACCAATAATACGTTTGCAAGTAATTACTGACAAAGATTTCTTTTGTTGTATATAAATGTAGTAAAAGCCTCAGGCTAATTTTACCAGCATGTTCATATGATATCACTTCCTGAAAACACATGAAAGTTAAAAAAAAAAAAAGGTATATACACAAAGGAAAGGCTGTACAAGTCCCACAGTAAAAAAAAAAGTGATCCCAAGAAATATCCTGGGTTTCCACCTGTTTTAACATTGAGGTCATTGCAAGAGGAATTAAAGTAAAAACAGTGTTTCTGGCTAGAGAGAATTTCTTTTACAGTGAGTAGCCCACTTAGAGAATCATAATTCAATGGCAATATTCTCTGAGTCACTCTATTGATTTGGTGAGATTTTGGTTTCCCATATTTCCACACCATCACTTCGCAAAGGTTGGAGTCAACTGTACTCAACCTTTGCTCTAAATTACTGGTAGGCAAATATGAATTGATTCAGCTGATTTTATAGGCTATTCTATTGAGTTTACAGGTTTCTCTCTGAATTTCCCCCAGTGAAGCATAATTTGGTTAGTTTTATGTTTGTAAGATAATGTAATTAAGCATGACAGACCTGCTTATCCTAGAAAATATTACTATATTGTAAAAACAATGACAAAGATACCACTCCTTTAAATCCACAAAGCCCTTTTATCATGTCCTAAAATCTGTTTTGACTTTTTCCTGGCTTGCCCCAATGCACCACAAATTTTCTAAAAGATTTCTAAACCTCAGATGAGTTTAGAGTTGTTTTTGAAAAAAAAAAAATTGCTACTTTTTTTCGGGCAGAAATATCTCATGTCTTGTCTTTGGCCAACAAGCTTCTACTTTCCTTAGGATTCTGGACAGCAATGCTCCTAAATTGTGTTTGTGTGGGAAACTGATTTTGTTCTTATATCTCTGTATAGAGCAGTGTCAAATTTCCTGTAAAATCTTAAACTATGCAGAAAAAAATAAGAACCAGCACTGATCCAACCCCAAAATCAGTGATGCCACTGAAACTGGCTATAGTGAACTTACTTGTTACATCCTTTTGTTCTGTACTCTCTGGATTTGGCTAGCAGCAAAGCTTCTAAAGTGCTGTGAAGAAGGTTAAGAGGTCTAATAAAAAATTCAGATGAGATTTTCCATCAGTTCCTCTTTAAGTAAATGGTCTTTTCATCAATACTACAGGCTAAAATGAATTAGAGTAAAGGTGTGGAAACTTCCAACTTTTAAGTGCAACTCATTGTTAACTTTGGGAACCTAATTTTTCTTCATGTGAGTCAAAAAATTATTTTTAAATGTCTCCCATTAATCCAAATGCCTTGGTGCTTCACGTCACACCACCAGGGCTGATAAGGTGAAATGTTGCAGCATTTTGGGTTCATTCAGTTATTCGATGTAGGGTTACAAAATGGAGATGTTTTTGTGACACTTCTGATAAAGAAAATCAGAATGATCCCGATGTTTGCTGTAATTAAACCTCTTTACATTAATCTGAATATTTAACTTTAAATTTAAATATTGCAAAGATAATATTTCCCCTCTAAACGTACCACAGGCCTGTAGATTATAAGGGATCTCTTGTCACAGAGCCATGATACAATATAGCAAATCCATGCTTCTCAGCCTGGGTAGGCTTTCATCCTCAGTGTCTGAGCTATACTTCCTGTCTCTGTCCACAAAAGAAAATATAGCATAATATATTGCAATATAATAAAATAATGCTAGACAATATTATATGTAAGAAGGCCTGACTCTAATATGTGACTCTGAGCGCACACTGCTGTAACTCCACAGGTCTACAGAAAATATTGGAAGGAGTTTCATGGAAAATTACTTTAGGAATTCATTACCTGCATGAGTGGAAGTATACTAAATCATGTCCAACACAGAGACAATTACTGTGCTTGTAAAGAAGTGCCAAAAACATATTTTGAGTATAGGAATAGTCCTGGCAGATGCATCAATTTGCTGGCATAAAGCACATCTTCCCCTGAGGGTTTTTAACAGGAAAGTGCTGCCAGTCAGAGCTTGTATCAGCATCACCCTGATGTCACACCTCCTTGTACCCAAATTGATGTTGTTTTCATACATGTGTGTGAAGATGAGTATCACAGAAGGAAATTTTTTATTTTTCACACTCTCACAGACTCTGGTGGTTGCAGAGTAGTGCAGAATTTGCAAATATCCAGTGATGATAAAAGCAGTACTTCACAGAAACATAGAATCACATAATGGTTAGAGCTGAAAGGGACCTCTAGAGATCATCCAGTCCAACCACCTGCTCAGGCAGGGTCACCTAGAGCAGGTTATACAGGAACCCATCCAAGTGGATTTTGAATGTTTTCAGTGAGAGAGACTCCACAAATTCCCAGGACAGTCTGTTCTGTTGGAGTGCGTGTCTCTTTGGTCAGCCCGGTGTTCGGCTAGACCTCCCAGCAGCTCCGACACGCCACAACAGGACCAATGTGTGAGTCTTGGCTCAGCAGCCCCTGGACTTTCACTGTCACGGCCGTGGTGTAAATGAAAGAGGGGACTCTCAGAGGGTCGGGAGGAACAGAGGTTTATTCGGGGTCACAGGGGAACCCCTTACCTCCTGCCCGATGCCTCAGGAGAGACCCGGACAAAAGGCTACAGGGGGTTTTGTCCAGGACAGGTTCAAGGGGTGGGTACAAACTACAGACCAATAAAACAAAGCAAAGTACCAAATGCCAACTGAATTACCTAACTCCTAACAAATCAAGGTAATTTGGGGAGGGGTCTCGGGGGAATCTGCCAACTGCTGTCCGAATCTCTTCAAAAGTTCTGGACCTTGGAGAGAGGGACTCAATGATGGACAGGGGAAGAAGGAGAGGATGGGCAGGGAGCATCATGGGGAAAGGACCAATAGGAAACAGTCTCTGGGCAAAGACCAGAGAGGCACAGAAACTCTTATCAACTTATGATAAGAGAAAACTCCAAAACAAGGGGCCCTTATGGGGTAATTAGAGCTATACTAACTTATAACAAAACCTTTTCCAAAACATGGAAATCTTGCAAACCCACACTGTTCCAGTGCTCTGCCACCCTCAATGTAAAGAAATTCTCCCTCATGTAATGGTGCAACTCCTTGTGGTTTAGTTTATCACCATTGGTCCTCGTCCTGTCTCTGGGCACCACTGAAAAGAGTCTTACACCATCCGCTTGGCACCCACCTTTAAGATATTTATATGCATTAATGAGATCCCCTCTCTGTTTTCTCCAGACTAAACAGGCGCAGCTCCTGCAGTCTCTCCTCATTAGAGAGATGCTCCAGACTCCAAATCATCTTTGTGACCCTCTGCTGGATCCTCTCCAGTAGCTCCTTGTCCCTCTTGTCCTGAAGAGCCCGGAACTGGATTCAGCACTCCAGATGAGGCCAAGTAGAGACACAACTCCCTCAACCTTCTGTCCATGCTCTTCCCAATACACCTCAGGATACCCTTGGCCCTCCACAAGGGCGCTGCCAGCTCATGGACAGCTTGTGATCCACCCAGAGTCCCAGGTCCTTCTCCACAGAGCTCCTCTGTAGGAGCAACCCCTGACCTATCCTGGCCCTTGGGGTTGTTCCTCCCCAGGTGGAGGACCCAATACCTGCCCTTGCTGAACTCATTAAATTTCTCTCTGCCCAACTCTCCAGCCTATCCAGGTCCCACAGAATGGCAGCAGAACCTTCAGGTGGATCAGCCACTCCCTCAGTTTAGTGCCATCAGCAAACTTGCTGAGGGTATATTCTATCCCTTCATTTGGGACATCAATAAACAAATTGAACAAGACTGGTTCCAGTATTGATCCCAGAGGATGCCACTGGCTGTTGGTCTCCAGGTGGATTCTGCTCTGCTGATCACGACCCACTGAGCTCTGCCATTCAGCCAGTTCCTGATCCACCTCACTGTCCAGTCCTCCAACCCACATCTCCTGAGCTTACCTGTGAGGATGTTATGGGAGACAGTGCCAAAAGCCTGCTGAAGTCAAGGCAGACAACATCCACTGCTCTCCCCTCACTGACCCATCCTGTCCTGCCGTACCTGTCTGTCAGAGTCTGTCCAGGGATGTGATATGCCTCACGACTGTCTCCAGTGATGGAGAGCTGAGACCCCAGACTCTGAAAGGAGCCCCTGGCCTGGCTGAGGTGGAACGTTTGCCAAGTCTCAGAAGGACTGGTATGCATCACCATGAGAACGGGGTGCAAGAACAATGGAACTGTTTACAGTGGACTGAGCCAAGGCTGCTTGTCCGAACCGTTCTGTCCGTACCAGAGGTACAGTTTGCAGCTTGTTCCTGAGCACCCAACCTCAACACAGGTGGTTCCTGCTTTGGCTCCGTGCCCCTCGCTTTGGCTCTCGCCTTGACAACCTATAAAAGCTCTGGAGACCCTGCACACTTTCGTGATCACCCCACTGGAGGACTTCGCGTCTATAGGTATCTCTAAGCCTCGAGGACTCGTCCCTCCACGTTGGTAGCTATAATCCCCTTCCCCTCTTTCTCTGTCTTTCTTACTATTCTTAATTTCTCTCCCCACTATCGCATTTGTTGGCACTAAATAAAGGTGCATTTGTGATTGAGCAAACTGAGTTGTCCCCCGCTGTGTCTTTTGCGCTCTGAGATCCTTAAAACGAACCATCACGAACCCCGCTTGCAGTGGCGGATCGTGACACTGTCCAACCAAATATGCAACCATGTTCAGAACTGTCCGTTTTCTTTATTTCATTAAGCCCACGTAGATCTGAATTTTAAAATAGTGATAAATTAAATATTCATGCAATTCATTCTCTGCTTTCCTGGATAAATTCAAAGGTGTGTTGTGCAATGCTAAAATCAGGCTCTTGTGGGCTCACAAATAAAAGGCTGGCCATTACAATTGCCATTAGGTTATCAGTGTGCTATTAGGATTCTGGCACACAGACAACCAGGACATGTAGCACACCCAGCCTTGCCTTTTTGCTCTCCTCTGCTGGGAAAGTACTGCAGGAAGACATGTAAAAGAATATAAGAAGAACTCACTTGAGATCTAGTATCCAAATACCATCTAAATACCAGGTGTCTTTAACTAAGCATCAGTTCAGGTTTCTCAAGAGCAAAGCCTTTACTTCAGCTGCAAAACCACCTGGAAAGCACTGGGCTTCATAACTGGCCATGAAGCAGAGCCCCTGACACATGCAGCAAAGGGATGGATGGGGAGGGTGCCAGATCTGGCAGAGTGGCCAGGGCACGGGGCTTGAGTGCCTGCACCAGCACCAAACCTGTGCGTGCAACCACTGTCGCTCATTACAACTGCTGCAGCAATGCTGTTCTCTGACATTCCAGCGGAGATTGGGGCCAATAATAAATTAAGAGGACATACACGAACCCCAAAATTTAAATAGCTTTGAGGTGATAAAGACAGTAGAAAATAAAACAGAACAGCATTTTACTCACTTGATAAGGACAGTAGAACAGACCAATATTTTACTCTTATCAAGGACAGAGGAACAGAACAGCACAGCCTTCGAGAAATAGACAAAGGATGTAACGTAGGCAAACAGAAGTAATGCAAAACACAAGCAGGGTGCCAGCTCATCTCTGCAAGGCTGACAGAGCAGAAGTTATCCAAAACAATATTGCACTTACTCAAAAACAGAGGTCAAGGAACAGCCCCCTCCTAAAAAGGACATTGGGCATTGAACGCAGTTCCCCCAGTAAGCTTGAGGTTACTTAGAGAGAAACAAGATTTAAATGTTATGAACTACATTTTAGGACCTTTCACAAATAAATAGGAGTATTAACTAGGGTGGTAATTTGTACTGTATCAAATAACACAGTGCCTCTTTCAAACTTTTTAACCCTACTTACTAGTCAAACATCTCTCTGGAACAATAAGAGTTGGGGGATAGCTATTTAGGGCTTGCCACCAGCTGCTGTTTTATTGAGTTTCTAGTCTAAATTGTCTTGGCTTTCCACTTTCTAAAGTCCACAAAAGCCCTCCACCCCCCCCCCCCCCCCCCCCCCCCCAAAAAAAAAAAAGCAACTGAGTGGGAGGACTTAAAATCATAGTAGGTATTTTTTTACTGGTTCTGAAAGGTTTTAGAGAAGAGATATTTGGAACAGGATTTTAATTTTCAAAAATATTTTAAATCTTTTGTTGGTGTGGAGAAAACAAATAGAAAGAAAATCAAAGTAAATTTGTCTCTCTTAGCTGAAATATTGCAGTGAATACCAGCATTCACTAAACTAACCCTGAATAACAAACATTATTAATGTTTTATTGCTTTATTTAAGTATATTAAAACATAAGCCCAGACAGCTTTGTACCCATGATGAGTAATAATATCAGAACTGTAGTTTTTTCTATGGAAAAAAACCCTTCAATTCTTTTTCATGTACATACAAAGATACAAGATAAAATACAAGATACAATGAAATAGCTAGAAAGAGGTCACTATGGAAAAAAGAATGGCAAACACTGAGAGAAATTCTGCTGACAGCCCAGGTGAATTGAGTTAACAGATCACTTTATGGAAGCATATGATCAGAGCAATCTAGTCCTTGGTTACTTTCTAGTACGTCTTTAGTGTTGCAAATGAACTGGAAGGCTTGGGAATATAATTGGATGTCCTGAACATTTTTAGGAAACCCAGTATATTTGAACTGCGGTCAGAGAACATTCTAGTTCATTTGCCAAGTAGTATTTTTCTGAAGTCAGACTGAAAAAAAAAATAGAAGCCATTGCAGCTCATAGCCAAATAGCAGCCACTTAGAAACTTATCCATAACTATTCCATACCACAGTTAATAATTTTTACATTAAATCCTGTCAATTACCAGGTATGCATAAACCACAGTACAGCTGCTGGCAGAAGTACAGGACTTGCTGGAGCTATAAAAGCAGCCTAGACATATTCAGGTAGAAAATTACCGTGCCTAACCCTTCAAAAGTTGAGTGCAATCCACCCCATAGAGGGACCTATGGAAAGACTTCTAGTGCTAAACTCATGTGGGGCCCAGGGCAAGAGAGGCTTAGTTTGCGCAAATTCAGACTCTCTGCATAAGGGGTTACTTGAGCATTTTAAATGCATCAACCTACTTTTTATTTCATCTATCCTTGGATCTAATGAGTAGTTTGGACCTGCTTCTTCCAATATATTATTCTGCAAGGTATTTTTTTGACCTAAGGATCAATGTTGCTTGCACAAGGCTGGACAAAGACCCTCTCGGTTATCTGACATACTGACTGAAGAAACTACATCCTAGAAGTTTCACAAATGTTGCAATCTTATCATTCCTTTCAGAGAGATTAGATAAATACAGGAACATATCAATCCAAGGGGAGGATTGGACTTTGCCAGAGACAGCAGAGGGTGCATATTTCTCATATCACCTCCTTTTGGGGTGATCATCTGGAGCCAGATCTTCCTGTTACAGCTGGGTCGAACTTGGCAGACAAGTAACCCTGAAACCTCCTCTGCCTGCAGCATGAAAGAGAGATGTGTCATATCAGCTGGAGAGGTCTTCAGAGGAGGTGGTGGAGACAAATGCAAACAGCATGCCTTCCCACAGCCTCCCTCCTCTCATCACTCTTTCTAGTCTCTTGGGCCACTCTCCAGTGCATATCAGTCTGCTGTTTAACAAACTCTAGCTGTGGTTTCAGGCTGATAAGTAATTATGCTAATTAACAGGTTGAAAGGAAAATGTGATGTTGTTTCTGTGGAATGTTCTGAAAGGCTGGAAACACTTAAATGTAAAAACGACATGTGGTGAAATAACCAATAATTTGCTTAAGAAACCCACATCTGGTATTCCTGCTAGAAACAGGGGTTAATAGTCTGTCAGGGGCAGGCAGTGGCAGTGAGTAGCTCTAGGATAAACAAAAAAGCCTTAACGGCAGGAAATGGGCTTGTTCTCCCAGCATAAGCATTTACATTAGTTGCTAACCAGCAAGAGATGTAAAAGCAGTTGTTTAGTTTACACTTGGAAAAAAATAGAGATGGAAACAAACAGACTTCTTCATTTTGTGTATCTGTGAAAAAAAATAAAAGCCACCAAGTCTAGCTAAAAATGGTATAAATATATAGGGTCCACATGCTGAGATGGAGCCATAGACTTAGGACAAGATTCCAGTCACAAAAGGGGAGAGGGATTACTAAAATTATTTTTGTATTGTTGAAATAACTTTCAGATAATTACATGCATGATTTTAGGTTACTCATGCAGAAAAGGGAAAAGAGCAAGAGAAGTGAGGAAAGTTGATTAATTGATACAGGTTGACATCCTGATTTTTTTTTAATATAAGAAGACTGAGCCTGGGTTTTGTTTTGAGGAAGGTCCAAATACCACTTGATAAGAGGCAAGGCTTTCCCATTTGACACCACTGTAGTCAGGAAAGAATACAGTCCACAATGTAGTAACACATGCTTGTGTTGGTGTGGGATTGCTACTGCACTTAGAAGCTCAAAAGCGAAAGCCACACTTTAAGATGGGATGAAATGTAAATAATGTACTCATTTGACAAGATTCAGATTAAGTTCTCTGTGTGTGGCAAGCCGAATCTGTATTTATGGCAGTTAAAGAAACACATAAGATTCTCAGGACACACTGAAGACTGAATAATACATTGTTGGTTCCTAATTTTGTTTTAAATAAACAGACAATGTTCTGCCTTAGGTGGTGTTTTTCTTCTGAAATAGTGCAACTCTTGCAAAGATTGCTGCTACAATCTCAGATGTAATTTTCACATAAGAAAACATGACACCTCAGCAGATGTTAGCAGCTTTCTGTTCCATGTTGCACTGCTTGACATCTCAAGCTAAATTTTCTTTCATAGTCACACTCCAAGATGGATATTATCCCTTGTCAAAATAAAGTGTTGTGGTCTCTTTCCAGACCAGAAAAATACTGTAAGTACGCGTTACCACCATAGCATCTAAGCCGCTCTCTCTTTCACTATGTTGGGGCACATTACAGCCCTGCAAATGACAGGCTTTCACGGCCTCATATTTTAGTGTCACGTCTTGTTCTATAATGACACTGTGTTTTTTCTAGTGATCCTAGCACAGCTTTGCAACCTTTCTCAAAGCAGTGAGAAAGAAGGTCTTCAAGGCCACATGCTGATACCTGAGGTGGGAAGTAACAGCAATAAAATTCCTCAAAAGCCTCATCTGTCAGTCAAAGCAACTAGTATGGCTCAGCTCATGTGGATATAGGCAGTGCTATGTCCTCCACCATGTAGTGTTTTTAGGTCTGAGGCTGAAGTCTTCTGTACAAAAGTTGAATCAATTCTGGTGCTTTTTGAAGCCTTCTGTAAGCATCCAAGGCACTCAGCTGCAGAAAGGATCTGTTCTCTAGCACTGTACGTACTCTTATGAAGCAGCAAATCAAAGAAGCTTGCTTCTTGTAAACAAGAAATGTCAGGGAGAGGCCACCTCAGACAGTGACACTTCCACTTTTTCCCCATGCTGTGCTTGCACTAAGCTGAGATCACACAGCCCTCAGTGTGCAATAGGTTCCCATGGGCTCATATCTACTCAGGTTGTCTTTAGATCATCACATGAACAGCATGAGGAGACAATAATTGGTGGCTTCCAGGAACAAAGCTGAAGGTGGAAACCATAAAATCTATGCTCGACTTTTTGTTCCTCTGTGTTCTGGCTCAGACATGTAAATACTAGTGAAACAGTCCATTTCTGAAGCCAAGACTACATCTCATTTGTGAATGTATAAATTTAAGAATTCCAATAAAGACAGAGCCGCTAATGCCAGGAATTTCTGTTCACCAGAGACGGATATCCTGGATCTAAAATGGCTAGTAACAACATGAAAGAGCAGGTGACAAAAATAAAGTAAGTTTTAGGAATGTCAATTAGAACTTCACTGAATTCTTTGAACTTCAGTAAGTTTTTTCTTATATCAAATTCTGCTGAATTGTCATTACCTTCTTGCCTTTTGTGTATTCCCAGTCAGAGCACATCCATCATATTTTTGCTCATAGGAAAATTTTTGTGATGAAGACAGGAAAAAAATGAAGAATGAACAGAAAAAACATGGAAAATGAGCTTTAGCATGGAAGCAAAGATCAATCACTAAAAATGTAAATCTTACTGCACATTTTTCAGTGAAACCATTACTCAAGAAATACAGTCATTCATCACAAAAAAATATCACTCACCAAATAGCTGCCTTTATTTTGTATAGTACTCCCATTTACCATCAAGTTCCAACCAAAATGGTTTGTCTAGTACAATTAGGTAGGAGATTTGTGTAATTTCATATGGTTTACGCATAGTTTGGATGAATTATGAATTAACTAAATCCCAAAAGGAGCAGCTCCAATGCTCAAGATGGGAAGCAAGAACAGTCCTCACATTTCACTATGGTTCTCTAGGGACAGGACCACGAGGACAGTCACAGTGAGGGGAGTGCAGCCTTTCTTTTCACCTGTAAACCAAATGTGGGGGGTGCTTTATTTATGTTGGCTTGCAGTGAAGGCAGAAAGCAGCATGGGAGGATCCACCACCAGCCTGGGGCACCCCAAAGCTCACAGAGTCTACAGCTAGGCCCTGGACATTCAACTGCTCACAGCACCCACTCCTCCCCACCACTCCTAGACAGGAGCTTAGCAAATTATGATCAGATATCTAGGCTTGGGATCTAAAATGATGCCTTATAAATGTTTTCTTTTCCCTCCCAAAATTCAGACTGCAACCAATATTTGGATCTAAATATGGGATGTTCATATCTATTACATTTTATCCAAAACTCTGCAGACTTGTTTAAAGACCTGCACAAAACCAAAATAAACAAAACAAAAAAATAAACCTTGTTGCTCAACTCTAAACACTACTATGAACTTGATTTTCTTAACTGATTTATGTAGGTCTTGCATAAAGACAGCTTAGTAAGCTTCCCATGCATTAAAAATGCAAACTTTTACTCTGTAATGGATTGTGTTGGAGCATTTGATAAAACTGAAATATCTGTTACTGATTCACTTTTCCTCAGGAGTGGAATTTTTGTGACGGAAGGAAAAGCAGCAGGAAAACCAATTTTATGGGTTGGCTTGGGGAAGTTGTTCATAGAAGAATAAATACGTTTTCCTAGCAGATGATGTGGAAAGCAAACAAACACTTTCTCTTTGGACTGCATCTTCCAAACACATGGCCCACCTTTTGCTCTTACAAGAGAGATTGTTTTAACCTGGGTAAAAAGAGATCAAACATTCTTCCAATATTTTGATAATAACCAACAATGACCATTTGGGGTGGTTTTTATTTGCATTAATATCCAATCTTTCTAAATGATCTTGGCATGCTCTTAGCCCCAGGAACTTCCTGTGATAATCAGCACCAGAACTGAATCATGCATTGCTGTCAAAAGATATTTCTTGAAACAATATTATTTTCCCAGTTTGTTTTAAGATCATTAAATATTCTTTTTTTCCTAATGCCCCTGCAGTTTATTTATAATTACGAAGATCTCATAATTATAAAAGTAAAAATTAAAGTGCATTTGTGAAAGAATAAAGTTTGAGTTGTGGTTTATATAAAAAAACTAATTACAGAAATAATGACACAGTCCGGGACAAAATGACAGCATGTACTTGAGGACATAAAAATAAAAATATTTGCATGGGAATATCACTGGGAGGTTTCTTGACCATATGTCAAGAAATGTCAAGTTATTTTGCTGCATATCAGTATCTACATGGGTGTGAAGTGTGCAATTGCATCTATTTTACATGCAAACTTATAAGCACAATTTAAATCACAAAGTTCATTTTCAAACGAAGCAAAGTTGCTTGTGCCTATGCCTTTATGCAATGAGAACTCCCAGCAGTAACCAGTAAGTGATGTGTTTCTGAATAACTGATGTTTGTAGACAAATATTCCTAGTGATCTTTTTAAAAAGAGCATTTAACTGGCTTCACAAATTAAATGAGGATTTAATACTTGCAATACAGCAAGTTTGTGAGTTCCAGTGAGAACTAAATGCTCTGTAGCTTTACGTAGAAGCCCTAAGGCTGAGACACTGGCTGCTCCGTTTCACTGACCATTGGGCCTTCTCAGTGCTATGGTGGGAAAGTAATTTGAGCTGCTTCCTTCCTTTCGTGCATTTTGAAGTTTAAAATTAAAAGAGATATTCCCCATGCACAATTGCTGTTAACATTAACATGGATGACACACATCTAACAAGGGAAACCAGACATCTTCCCTTACTCCTTCCATTTGCAGTTTAGGGCTTGTGCAAATTGCTTTTCCATATAAAGCTCAATTTTTAAATACCTAATACTTTCAATAACCTTTTCAAAAGGGCTATTATCACTAATATTGGTCCATGTCATTGTTGGAGGTTAGGATGTTTTCTTCTGTTTTTTTTTATCTTAGGGAATTTTCCTCTCATTTTGTTGCTAAGAAACTAGAACAACTGCTACTTAGGAGAAAGAAAAGAATTTCCCAAGCTCAGGGGAGGAGGGCACCTGGCTGCACTTCTCCTCTCTGAGGGTTTCTTCTCAGAGGGGTAGAGATACCACAAGAGTTGGGCTGGGAAAAGGGGGGCTGCGGCAGCTCCTGGCTCTCTTGCTCTCTTGGCTTCTGAGGACGATGGTCAAACTGCTTCCTGGGGTGGGAATTTGCTGCTGCCGCCAGATCCCAGTCTGGTCCTGCTTCTTCTGCCATGAGTGAGCCTGGCCGGGCGTTCCAGCTGCTGCTCTGAAGTCCCACCCCTGCTACAGCTCCTTTTGTTGTCCAGAGAGGACACCAGCATTGGCTGCCCTGGGGGTTTGTAAAGGAAGGCCCTTCTCCATCCCTTCACCCAGCCTGTCCGCCATTGCTGCATGAGGGAGCCGCGGCTCAGCGCCCCCTGCAGGCGTGGGGGAATCACCACACCCGCCCCGCCCACCGGGAGCCACCAGCGCCCCCTGCCGGCTACAGCCGGAACAGCCCCAACGGGGAAAGCACGGACAGAGCGGGAAGATTCATTGGGATTTCTGCCCTTTGGTTGGGTTGGCGTGGCCGTCCTTTGTTTGCCTGGTTATACATACACACACTAGTAAAGAACTGGTATTCATTTCCCCATATCTTTGCCTGAAAGGCCCTTATTTCAAAGTTTTAATGATTTGGAGGGAAGGGGGTCATATTCTCCATTCCAACGGGGGTTCCTGCCTCCCTAGGCAGACACCTGTCTTTCAAACCAAGATAGTCATTACGACACCTTCCAATCTGGACATTTAAAATTGATGTCTTAACATATGTGTAAAGTGTTGCAGTAGTTGCTGGAATATTCTACCTGTTTCCCCTCCAGAAGACTGGTTTTAAATTTTAATGCTAGCCTAAGAATTTATCTAATGCATTTTGAAGCTTATTAGTGAAACAGGACCAAGAGAAGTAATTATTTAATTAACATTTTAATTAAAATACTGATGGCAATATCAAACACGTCCTGGTAAGGTTACAAATTGTCTTTTATATTTCTAAATTAGTAAGTCACACTCTGAAGTGGACACGTTTAGAGAATTATGAGAAATATAAAGAAGCTTAAGTCAAAATCAGAAATCATCCCTCAACATGTTTAGGTTAGAAAGGCAGTCTTTACATGTGCCACATCCCTAACATCCTACCTGGGTTTTGGCACATCTGGGCAGATCAGAGTTCTCTGACACCAGGATGTGAACCCATTCAGAAATAATCTCCTTTAGGGCTGGAGAGAGTTCAGTCCACTAATCATCCCACCTTGCTCTCTGTGTACTTAGACTGCTAAGAGCTTTGCCAGGTATCCAGTCCTGTGGTTAGTTGTTGTCCTGAAACTGGGCTGAAAATTTGAAAAAGAGCAAAACACCATGCTGCTATTCAGTCTAACCTGGGAAATCAGTGAGGCTTTTCCTCCACAGCTGGGCAAAGATGAGCCCCACTGATGTGGGATCCCAAAGCTGGTGATGTATGTTCTCACACCTGCAGGGCTCACCTTCTTTCCTGGCCATCTGCTTCCACCTATACTGCCATGACATAATTGAAACAGAGTAAAGTTCTGAACACAGTCAAGAACGTGTTTCGTTTTGTTTTATTTTCCCCCTGGAACTCCAAAAGTCATGAAATATGCAGATTTTGGGGGAGAGGGAGAGAGAGGGACTAAATCCCTTCCCAGACCTAATCTTTTCGCTAGCCCCTTGAAGCTCAGAGCAACAGCAGCTGTTGAAAAGTCCAACAGTCTTTTCTATATGTGATTAAATACAGTCAAATATTAAGTACTATCATCAAGAGGTCAGTTAAATCTAATTTCTTTCCGCTCTGCATATATGCACAGAGGGAGCTTAAGTCCTCTCTCATCTGGTTTCTTCATCCTTAAAAGAAACAAAAGCACACTGTGCAGTATTTCCCAATTTGATAGTATCTTTATAGGATTTTAATATTCTCCTCCTTGCCAGCGACAAGCCAGAGCAGCAGCAAATACAGTTCAGTTATGAGCTGCAGCTGTTTGGGGCCTAAAGGTCTATCCACAGCCTGGAAATTTCCAATCAGTGCAACACAAGACAGGCCCCAGCATCATTAGCAAAAGTCTGAACTTTTGGAAGCAAATATTGGCTGCCACAAGCAAAATGCTGGCGAAATCGAAACTGCTTAAGCAAGCAGACTAGCACTGAAAGGAGTAGGGACAGCCAGCTGACAGGGTGGGGCAGGGATTCTTGAGGAATTCAACACAGAAACTGTATTTTAAGCCAGGGAAAATCCCATCTGGAAAAACTGTTCTCAATGGCAATTGTAATGGTTGTCATGGAGCACTATATGCTTGATGAATATGAAGCATTTGGGTCACTCATCCACTGAAGCAGACCTATTTCTTCCTTCTTCTTCATGAGGTCAGGAAATTTTTGCTGTAGCAATGACAATACACTTGGGAGAATCAGAATAGGCCTTAAAAGACACAGCCTTTTTTTCCTTTTTTTTTTGCTAATATATAAAATATTTGCATAGAATTTGCATTACCATAGGTAATAAAATGCCCAAATGCCCAGTGAGAAGTTTCAGTTGCTTCAAGAAGTGACCCAGATAACAATGCCCAGGTTAACTGAGCTGTGTGACATTGTACAGCCTTGTTTTGTCATCCTTCTGTAGCTGCTCAGATGCTTCTCACTGTCCTTATCATGGCAAGTATAATATCTTCAAACATTCACAGACATGAACAGGGAGAAAAGCACTCTTCTTCCAGATTCTCAAAGCACTGCTCTTTCATATTCTCAAAAAAGAAAAAAAGACAAAGTTAAAAACAGCTACTCATCTTCAAGGTCACTTCTGTTCTAGGGGTGGGGTTTTCTCCTCTTGCCTGTGTTGTTCATGTAATGAGCTCTCCACACACCATACTCAACTCACCCCAGTGTGTTGGAAATGCTGGTGAAGGATTAGCTGCTGAGGCTGGCACAATAAAACACAGAGAAATACAGACAGTTTAGCCACTTGGTCAGAGGGCCAAAATGTTTGTCCATACTTAGAAGTTAGCTTAACCTACAACTGCCACCCCAGTATGTTACAGAGAGCGCAGCGCAGTGCAATAATACCTGCTGTGTTACCATAGAGATAAGTCCATCCTTGTAGATGTTTCTTTCGTGGTGGGGTGCTAATGCCGGCTAGCAGGAATCCCCAGACCACAGAAACAGTTCACGTGGGTCCTTCAGCTCAGCAGGCTGTGCGTGGGTTCAGGCTTGGAAGAAGGAAGCGTGCTCTCTCGGGTTAATAAGGATGTTTATTCAGTGCAGCCATGTGGAAGGGGCTTTGCCAGAGCCCCTTCTCAGCATGGGAGAAGCATGGAGAGAGAGTGGAGAGAGAGTGGAGAGAGGCTGGGCCTGTGTCTCCTTTTCCCAGCTCAGCCCTGGGCAGGGAAACACTGAGCCAGTGGGGAAGGGAAGGGGGAGGGATTGCATCAGGAGGAATCCACAAGGGTCACCAGGCATAGGGGGGTGAAAAGGACATACCAAGTACAGACAAATAACAGATACAAACACAAATTCAAAATCCTGAAACTCACACCGCTACACATCCTCCCTCACCTTGGCTGTAACATCTGTACACACACTGTTTCACTGAAAAATTTGAAAATCTGTCTTCTGATGATAGTTTTCACCTCGGTGTGAAATCAGTTGGAAAAAGGATTCAGATAACACAAGCGATGAAGACAAAATTTCAGCATGAGGATGAAGAACTTGCAACACTTCCTTAAGTCTAATGCATTTTCTGTAAAATATAATCTATACCCACTCAAACAGAAATTTGACTTTTTATTAGGTCTGAAAAACAAAACTAATAAAAAACCACCTAATTTTAGTTCCATAATGCCACTTTGTGGTTGCTGTTAAACTTGAAAGAAGGATTATGAAAACAAAAGTATGTCGTTCTGTAAGCCAAATCCTCAGTCAATAGTATTTTACAACTATTACAAATCTCTGCTTATTCAATGTATTAAAGGTAATATCTTTGTTAAACAAGCTCTTTTTGCCCAGAGGTTCAGCATTAACATGCCCTTAAGTCTCATTTAAACACAGGTAGCTCATCACGTTCATCCACAATACCTTTAGTAGTTGCCAGGCTTCATGCAACAAATTATGCCTTTGTTTCTGCCTTACCAGCTCTTTCTCAGCTGCTGTTGTGCACACTAGGCAGAACATATGAGAGAAAAAAACCTGCAAAATTGGTTTGTGATAGTATTTTGATACAGCTTCTCAATTTTAAGGGTTTATCTTTACCAGGCAAAAAGGTGCAGCAGAGAACCAGACAGTTTCAAATGCAGTGTGATCCTTGCAGCAATTTTATGGATACACAAACAAGCCTCAAAGCTGTTTTCAGTGATCAGCTGTACCAAAATGCCATGAGGGTACAGTCCCCGTTGTTGCTCTCTCTGTACCCTTGTCCTTGTTCAGTCATGTTGTCTGAACTGGGACCGCACCCCAAGCTAAGCTGACTCCTCTCTTAGTTACTTCTTTGCTCATGACTATACCATACCACAGGCTACAGACTACACAGGCCCTCCATATCTCTTCCACTCCAATTTCAAGTCCCTTTTTGCCTTTTTGTGTGCAGTAGTTTCATGTAATCAATCCATCTCTTCAGGCATTCAGCATCATTTCCTATACCTTCCTTGGTGTGTAGCTTCTTTGGGGAGAGAAGGAAGCCCAGGGCCTAAAGGAAATAATGAACACTTACAAAAGTTTTCCAATGGTAGCTCTCCCTTACCTTTCTGACAGTGACACCCAATGACACATGGCTGCAGGAGCCACCACTTTCTCAGAGCATAGCAAGTGAATGAGATCTTAAAACATCCACCTGGAAGATAAGATGCTGAAACCACCACAGCAAGGAAGGACTTGACAACAGGGCCTGTCCCCTGAATGCCTGGTCACTGGATTGAAGCTTTGGGAGAAACATTGTTTCATCCTTTATGTCTCTATCACATTGTAATAAATTCTTCCGTTATATTCTAATCCCATACTATTTTTCAGAAGGATTCTCTCCCATACAGGTCAAATGAGCACAAGTTATGTTCTTTCATTCCTAGTTCAAATACTCTGCTAGTTTGTAAAATACTGGTAATCCAAGGAATTCCATGGAAAAAGTCTCATGTATATAGACATTTCCATAATACTAACAAATTAACTTTTCACTGGACTTTCTGATGCCACTTTCTCGCTGTCTCATCTTTTTCATCCTGATTTTCTAGAAACATCTTATGAAATGTAGAATTACAGAATCATTTAGGTTGGAAAAGATCTTCAAGATCATTGAGTACAACTGCAGACTTCAACTTGCCAAGTCCACCACTAAACCATGTCCCTAAGTGCCACTTCTATGTATCTTTAGAATATTTCTAGAGATGGTGACTTGAGCGCTTTTCTGGGTGGCCTGTTCATATGCCTGAAATTTCTCACTTACACTCCTACAATCGTCCTTTTCTTCTGAATAGGTTGCAGTTAAAAAATATCCTTTTAAAAAGTAGGTTCATTACATGAGCATCTTCAAAGTACCATGCCACAGTTTCTGTGCTGGATCAAAGATGTAGTACTTGAATTAAGTGCATTGCTCTAGCACATTTTTACTGACTTTATTTCCAGTGGGCTTTAAATAAACATGCTTTAGGCTGTAAATATATTCCTATCCTCTGAAATCTTGACATGCTGAAATGAATCTTCTAGCCTGTGGCCATCCTGGATGAAAGCTTGGAGAACCACTTCAACAACTGATTTAACAAGAATCTTTAAACCTAAGAATCCTATAATGTTCAACAACATTAAACCATATGTTATAAAACCCTTTTATAATTACTAAAATTATTTAAATAAAATAAATTTAGCATGTGGGTTCAGGCACAAATGTTTGTGGGCCAATGCCTCTTGTAAATCATCATTAAACAGGAGTACAAACACATCTGTAGATCAGACATGAAGGCTTGTATCAATCTGACATTCCTTTGAGAGGAAGTAGCAAACATTTTCTTTGGCAGAAAAGAAACAAAACATCTCCTTTAAACCATAACTAGAAAGGCTTATTTAGGCTCTTAACATGAGTAAAGTAGGGATTATGGGAATTTAGTTCAAAAACTGTTGCAAAAGACTTGTCCTAATAAGCAAAGTGCATGAAGTAGATACCTAAAATAACAGTAGATGTCAACACATCATAATGAGACATATTATTTTGATTTATACCTTTGATTTTTGCATTACTAGTTACAGTAGGACATTAAAAAAGCATTTTCTTGTTTCTATTGCCAGTGAAATTAACAAAATTTACAAAACAATTTAATTTTCTTTTTTTAGTATCTGTTATTTGAGATTGTTCATGCACACTCTGGGATGTTTGTGAGTGTCATGCCAGAGTGGTTTTGAAGGGAGAAAGTTATTTTTCTGTTATTTATGTGTAATCTAACTTCAATTGGAATAGAAAATAATTAATCTGGAATAATAATCTGTTTAATTGCTGACAAAACCAATAGAATAGTTTCCATCTAATATCTTATCATTTTTTATTGATTAGAAAAAGTGTGCAAGCTAATGCTGAAAGGTAGATATTTAGTTCACAAATATAAAATATTATATTTTATTTTATTCTCTCATGGCTGCTAGCAGGTATAGCTGTGTTTCAACTACTTTATTTCAAACCACCAATAATTTTCACTCGACCCATTGTAACCTGGTCATCTACCTAGGTAATATCAGTACACAGTTAACTAGCTAACAAAAAAGTAATCAGCATATTACTCTGTGGAGAAAAAAAAAACTGTAATCATTTAAAAAGCTAGCAGAATATGGTTAGCAGAATCTTTAGGAAAATTAGGATATAAATTTCTTTAATAACTGAAATTTTTAAAAAAATATGAAAATAAGCCAGGCTAGTTTCTAAGCTTAGCTTTTTGCAATGGTTCCAGCTAGTCCCTCTCGTTCCTTTCTGTGCCTTTGGGGCCACATTTCTCTAGTGCTCCACATTGCAGCTTGATTACTTGATCTTGCAGTGGACCAACAATGGCTGTTGTGCAAGATCCAGACCACTGCTGGACCTCCTGCCTCCAGGTATGCTCCTGGTTCCTGGTACAAGACACCTAATTGGTCCTGCCAAGTGTCTGGATTAAGATAGCAGGAGGTTCCTGGTTTCTCTTCCCATTGCTCCTCCTGGGCTATGCTGGGGTGACCCTGGAGATACCTGCTGGAAGGTGCAATGGGCCAGTGAGGTGATGGGTCCTGCCCCTGGCTCCAGGCTACATTTACATACCAGCCAAACAGTGTGGTCATTGCACGGAACAGAAGGAACATGGACAGAGGTTCCTGAAAGACATTTTAAGAGACAAAGGTGCTGAAGTCTGTAATGTGCTCAATGGCTGTGGTCACAAGGGTCATGAACACTAATCATGAGCAAAAACGACTTCTCAGTGTGCCACCAAACTGTAGCCTTCAAAATCTGCTCAGTAATCAATTTTTCAGTGCTGCTCTCAAGACACTGTTCAGTAATCTCTTTCAAAAGGTATATCCAAACTCCTTCCTCTCCTGGAGGATTGGCAAGAGAAGTGTTTTGCTGGTTGTTTTTGAGGACTACACTGTCTCCTCAGGCAGCTCCACTACATATTCAGTGGGATTCTAGTTGCATGGTGAATATACTTCCCGTGTTCACTGCCCTGGTCCAGTGGGACTGCACCAACAGGCAAATGCTTATATATATGTGAACCTTGGCAAGGTTTTCTGTGGCTTTTAAATTTGTGCAATGAATTCAAACTGCTTGGTGAGTTAACAAAAGAGATACTAAATTTAATCAAAAACTAATTGGAAGAGAAGAGCCCTTAAAAAATTACTCCACTTGGCTGGATTGTGCTAGCTGACACCCTTGTTCTTGTAAATGTGCTCTAGGTAAAAGCTATTTTCCAGGAAGAAAGCCCTAATGATGACAGGCAACACATTGCTGTCAGGCAGGAGAAAAGGAAGTCATCATGGTCCTTGAGATGGTAGTTAGTACACCTCCCCATCACACTGCTCAGGTTCTGCCCTGTCCCCACGATGTCCCTGCTCCCTTGATGTCTGCAGAGTGTGTAAAAAACCAGCAGCAAAAAAACCCACATACCTGTGGTCACATAAACACATAAACACTTTCACTCACAGTAGTGCTGTCATTATCTTGCCATCGGAGGCAGCTAAGGCTGAGACAGGAGGGATGTTATAGGATCCTGTCTGCCTAGTGTGTTCACGGTCCACTCCAGCTGGGAATGACTTCCAGATGTTCATGTGATGCAAATGCACCTCTATACACAGCCCAACCTTTATTGATCACACTGGACAACACTGGCACCGAGTGGGAGGAAGTGGTGGCTCAGTCAACAGCCCAGAGGGTGTTGGTAGATTTGATCAGGGAAACCATAAGTTTTCCGGAGAAGTTGACTAGGGAAAACATCTATTTTTGTTGCAGGAGAAAGGTTTCTTTAATTAAAAAAATTAACCATAAAAATTAGAGCCAAAACAAAACCCAAATCAAAACAAAACAAAAGTAAACAAATAAACAAACAAAAACCACAAAAAACCCCCAGACCTCAGATGCAAACCAACAAAAAAAAAACCCCAAACAAGCAACCCAACAAAACAAACAAACGAACAAAACAGGGGGAAAAAAAACCTCAGGAAAAAGCCCACGAGGCTAGAAAAGTATGTGTGCCCTTATGTGAATTTTCTCTTACAGAAGAGCCTTTCTGAAAGAAGCTAAGTGTTAAAGAAAGCAAATCTTTGAATCTTTTTGTGTTAGTTTTTTTCTTTATGATGGCATTGTCAGCAGAGATATAAAAGTCTGCATAGATGGCTATTTTGATTTTAAATGACATGGTTCAGGTCACCTTCACTGCATGTCAAAGATTAGCTGAAGCAATGCTGAAATAATCAGGATCTGCACCACCAAAAAACTGTTTCTGTGTGCAGTCAACTCCTGTTAAGAATTATGTAGGATTTTCTGTAGAAATTGTGTTCTTGAGGTATTTCTGTTTGTGAAAATTTTTAACACTAATGTCTACAATAAGGACTATAATTAATTTGCTGTAAGAAAGATTGCTTTCTTTCCAAGGCAAGATCAGGTCCCTCCTACTTGAAGGAAATAATTTATTTTTCTAGTGATGATCTTCTTGCACCCCTTCAGTTTTTTAGCATGTCTTTATTACAGAATAATTTCTCTCCTAATTTTTATTTTGCAAACCCAGAAATCCCTCTTTTTTTTTTTCTTTTTTCCTTTTTTATTATAAACAGAATACAAAACCTTTTCCTGTTTTCCCCCTAATGTATAGCCCTGCTATAGTAATTTCAAGTGTTCCCTATGTAAGATTGCAAAACATATGTGGTTACAAGGTTCCCCTTTCAACCTTCAATTCAATTCAATGCTGTTGTGGAGGAATTGATTTCTATTTTTCTGACAAGCCATTATTAATCATTCAGTGGGGTCTTGCACTAACTGCGGGGATATGAACCAGTCTGCCACAGAATGTGTGTCACGTTGCAGCCCACACCTCCATGGACTGGCAAAAAGCGAGTGGCTACACACTCACCCAGGTGAAGGCCTTTGTTGCAAACGTAGTTATTCTGAAACTAAGACCAAATCTTAAAAGTATTTAGCAACCTAAAGTTGTGCATTGGACATCTTTTTGGATTTTTCTAAAGAACACAAGCATAAATCTCCCACTAGATGCTTATCTGCATCATTAAACCCCTAAATTACATAATAAACTTGTTGCTTATGCTTTTTTTCCTCAGCAAATTACTTAGAAACCAGATGTGCCTTTCCGCAAATGTATTATTTGCAAGTATGTACCAAATAGCTTGGCAGAATTACATTCGTGCTTCGAGCTATTTGAAAAATGTTAATTTAATTTGCTCTCTTTTTGTTATTCATGTGGGCAACCAATCATCTAAATCACTTGTTATCATTTCTGCCTTCTAACTAGCTGCCTAAATGTTTTTACTAGGAGAATTATGAGTATCAAAGGCATTAAGAAGCAAAGCCCAGGTGATTTGCAATTGATAGGAATTCGAAGATAATAGTTATTCCTGTTTAAATTCACTAAACCTGTAGGTGATCTAGGCATATTTGTGGCTTCCATCTCTTTACATATAATATAAACCCTGTCACCACAAATCACAGTTACTGCACGCTTATCCACAGGAGTGTTTGCCGGAACTTTTCTTTTACTGTTTGGTTGCTTCACGTGACTGATGGTCCAATAAGGTCTGCATTGACAAATCTGGACTCTAAAAATAGTGCCTTGTCCTGTGCTTTGGAATTGAAAGAAACACTTAGATGTGATACATACACTTAGGGACTTAATGACAAACTTACGAGTGCGCTAAGTAACTCAGTGTTGAAGACTAGTGTGAGCTGCCTGGACATATATGTCCATTGATTCATTTTTATTACCAAATTTAATTTGAAATTGTGGTCATTTTTTACTTTTTGAAATTGATCAAGATAATAAAAATTAGCTATATTCCAGGTAACAGTTAGGCCCAAAGCAGTGTTGACACTTTGTGGTAAAAAAGGTAAATATTTACTTCATGAAAGACCTGCCAAGCCCACAAATTCTGTGAAAACATGAGATTTTTGTTAAGTAAGCAACAGGCTTTCTTTCACAAAAATAGCATTCTGGCAGCACTTGGTTTCCCTGGGGACTTTTCTCCAGAATTACAGCATTCTATTCTACAGAGAAAAAGTATACTTTTGAAGAAGTGCTTGGAAAGATTTGTCTCTTTTGACCAGATTGGAAGACAAGCACATGCATTTTTGTCTGTTCTGTGGTTTTTCCAAAGATTACATCTATTTTTTAAATGTTCCAGGCTTGGTGCATCATTAAGATAACAAGTACTCAGCTTCCCCAGCATCACTCCCTGCCTCCTTTGGCACATTTCCCTGCAAATGTATCTGAAGTCTTGTTGCTCTGGATAAGGAGGCTGGAACAAAGAGAGGTGATGCTCTCTTTCCACGTGTCTACTGCAACCAGTTTGTATTGTTCTGCTTTGTTTGCTCTGTACAGAAACAGGGGCTGTGAATTGTCTGGGGACTTACATGTTTTATGACTTTTACCTGCCAGATACAGAATGACTGAACTCTCTTACACCAGAAAATTGCTGCATTTGAGCAGGTGGGCTTGAGAAAGTGAAAAAACAAAACACAGAATTCTGTTTTCTTGTTCATTTGCGGTTGTCTGGGGTAATATGCCATCTTCTTTCTGGCAGAATAAAACCACTTGTAGAGAAAGCCAAGAGTGGTCATACAGAGGTTAAACAGAACCATTAAGGCAGCTCAAGGGAGCAGAGAGGAATTTCAGTTGCGCATATTCCTAATTTCCTGTTGCGAATTTTTTTAGTCCTTTAAAATTACCAGGCAGACCTGCTCTGCAGATTGGTCATTCCAAAGCCTCTCTGTAAATCAGCACCTTCATGACTACAGCATAAAAACCTCACTTCAGCGTAATACAACAGAAAGTTTGGCAAGTGCAGGTGCAGCTCCTTTGCCAAGGGTCTGTGGTCCTCATCAAATCAATCACTACCACTGCTGGAAATCTGAAGACACTCCTGCTTAAAAGAGACCTGTGTCTGAGTAATGCAAAATCTGGGCTGTATATTTAACCCCTACCGAGACTGGTCAGGTGGGAAGTGGAGTAGAAGAGCAGTGTGGCTTTCCACTGGTGCTGCTGCTGTGGTTTGGGAATTTAAAGGGGGCTTGATTTCTCAGCCTTCCTGCCCCACATCACAGACTCTAATGTTACCACTAGGTAAGGAAAGGGAACATTTTTATGATGGTGGAGAGAAAACAGAAAGGGAAAAAAAAGGCTGTAGCCTTGTGTCTCTGTAAAACAGAGTATCTCTCAGTACTGGTACAACCCATGGTTATCTTCACCATCCCCACCAGCCCTGAGGAAGATGATTTTTTTTTTCTCTGTACAGTGGTGCTCTTTCCAGAGCAGCCAGGCACATGAAAAAAACTACATTTGGGCAAGTAGAAGTTCAAACTTTACACTACACCAGCTGTTCCATGGTACTTTAGGAAAGGCTTACCAACTTACCAGCCCCGTGGTAAATGTGAGGAACATGATCCCTTTTTTTCCTGAGAAGTAAAACACCCCAAATCACAGAGATATAAAACAGGTAAAAGGGCATGCAGTAAGCAGCTGTGTCCATGGGGCTAAGAACTTGGCTGTATTTATCTGCTAACCTCAGACTTCTTGTATGCGGCTGCATACTGCACTGTGAGACACAATGCAGTACAAAAACAGAGCACTAGCAATGCATATAGAAAAGGTTTGGTTTGGTTTTCCTGTCTTTTCTTTACCTACTTCAACTCAAATTAGACGATCTCTACAGCTATTGGCTTCATTCCATACCATACTACTGACCTGCTCCCTAGAGATATTTGTTTCCAAACCTCAAGTTATTTCCTTTAAATTTAACCTAAATTAAAGAGCCCGAAGAGGGATGAGTGGCGGTCTCTTAGCAAAAATCTGTCCATGTTCCAAATTTCCAAAGAAGTAATTTTTCGATTAAAGGACTGCAGTGCTGGAGAGGAGAGCAGAGATGCATGATGAAAGCCCTTCCCAAAGCTGATACCTCTCTGCTTTTGCCACTTCATGCATCTGCAATTCTAGAAAAGCTTCTCTTGCATGCTAACTGTCCTGGCTGTAACATCTACACAGTGGGTTTAATTTTTCTTTTCCTAAAGCCCAACTTTTGCAAGTGACCAGGCCAGTTGAAAAGGACAAAGCAACTCCGGAATACAATTTCAAAAAAACCTTGGCAAATGTTAAGCACATTCCTGTCAGGTGCCTCAAAGCTGGATACCTGCAGCAGATGCAGCAGGAGCCTGGAAAGCCAGCCAATTCCCAAAGCTTCTCACTGGCTTGTTTTGCCATCTGTAAATAAATACAGGCCTCAGAAGGACAGATTCCCAGGTATATGTACTTAACTGCTGTTGTCTTCTACACAGGCCTTTCTCTGGTTTCATAAATCTCCATATTTCAACCATTTAGTGATTAAGGCCTTTATTTCATTACTGTATTTTAATTCTACCCCCTAGTATAAACATTTAAATACATGTAAATGTATTTCAACTACAATTTCCACTGTCCAGTGTATACAGGATAAATTTCCCCCTCCCCAGTACATTTTAAGGTCACTTCCATCAGTTCAAACACTGATTATTCATTATATCAAGTATCCGAGCTGATAGCTGATGACAGCCAGGAAACCATAAGCTGCCTTGAGGCTTGTCTTCCTATCAGCCCCTGCAGCTGGGTGATGAGGGACTTTTTTTCCTGGCATTGAAACCATTAGGCTGCTGTAGTTTGTTTGGTTTTAGCTTACCATAATTGCTGCCATTTTCATGGTTGATTTGGGCTATGTTTGAAGTTGATGTACAATACAAAGTGGGCTGCATGTGTAGCTGCTCTCCACGTGTCAAGACATTAGAAAGAGGGAGAGTGTGTGTATATGTGTACGTGTGCATATATATAAACATCTGCCATGTAGCTGTCTTCTACTTACACATGTTTCTAAGGGGTTTACTCTGCCAAGGGCAACTGAGTGTCTTAACTGCCCTCACAGTGATTCAGGTCCCTGCTACTGGGGAGACTAATTTTGGTTGGGTGGGAGCAGACAGCACAAGAAGGGGAGAAGTGGGATGACTAGCAGAGAGTAATGTATATAGAATTCCAGACCACAAATCTCATGAACAGGGTATTTATGGTACTTGTATATGGTATGAGGATGTGAAGCCATCAGGATGGTATTTGTTCATGGCGCTAAGACTCCTGTCTCTCTTTGAGGAACTGTAATTCAGTGCAGTCTGAGAGCTCCTCATATCACAAGAAGCAAGGCCAACAGATATCCCTGGCCTACAGACCCAGACAGAGCCCTAACCCAGGACAAGCAACAGCTGGCATGGGAGGATAGGACAGCCCTTCCTTAGAGCTGCTGACACAGGACCTCAGGACAATGAGGTAAAGACACTTTCTTGAGTGACTCTTGCTTCTTTTCAGGTTCTCATTTGTAACTGAAGGATAACAAAGGTGCCGCCCTCCTCCTTCTCCATACATTTGTGGTACAAGTTCCTTCAGGACAGAATAATCTTGTAGAAATGAGACCAATAATTGGAAGGTGGATTAGGATTTTTATTATCCATTAATAAAAATAGACATAGTCTTTCTATGAATCTTACTTGCCCTATGCTGACAATCATCACTTTGTCCCTTTGAATCTCCAGGAAGTAATCATAAAAGATGAAAAGAATGGAGGAAGCCGCCACTGGAGGGGTCTTTTTGAAGCCATGTGAGAACCAGAGGAGAAAGAAAGAGTGCACATGGGTAGGAGGACAACTCTTCACTGAATCTCATTCTTTTTTACCTTGTTTGCAGCTTCCAGAACACATGAAAGACACAGCAGCGTATCATCAGGCAAAAATAAATACAACTAGATAGGTGATAGAAGAGAAATGTACACACTTGATATGTTGAACTAGCTGTGGTGGGTGGACTAGAGGTGGTTTTTCATGTATGTCTGAAAGCCCTGCCCATGATAGTTAATGGGATGGAGGCTGCCATGTTTTTCCTTGGTTCTCCTTGATGGTGTAGAGGAATGCACATAATGCACATATCTCAGTGTGCAGCTGTAGTGCAAAGGTGCAGATTGAGCCTGAGGCTAAAACTGTGAACTGGTGATGACTCTTTGTATAACCAAGGGCATGGGGACTTGTGGTACTCATCAGGTGACCAGACACTCAGAGACACAGCAGGAACTGAAACTCAGGAGAAAGAGCTGAGACTTTCTGTGCTCGGACTGTGAGGGCATAAAAGCTCAGGGGTTCTTTTTCTGTGGTTGTCCTTTGAGGCACCAGCCTGAGCTGTTTCTGTGTTAACGCATTGTGAACAAATGGCTTTGTGGAATGGGACATCTGAGACACTGCTGTGGGAAATCTGGGCTCAAGCAGGTAAGGAAATCGGGTCTGATTGTGTGAGAATGGGTGTGCAGGGAGTCATGCGGGGCTCCCGTCGGGTCACAGGAGCTGCCTGCTCTGAAGGTGCTGCAATCTCAGCAGCAACAGTCTGATGGTGGGACTGTGGTTGCCAGATTGGCTCCTGGATGGTCAGACTGGTAAGTTTCCTTAACAGATGGGAAGAAAGAGTTATTTCATGGCAAATATCTTCCCAGAGATGGAAATTGTACTCCAACAAACGGGGGTTCCACCAGTGCCACTGGTGGACATGCTGAGTGAGATTCCTTATGCCTGGTATGCCTCAGCCTCATGGATGGCACCAGGGCAGGACTTCAGGAGATAGACATGGCAAGCAGCAGACCTCCTTAAGCTGATGGCAGCTATGCATATGCCTCCTCTGTGACTGCAGTTAAATCACTCAGAGTACAAAGACCCAAGGACAGATCTCCTACCTATGTACAGAACTAGCCCAACACTCTACCTCCAGTTCTGTGCAAATGCTAGCAGAGCAAATGCTAGCAGAGGAAACATATACAAAAATCAAATGGTTACAGCTCTGAGGGCTGTTCCTGGGGCCATTAGTCACAGCAGCCACAGAGTTGTGCCTAGATGTGGTTCAGGCAGAGGGTGGCTGGAGAATGAACCTTAGCTCTGCTCTGGAGGTGAGCTGTTTTACCTCCATTCTTTGCAGATAATTGGACCTTGGTACTTTGTTCAAGGGCTTGCTTTGAGATTAAATGCCACATAGGGATTGAACACCAGTGTATAATATGGTGTAGCATCATAAAGGGTGCAGAACTCAGGGCCTGGCTTCAGAATAGTTCAGGTGTCCCAGATGAATCCACATGCTCTGTGCTCTGCCATCCCACATGTGTAAGCCTGCACCCCTTCTCCCACAGAGGCTGATCCACGCCTCCTGTCCCCTTTTGCACCATCACCCCCCTAAGTCCTGTGATCCTTCCCTTCTCCTCCTTGCTTACTGATGTCTGCTCCTCTTGAATGCCCTGTCCCACGCCTACATTAGCCAGCTCTGTCTCTTGCAGCCTGTCTGGTTGTGCTGGCCCAAGACACCCAGGTGGGTGGATTACAGCCTGCTTTTTTGTGTATGAAACCTGAACCATGGCTAAACAGCAGATAATGTAACTGTGCAAGTTATTACTTGTTCCCACCTGTACTCTTATTCACTCTAAGGAGCTGCTGAGACATCACTGATGAAGAAATGTCTTTGGCAGAGCAAGGATTTAAATCCTAACCCCTCTGGGAAGGGACCAGCGCTCTCTTTTCTGCCTTCCCCATTCCCAAGTCTCAGCAGGCACTGGCACTGCCTATTCAAAAACACCACAGGAGCAAAATGCAGAGCACAGTTTCAGGTCTGCAAAAAATCATGGTGGCTATCTAACATGAACCATCCTTGACAGCATCACCTTTACCAGACCCTCCTTTCTCCCTCACTCAGTGAATGGTTCATTTCAGCATCTCGTGATCTGTAGCCCTCCCTACCATCACAACTGCAGGAAGCATTTTTGACCCTTTAGTCTTCTGTCCAAGCTAAGGCATTTTTGGAAACACTACAGACAGGGTGCAGAACACTGTATTTGCTGACACTGACAACAATCAGAAGCATTTCACATGAAAAACTGCTGGCAGCTGCAATGCTGACTGCGGAAAAGCTGTAAAGAAGTTGCAGTAACAAAAAAGAAATTAAAACAACAGCGAACACCCTACACACATTTGGAATTGTTTTGCCATTTGTTCTGCTTCAAGCAGCCCTTTTTCTCCATCATGCTATATAGAGGTCCCTTTGAGCTCCCAAGCTTGAGGGTGACACCTCAGCTCAGGACAGAGTGCCCCAGCCAGACCTACACATATTAAAGAAGGCGAGGAGTGGCCACCAGTGCAAATGTCCTGTAACAAGCCGTATAACATTCCCTCACACCATGAAGGAATGGTGATCTCCAGAAGCATATCATGCCAGGTTTCTCTGGTTTTTTGCTGCTGCTGGTGTTGTTGGTTCTATGCTCATCATCTACACACTTGATATGTTGCCCTGGTGTGGAGCACGCAGGCCTCATTCCCTTGGCAGCACAGAAGATGGTTTGCTTCACTGCAAGTCCAAGCCAAGCAGAGCAGCTACGTATACAAGAGCAGAATAATTTTAATTTCCTGTTAAAAAATAAAACAAAACAAAAACCTAAAAAACTACCCTCCCCCTCCCCAACAAACAAACAAACAAAACATCACACCAACAAAACAAAACAACAAAGGAAATGGGACGGGACAGGGCAGGAAGGGAAGTTCCGTGGAAGGGAAGTTCCGGGAAGGGAAGGGAAGTTCCAGGAAGGGAAGGGAAGTTCCGGGAAGGGAAGTTCCGGGAAGGGAAGGGAAGTTCCGGGAAGGGAAGTTCCGGGAAGGGAAGTTCCGGGAAGGGAAGTTCCGGGAAGGGAAGGGAAGTTCCGGGAAGTTCCGGGAAGGGAAGTTCCGGGAAGGGAAGTTCCGGGAAGGGAAGGGAAGTTCCGGGAAGGGAAGGGAAGTTCCGGGAAGGGAAGTTCCGGGAAGGGAAGGGAAGTTCCGGGAAGGGAAGTTCCGGGAAGGGAAGTTCCGGG
>JANPWX010019821.1:1821305-1900057 GCA_024734555.1 Trochalopteron elliotii
GAGACCCTCAGTGTGTGTGGAAGGGAAGGGAAGGGAAGGGAAGGGAAGGGAAGGGATATTTCTTTGCCTTAACAGGAAGTGGTGGCAAAATCAAATGAGGATTAAGGAGATTAAACTGGAGGAGATGTCAAGCCATGAAAAGGTGAAATGCTGAAGAATGCCCTTGCAACACTTTTTTCCAGAGAGAGTAGAGGGTAAGAAAGAGACATTTATTTCACCACTTGTGACTTTAAAGTCTCTTTTTCAGGGGACAAAAAGAAGAAATGAAGAAGAGAAAACAACTTCACAAAATCATACATCTGAATAAGCCAAAACCTATGGGTGGTTTCTCCTTGGGGGCTGCTTTACCGGCCAAGCAGTAAACCCCAGACCAACAGAGACAGTTTGTGGGTTCCTCAGATTAGCTGGCTGAACGTGGATAAGGCTGGAAATGAAGAGTGGGCTCTGCCGTGGGTTTGGAAGGTGTTTATTCTGCTGCAGCTCCACGTGCAAAAAGCACGGCCTGGCCTGTCCTTCTCCTTTTTGTACCCCAGGACACAGCCTGAGGCAGCAGGAGAATTCGGGCCAATGGATGGAAAGGGGTTGGGTGTTCCAGAGGGGGACACTTAACTCAACAATTGAAGGGGCAGGTGTTGGGCACCTGGCCGAATGGGAGATGATCTCCCCTCAAGTTACCAGGGTGATTGACAAGGGGCTCCCCTCTGGGAGATGCCATGGGGGTTTGGGAATGGGTGAAGGGAATTTGGGAGGAACATACCAACACAAAATAAATAAAATACATATAAAACTCTGAAAGCATCAATCATGCATTGCAACAAAACCCCTCATTGAATGAAAGATAAATAATTTCTACAGTGATATAGTTGTTTGAGGGAAATCCTATACCTCTTCTTACATGCCCATACTGATAAGAAGACTAGGAAAGAACAGTATTTTATTCACTTGATAAGGATAGCAGAACAGAAAAATATTTTACTCTTATAAAGGACAGAGGACCAGAACAGCACAGCCTTGGAGAAATAGATAAAGGATGTAACGTAGGCAAACAGAAGTAATGCAAAACATAAGCAGGGTGCCAGCTCAGCTCTGCAAGGCTGACAAAGCAGAAGTTATGCAAAACAATGATATTGAGCTTACTCAAAGGCAGGGTCTGAGGAACAGACACCTAAAAAGGACACTGGACATTGAAGACAGACACCAAAGAATCATATAAGGACTTCCAACAAGAGGTGCGACTATGTCAAATAAGGTCAAGAAAGTGGGGATTGCTAATGAATATGTAATCAGTGTGTATAATAAAACTCTGTTTACCTGACACGAGGCACACTTGATTAGAGGAAGGATCCCCTAAGTGACCAGCATGCTGCAATAAAGAATGCCTGCTTTCTAATACTCAAAACTCAGTTAGAAAGTTTCTATCCAACCAATTTCAGTATCAATACATCCACAGAGTGCTCTCTCCAGCCATCAGAAGAGATGTAAAATCCACCCAAGCATTAGGATTTTACAGCAAAAGGGTTATTTACATCAACAGTCCCACTGACTCACATCAGAGGTCAACTTCTTTTGTTGATGAAGTAATGGGGTTTTTTTTAATGAACATCATGTATTTTCACATCTCTCTTTACTAAGAAATGGGCATAGTAGGCCCAAATGAGTGTAAATATAAAGCAGAGTAGAGTTTCATGTTAGGAGCTAAAAGGAAATCCAGGGCTTACCTCAACCTTTAGATTTAACTGTAGTTAAAACTATGATTGCAACATTGATATTGTGATGTTATATGATACAGGCATACCAACCTTGAGCAGAGAGTTTTAAACAGGGAACAACAGGGGATAGTGGTGATGACGCACAGTCACCAGGAAAGAGTTCATAAATTAGGATTAGTCAATAAAGCAGTATGTGCAATACTCTGGTGATGCTGGCTGTGAACCATCTGGTAATGAAGAGCCAGATGAGACCTTCTTTTGTCAACTGGAAGAAGCCTCTTGTCTGCAGGCAATAATCCTCCTGTGCCAGTGTTAGATCACATATGGCGATGGTCTTGTCCAACCCCCTCTGCTGGCACAGGGACAGCCTCAGCTTCTCTGTGACTTTGTAGCACAGCTAAGGAAAGCTTTTCCATAGTAAGACAAGATCTGACTTCCTGGAAATCAAAACTTGCCTTAAATGGATCTGACCTAAATCACTCAAAATACAATTTTTTAAAAGAGCACACGTGCAGTTTTGAAGGAGAGCAGGAATACAGTCTTTACTCGCTAATAACCTCTAATGAAGTCCCATAAACCAGCATGGAAAATTGCTTCTTAACAATGACAGAACTGTAAATGTCTGAAACAGTAAGGTTGTCCTCAAGGCAGACTGGTTAAAATTACTGATGGAGGGATCTCTTAATGGCTCCACTCCCAGCCTCTTCCATTTGTATCAGGTTGCACATTCTCCCTTGAGTAATGTCTACTGGAATAGATTGGAAAAAAAATATATTTTTAGCATGAATGACTCAACATTAATAGAGTTAAGAGTTTCTGAATTCAGCATGAAAGCACATTATGTCAGGAACTAGTGAGAAATCCTACTTCTCCAGTGTCAGGTGGATTGAGTAATGTCTGGAAAGACAGTGATTCTAAAACAAGCATCTGGACATGTCAAAATAGTTTATATATCCTTTCCAGAGTGTGCACAAATGAAGTTAACTATTCACTTAATTTAAAATATTCTTTGTACCCCCATGAACCTATTACTTACCATATTGTTAGCATTTCCATTTTTTAATACGAATGCTCCCAGCAGCTAAAGCTGGCTTAATACCACAATATCTTGAGGAAAGAGGTATGAAGTAGCATGTTTTTCACCTACTTTCTTAGTGGGACTGACATGGGCTTTTAACATTGAAATCAGGACTCTTTCTGGACTTCCATCTGTTTTATGCTCACAAGAGCACTACTGAATATTGCATGGGTCAGTCAAATCTGGACAACAAATATGGTTTGTCTCCCTCATACTTGGATGAAAAAGGCCAAGCTGTCTGTGATCAAGTAGAGCCTAAGCTGAAATAAAGACAATAAAAATGTGTGGAATTTTACTTCAAACGAGTACAAACAACATGGAAAAAAAAAAAAAAAAAGACAATTACAGGCTTCTAGGAGTGCAATTCAATTTCCAGATTTTAAATATCCTTGTTTTTTCATATCAGACGCTCAGCACCTTTAGAGATTTCCCTTTCCTATTTCAAAAAGCAGCATTTTCATATGCCTAGATGGCTTCTCTACCCAGTCCAGGATGTAGACAGTGCCCTTGGGAATATGTACCATTCAAAATAACCTTAATATTCAACAAAATGTGTTAACAACAAAATGTTGATTTCTTGACTTTCCAAACTTATGCAGATCCATCTAAACAGGTTGAGTTTTACTGAGCTGTTTGCAAAACTAGAGAAAAGTTTACTGTAGTTGACATGATTTCAAGAAAAACTGAGATAAAAAAGGAAAGTATCTAAGTTTTTATTTATTAAGTTCTGTCTTGTTGACTGCTTTTGTTTTGTTTCTTTTCCTAGTTGGTCAGGTCTTCTATTCACTGTAAAGGCATCCTGCCAAAAATAAAATTCTCCATCCTCCCTTCCTCCCCCTGAAACAACAAAAACACATTTTCAAACCACAAGAGTTGTAAGCATTATAATTTAACAGTATGTGGCAGTGAGAATTCATCATACAAAATGTATTTTAAACATTTGGATGCTCTAGAAATAATCTGTAAGTATATCAAGAACACTTCTGCTATGTGAAAACTTCCCCACACATCTCATTCTCTCTTCACTCTTTGCCATTGTCTAAGCCATTTGGCTAAAACAGGTTAAGCGACCTCCAAGCACACAAAAAGTATATGCACTGATTTTGCCTCCCCTCCATGAACTTCTTTTTATGCTGAAAAAAATGTGGAAAACACAATACTAACATTCCTTTTAACAAAATATCAAACATTCTGGTCCACAGCAACTCTTCTCCCCATCAAAATTAAATGTTCTTGCACTTTAGACATACAAAACAAAGTTGAAACAAAAAGTTATTCCTATCAAGTTCCAATCAACAAGACATTTACTGCATTGTCACACTCTAAAATGGAAAAAAAAATCCAAGCCAAATGTTCATAATTTTATAAATCGCTACTGAGCAAAGACTCACATTTTTGTAATTCACTTTTACAAATTTCAGCTTTATTCTAGAAGAATACTTAAATATTTCAATAGTTCAACCCAGCAAAAAATGAGAAATTTTGCCCTCCTGAATCTTTTCTTTCTCTTCTAGTTTTAAGAGTCAGAGTTTTCATCTCACTGCTATGACAAAAAGCAGGGCAGTATAAAATCCACATAGAGCACTAGCTTATAGGAATTATGTAAAAAGCTTCTGTTCTTTATCTTCCCTCACAGGGAAGTTTATATGAAACAGAATGATCAGAATGGTACAGAAAAACATGTTTCATGCAAGATAGAATTGAACCTTGGGATTTGTTCCCATAAGCAGACCCTAAGGTCACCAATAAGGGCTAGATGCTTGTATAAACCTTGAAAACATCAAGGACAAGCATTTTGGAAGACATATTAAAACATACTCTTCAGAGCTTTAGGAAAACTATAACTATCAGTAATCAAGACAATCCCACGTCTGAAAGTTTCTTGCACTTTCGTCTGAAGCATCTGGCACTGACAGCTCTCACATGCAGGATGCTAGACTAGATGGATGATGGATATAATCCAGTTCAACAGTCTCCACATTCCAGTTTCACTGTATAGAGGCTTTTTTGAGATTTTTTCTCCACCATGTCGAACATAAGATTTTCCCTTACAAACTTCTGCACTGCCTTGTCCCAGGACAGATACAACACACAGGAGATTTTTACATGCATAATGTTATGAAAGAAAAAGGTGTTAGGCTATCACTTCAGTCAGTTATTTTGCCCTTTACAACCTTTTCTTCTTTAAAAGAGATTCTCATTATGAAGCACAATTGTGAAAATCAAGTGTTAAATAATCTTTTTTTTTTACCAATACAATGTTAAAAATAATAGAAAAATAGAAAACCGGTTTCTAGAGCCCTTGCTCAATTGTTAAACTTTAGGCTTGGATTTTAATTGATGTGATTCAATGTATATTTACCTCACTAGAGGTATATATTTACCTATTTTTACCTCACTAAAGCCATCACAAATCCAAAGGGCAACTAGGAAACTCTAAGGTGCCTGGTCCTTGCCCCAGTTGAATAGTAAGAACCACTAAAGGGCATAATTCCGAACATGTGCTTGTCTACATTCTTTTTAAAGGTGAAATGCCAGCCTGTGCACTCCAACTGTCATGGTGACTCTTCCATTGACAATTCCCTTAGTTACAGGAAAGCAGTGTCTGGGGCAAAGCAAGAGTGGATTTATCTGGGGCTGCAGTGCTTTTCAACAGCCTAATAAATGTTCCCTTGCCTGTTTTAATGATGTTAATTTTTTTAATGTCTTAATAGAGCTCTTTAAAAATACCTCAAACCCTTAAATATTCAATTTTCAGAAGCACGTCTGGTATGATCCTAAAACTAAAACACATACTTGGTGAACGTAATTGAAAGGCTTGCCTTTTCCAGCAATATGCACTTTCTGTCTGCAGCAGAAGAAAAGGTGGAAGTCTTTCACAATACAGTATTATATAGACACATACTGACCTGACTTATCCTGTCCTCAGTAATATTAGACACATCAGGATGCAGATCAACTATAAAGCATTCCTTAGAACAATTGCTGAGACCAGCAGCTGCTTTTCAGACAGAATATTAAGGTTGTTCCAGACTTTCCCTCAGACATACAGTAACTAGTTGCTTGGCACTGTGAGGCAGGGAGGCACAGAGTTATGTGAGATGCCTGGGAGAGCAAGAGAGCAGGTTACAATGCTGGGAATTTTAAAAATGCCTCAGAGATAAGGAGGAGACTCCACACATATAGAAACAGGCAGTTGTGAAACAAATGTCACTAATTTTTACCGGGGCAAAACAGTTATCCACAGGGCTGTGGGGATGGCCTTTTCAACATGTGAATGCTGGGATGTGAAGGGGACAGGGTGGTGCAGGGATTGCAGTAAGGCAGGGACCCCTCTGCCCTTGGGACCATGCACTCAACTCCCATTAAGCTGAACATTTTGGTGTCTTTTACATTAGTGCTTTAGGTGGGGTCAGGAGAGCACTGCCACTTCCTACCCATTGATTCACCATGGCAAGAGCAGTCCCAGAGGTTACCAAGTGGTTTCTTTTGGGGAAAAGCTAGACAAGCAAATGCAGTCCAGGAGGTCAACTAATGCAGTCCAGCCACTCCTTGCCACCTTGCCCAAGGAAAATCTCCCAAGCACATAGTCAGTGGCCTTTGCATCACTGTTGTCATTATGCAGGTCTGCTCTTCCTATGTTGCACTACCTGCAGCTGCTGGAAGCTTGCCACCCTGCAACAGTCCAGGCAGGTAACATGAACTTACAGACTTTGATGGACAAAAAACTAGGCCTCATTCACCATTATGAGCTGTGATTGATACATTTTCAGTAGCATCAGCAACTAAGACAAAAAAAAAAAATGAGCTATGACTTATTTTTGCTAGTTATGCATGGTCCATACCTACCCATTGACTGACCTCGAAGGGATGTTTGTGCTGGTTCATAGCCTGCAGTGCTCTGCTGTTTAAAACCACATTTAAGCCATCACCTTAAAATGCATCCCCTAGCTCTTTGAGATGAACATTGCAATAGAAGCAGATGAACATGGTGAGGACTGCTTTGAGCAGAGGCTACACTGTCTGATAACCTACAGTCTCTTTCCCCCTTCTGTAGGACAACGTAGGCAATAAAATTTACCTCTGTGTCTCCCCAGCATCATTTCAGTAGGTCTTGTGCAACAGCATGATGTCATTGTTTTTCAAAATTTCAGGGAGATGTTTAAATTTTAAAACCATGTGGTCACTTACGAAAACAACAGTTCCTTTTATATTATGCCATAATATCTTTCACATTTTCTTCTACACATATGTCACTTTAAAAACAGCTCAGCACACAAGAATAAATCAACTGTCAGTATCCATTTAAAGATATCCTATTCGAGAATATCAGGATGTCTGTGGTGCAATATATTTAGACAAAAAACATTTGCATCCTTTAACAATAATAATTTTTGTCCCCTCCTTCTTTTTTTATTGCCTTTTGCTCTTCAATCACAAATACGGACCATGAGATGCTTATCTTGTTATTCAGTGCTACACATAGGTAAATTCTGCATTTCCTCTCCAAGCACGTGGAAGCTGGAGGGCCCAACCAGGGCTTCAGTTTAAACCAATTAAGGAAATGCTGGATGAACTAATTACAGCAGAAAATAATAAAGAGGAAGCTCACATCAGTGTTAATTGTAAGGCAGCTGTTCTTAGGAGAGGAAGCTGATGAGCTGAATGACAAGCAGCATGGCAGTGCAGGCAGCTGCCCACAGCCTGGCCAGCAGCTGGAAAAGCCCTACAATAAACAGACTACGAGGAAGGACAGGGACTCTGACTCCAGGTAAGCACAGTGCAGTGACAGATGATGACACCCCTATCCTTTCCTAATTGTTAACACCATAGCTCACCACCATCACTATATTCCAGTGGCTGGCATGTATACCTCTGGCTCCTATCAGTAAGGTGCCAACACACATCCTCCCTTCCAAGATCTCCCCACTGAAGCAGAAAGAGTGCAGAAAGACCAGAAATACCTCTTCCATACTTGAACTGATCTATATCTACCCTTTTCAAACTTGCTGTGATCCACAAGCATAGAGAGAGCTTTCTGTAATGTTCTACTCTGAATTCTCCAGGAAATAGTGCCACAAGAGCCTGCATCAGCTCCAGTCTTGCTGCAAGGTGGTCACCCAGCTGGCACAGGGCACTGCTTGGCACTAGCGGAGGGTAGCAGTGGGTCCATGGGACACGAAGAAGTGGGCAGAGAAGCTATCCCAATCCCAGCTCACCGAAGGCATGCTGAAATGGGACAATTACGAAAACAGGTTGAGACTCAGCCCAAATCACTGTCAGGGACAAACACAGACCAGATGACACATCTTGCTGGGGCAGGACAAGAATGTTGTACCATTTCTTCAGCAACGTGAAACCATTAAACACAAAATAAGAAGAATCTTTACCCTACTTTAATATGGCTGTGTTGCCATGGTTGCATCTTTTTAACTACAAACATTTCATGCTTTAAAGATTCAAGGAATGATCATGTTACACAGACAGTCTTCTTTTACGGAAACCCCATAAAATACCAGTATGTTTAATTCTGCCTAGCTGTCCTGTTGCTACTTTGAAATAGCCAGTAATCTCAACTAAACAGTCTTCTTCTCTCCCACAGGGCTTAACATAAAAATGGGCTCATCGGAAAAATAAATCATATATTATCTTTGCAGAAAAAATGTTAGTTATGTATACTTGCAATCAGCTCATTTTAGGTTTTCATACTCCCTCTACCCCTTGCTTTCTCCCTGCCTCCCTCTCTCTTTTCAAAAGCAATTTTTAAAGCAGTAAATGGCAGGATTCCAGGAGTTATGTTACTGCCAAAAATTAATTTAAAAAACAAGTGGGAGGCTGTGAACTGAAAAAAAAGAAAAGGAGTGGGAAATACATTCCCTCTGCATCTGAGACCTTCCATCTAGGCAGTATAACTGATGGCATTTTACCTTGAAAATAGCTCTTCATCCTCTGTCTCTTCTGTCCATCATATATGGCTGACTGTACTGAGCTTTTCCCTTTTTCTGCTATGAGAAGAGATAAAACTTCACTTCTGCAACTTCAGCTTGCTGGTTTGTATGGAAGTGAGTACTCCTAGGTTTTACATGTTCCTTGTTTACAATAGTCAGACTGTGGTTGAGAAGTGATGTGGAAAACTAGCTTTTAAGAAAAAGATTTTGAAAAGAAAAGTAACTGGTTGTGTTTACAGAAGGGTTGATTCTGCCACTATATAGTGGAGTGGATACTTTCAACAAAATTACTTCTGTTTATTTTTACAGTCTTTTCCTCACATCCACTAAAAATTAGTGCCTTTCACAGCAGCTCTCTGGGACAACTCTAAAACAAACAGACAGAAGTTATCCGCAGCCATAGCCTCAGCTGAGCCTGGGAAAGACCCAGCACACCAGGGCAGATGCACTCCACTGACCTCATAGGGTGTCCCTGACATTGTTAGTGACAACTCATTAGGAAGATGCTTTGTACCCTTACTGACCTCTTCTGTCTCTTTTCACTTATAAAACAATTAATTTCCTACTAAAACAATTGACATACTTGTGGACTTAAGTGAACAGCAAAATGATGTACTCTATTTTTTCTCCCATAATACTATATTATTTTATATGCTTCCTTGACCTTGAGCTGGTATCTTCTTGGATCTGTTAGGTACCCATGATCTTAATCCTGAGCTGTACTAGTTAGCTCAGAAACTGCCATTTAACAGCTTAATTTAAGACCATTTCCCCCCTATTTTTATCACCTTATTTTTATCTACCTTGTAAGATATACAATAGATCCTTCTACAATTCTGTACAAATGTCCCTCATCTTTTCCGGTTTCAGTAATTCAGTTTCATCTGCAAAATTTTTTATGTTGCTGCTCACTGAACATAAAAGGTCCCACCACAGATCACCATTTAATCCTGCTAACATCAAGCTGCTCCAAGAATTGGTGATTTATTAATAGATTCCATTTCTTGCCATTTATCAATTATTCATCTGTTTAAGGATCTTCTGTCTCACGTTATGTTCCTTAAAAGACTTTGGTAAAAAAAAAAGTCTTTCAAAAGTCTCTGGAAAAAATAACAGTAACTGACCAGTGAAACACCCTTTATTCATGTGCCTTTATGCCTCTTTCAAAACTGCTATCAGGTTTATGTGGATCTACAAAAGCCATCCCTGGACTGGAGATTACTTAAACATCCACCAGTTTAATTGAGGGTGCCCCACTGGCAAATCTCCCTATGCTCTTGAAAGGCTAAGAAATTGACAGGCCTTTGACTATACTGAGGTTCAATAAATGAGTCTTTCAAATCCAGAATTCAGTACAAGGACCAAGGCTGGTATCCTCATGGCAAAGTACTATTGGTTTAACTTCTTTTGTACTTCCAGATAAGTTTACAAATCCTTCCTACCTCTTCCATGGCACTTCAGGACAAAAAGGAGCAACGGCTGGCCAAGAGACAGGTCCCAGGTTTTCTAGAGGAAAACTCTATCCAGCAACTTGAAGTGTGAACAGCATGAACATACATCATGAGTTCCTTGAGAAATGTGTCCTGGAAACAAAACCAAAACCAAGCTGCCAAATTCTGCACTGGTATTTTACAGATAAATCTAAGATGTAGCCTCATACCGAATTACTGAAGTAGTATTGCAACAGTTTAATCACCAGTGACACTTGCAAAGGTTGCAGCACAATGCACTCATTGTAACTTCTTAGCAATAATTAAATGCAGAACAGGAGACCTGGCTTTCCACTTGATCTTCTTGGAGCACAACCAGATGTCTAGATTGACCACAGATGGCCAGCAAACCTTCTCAGAAGTCAAATTTCTGTGTAATAGCTCTTCACATAGCAACAAGCAAATATTTTTCTGTCAACAGAAGAATGATGAATACAAGATGGACACAAAATTAATGAAAGCTGAATCCTGAGTCCACCAACATGAGGATTTCTTCCCCGAATCTGCCTACTAACAAAAAAGTACCAGAGTAGTTTGCTGCCTACAAGGAGACAAACAGCTTCAAAAAGCATATTTGACACTGGCTAACCTACAGAATTAGAGTAAGATTGAGTAAGATTTTCCAAAGGGTGTGCCTGATGTTCAACTTTTAATGTTTGAGGTCATTGTAGTGATCCAGACCTTTTAGTACTTCTGAAAAATACATGTTTTTGTAGATAAAAAAATACAGAGAAAGTAATGAATTGTAGATATCCATCCTTCATAAACATTTAAATTTTCTCCATTTTCAAGAATTCCCTATGCCACACCTTCTTTCACATCTGTATCCATCAGACTCCTTCCTCTTCCCTTGGTAAGCTGAGTCTGTGAGCAGGGGACCTGTGCTGCAGACCACAAGGTGCTAGAATTTCCAACCTTCCCACCTAAGATTGAGAATATCTCAAAAGTTACAAAGGCCCCCCCTCTTCAATTCACTTTCACCCTCAGGCTCAAAAGTGACATCTTCATAGTTTCTGGGGAAAGCAGCTGTTCCAGGACATCATTCCCATGAGAGAGACGCTGCCTTGTCTGATTCTGCCAAGTCCTTTCAGGATCCTGGAGATTACCACTGAGACATTCAATACAACTTCATATTTCACGGGGAGCCAATGTAATGATTTACAAATCACGATGACACTTACTTGGCAACCAGTGTTGCCCAAATGGAGGGCTGCTCCACACAAAGGCTTCCTCCATGAGGCAATACTTATTTCTAGGCATAATTCATACTGCTACCTACAGGCACAGACCTGATGTGCAGCACTGATCTCTGGGTAAAAGGGGGCATCAGCAAGCACAACTGGAAGAAATCCTGGAGAATATTCCTGCTGTTGCTGTCCTGAGTCCCCTAGTATGAGATTTCTGGAGATGACTGTGCCCCAAAGACAGAAATTGGGAAAAAAGGAAATAAGGTCATAGCATCTGGAATGTCTTCACAGCATTCTCTTTTTCCATCTGTGTTAACTTCCTTTCTTGCCCATTACGAACGGCCAGGTGCTAGTTCCAGTTGTGTGAGAGAAACCGGTAGAAAATCATGTGTCCTCTATTTTAAGAACATATTTGGCTAAACATGGCAAAGCATCTTCCTAAATGTAATTGTAATGGAGAGCATTGGGGTTTAGCTATTCCTCCATTTGCTTTTGAAGAGCATTTGGGATACATTCTGTGCTCCAACTACTTATTACTGAGTATTTTAAGGGACAGTGATTACATTATACAGTATTTTCTGTACATGTGCTCAGACACAGTGAAAGGACACTTTAAAATTACTTTCCTTACCACCCACCCCTTGAATTCTGCATCATGCTTCTTTAAAACAAGTGACATGTCTATTTATCCACGGTCACACTAATATCATGAGGAGAAAATTAGCTACAGCATAGCTGGTTTTCTTTGAAATTTATTTCAATGGTACTTACAGTACCTGTACATAAGAAGTCTGTAAAATAGGGGATTCACAAGATCCCTAAATAAATGTTTCTAGTATTTATCAAACCAGTACTGTGGGACACACTATTTTCTTTTCAGCCACAAACCACAAAAAAAAAAAAGTCACCCCTTGCAAATTAACAAAGGTAAGATGGATACTTATACAAAAAAAAAAAGACAAAAAACATGCAAAGAGTGATGTCAACCCATCCACGACACAAAAAATTATGTCTATAGCCCTGAAAAAAAAAAAAAGGAGAGAGAGAGAGAGAAAATGGAACCACAGGGCCTAGAAGAAAAAGAAAGAAGACAGACTGTCAGTCCAGTCCAAAAAACTGCAGCAGGACTGGCTCTCTGTCCCAAGCACCATAAGACTGAAAGGGAGAAGTGGTCCTAAAGCAGAGATGACCTGGGATGACTGAAGTTTCATCTTATATGCCTTATTCTCCAGGGAGTTCAACTCAGGCACTGCTACCAGCATGTCTTAATCCTGTTAGTGACAGTTTTTCCTGTTTACTATTTGTTTTCATAGAAAATGAAGCACATTACAAATACTCCCCTCCACACTGCTCCCATTGAGTTTCATTTTTAATGCCATAAGTGCCTCCTGCAGATCTGTAGCATAAGAAGACAGAAGTAGCAATAAGGTGTGGTGTAACTGCCTTAAAAGTGCTTTTTGTTTATAGAGCTTCTTATTTTCCTTTGATATTTCTAACCAAGCATCAAAGAGCAGAGAGAAAAACCTCTGCTCCTTGAACTTCCAGCACGTTCTTCCCTGTCTCATTACAGACACTGTTGAAGGACATCATAAAGCTGAGCTGACCTGTTGCAGTCTCATCCATCAGCATAGGCACAACTGGAAACAAGCCCTTCTGCAGTAATCTCAGCACTTTCATTGACAGCAAACCTAAACTACACAAGGACAAAAGGCAAAACACCAGAAAGCCCTATTTGGTGTCCAATAAACTCTGCTGGTGTCTGAGAAACCCTTCTGTCTCTCTCTTTCTGCCCCCTTTGCCACATATGACACAGTTCTTAGTAGTGAACACAGAAAACTCAGTACACTCTGAAAACCGGACTTGTCCACAAATCCATCTCATTTCTGACAGTGTTTGCAGGAAAGTTATTTTATACATTGGTGGGAGAAACATGCAAAAGCTTGGAGAGCTGAGCTAGATCCTCAGGTGGCATTAGTGTTTGAGGGCGGTGGGAAGGCACTACTGATCATCAGTGGAGTCCATGACACTGCAATACCTCCTCAAATAAGACATGCAAAGACCATCAATCTCTTTCCTACACACATGCAAATATACAGAAGCACTCATGCCTTTAATTTTCAGTTGTTTAATATTCCTTCTTAAGAGCCATAGCATCCATCCATGCAACTCTTCAAGCAAGCCAAGTCTCCAGGGAAGAAACTCTATAGCGACAGCTTTGGCACCCTGCACAGGCTTTTCTGAGGCTCAGAAAACATGCAAAGACACAGAAGTTGGGATCCCAGAGATGTGGATCTGAAGACCAGCAGTGAAGAATAAGACAGGAAGAAAGCAAAGCTGAAGGATGCATTTGAAGCTTTGGAGGCTCAGACTAGTCCTCAGGCCAGGTTTTGTCCCTGTAACCCATGGACCCCAGCACAGGATCAAACTCATAACAACTCCACTGCCCTTGTCCAAAATAATTTGTGAGGGCTCCAGTTGTGTAAGGGGTAGATAAGGTCTTTTCACATATGCAAGCTTAGCTGGGAACCCCAGAGCACCAGAGTCAACCGTGGACCAGAATCTGGAAGAGGACACCATCATCCCAACAGAACTTCCTATTGGAATGAGGTAGGAAACTAGCCACCATGAGAAAGATTTTCTTTGGTGCAAAATCTTGATTGTGTTTTTCTTAATAAACACTATTTCAAAATGAACAAAATGAACCACAAGTGATAAATGGGGAGAAATCTATAAGGTTATTGAATCAGTTTCCTACCGTACAGTTTCTTAGTGTTTTGTGATTTCTTACTGTAATTCTGATAGCCATGTTTTGTTTATTATAAGCACTGACTGCAAATTTGAATGGGGGACTCTGTTATGACAAATTATTTTTGACTTTGGGAGATACAATGAGCTGCAACTGTTTCACTAAAGTCATAGACACTTGTATTCAAAATCTAGGGAGAGTGGAGTACTTAAACAAGCATGTGCCTACTTGTAAACAACCAATCCAGTGCAAATTACACAGTGAAGTTTGTAGAGAGGCATAATTTGTTTCTCAAGTAAATAAAAAAACATTTAGTTCTCTCTTTGGCTACTAGAGTTATATAATAAGTCCAAAACCAATGGTAATGATTTTTATCATAAAATCATAAAGCAAGAAAAAGGATTTAGAAACAGTATGGGTCTTAATTGTACAAGCTTAGAAGGAAGCTTTTCTTCATGTATAGCTTTAGTTTAAATATCATTACTCATACAAAGCCCATTTTCTCTTTTCCCTTGTCTCCTTCCATTCCTCTCCAAGAGACATACCATCAGATAATGCTGTACTTTCCAGAAGGGCAATATTCCAGCACTGTCCTCATACAGTCATAAGATTTACGATAGCAGAGTTTCCTCAAACTTCTCTCTTAAGAAGGACCATTAAAAAAGAAATAATTAAAGAGGTAATTTGGATCAATAAAACAATGAATTATAAATTTCATCTCATAAACGGAAGTAATTTCTTTCTTTTAAAAATGTTTCTGCATTTGTTTATCTATGGGTAACCCGATAAATCTTCTTCACCTTTGCAAGGCCACTCTGTCAGCTCAAAAGAAGATAAATACTGTCTGGATCATTTAAAAAACAACAACAACAGCAACAACAACAACAACAACCACAAATCAAAAATTATTTTCACTTGGCAACTTGTATAAATACTATCAGTCTCTGTTCTCTGTTAACCTGCATTTCAGCTTGAGAAAACCTTCAATTCCTTCAAAAACTCACAAGGCCATTTGTTTCAAATTCAGCTTTAATGAATATCAGAAATTTCAGTGGAACCAGAAGTTGACCACCAATTGCTGAGTGTGCATGCTTACCTTCCAAGTGTTTGCTGCTTTGCATCTAGATATTGACAGGATGTTTCCTTTGTAGTACTTTACAACTGGATTTTCAGAAACGAAGGACCAAGACATTGGAGTAAGCAGTATGATTTATGACAAATTAAAACATCTCTACATCTGACCAGACAATGGAAGGTAGAAAATTGATGTTAGTTGATATTAGGTGTCAATGTTTAGTCTGATTCAGGTTGTCTTCCAACATTTAGGTGAAAACAGGTAATATCAAATGTAGGTAAGTGCATTCTACAACTGCAGCTTAACAGAGATAAGCTAAACCTGTTTATCTGTATGATAAAAAATTAATAAGAAAAAACAATTACTATCTGTGATGGAGAAAAAATAAGAAAGGAAAAATCAGAAGTGGAATGCAAGACTCATCTTCGCAGACAGATTAAATATCAGACCGTGGCAGGAATTCTCTTATCCCATCAGGCATGACAAGCGACTTTCTCTATAAAGTAGCGTATGGTAAATCTTATCAAAGCTTTGACAATGGATCCCATATATTCCTAGAAGGCTCATTGTATATTCTCAAATAATATAGGATAGTCACCAGGGTCATCACTGCAAGTCTAATCAAAGTGACTATTCCTCACCTTAAGTGGAATGGCTACTCAAGCAAAGGTTTCTGGCTGGTATCCAGAATACTGGATTGGGTTTTTTGCACGGTTGCAAAATGCTCTTTTAGAGCTTCACATCCAAGAAGGACTGGGAGATTTTCCTGAAGGTAAATACCTTGAAACATAAGGTTGGTGGGCTCAAAAGTAAGTTACAGGTGCAAATTTCATAATCAATGGAAAATGGTACTTTGAACTTGCATCAATCTGTGGGATGGATGTCCCATCCATCTGGAACTCTGAGACCTATCATTATCTCAGCCACTCCTGGCTGCTCTCCATCTTGGTGTAAGGGAAGAACCAACTCCTCTCCAACTACTCCTGGGCTTGGATCAAGGCTCTGAGTGCTGTCTTAGAGGGGCAAAGGGGTTGTGAGGAACAGATCCAAATCCCGGTTCTCATCTCACTTGCACAGACATTTGTAACTACAAACCCACAGAGAGATACACACACCCCCCCAAAAAACACATAGATAAATACAATGACACAAATGCAAAGAGCATCTCCTAATTATCATCACTCAGTATGGTAACATGTTTTTGTTATCAGAATGCCCAAAGCTATGACTTAACCACTGGGAAATTTTGAGTCTCTATCCCTGCAGGAGAGAAGACCACTTGAGCCAAGGAGGCTTCTATAGCTAACCTCAGGACAACATTTTAATGCAAAACAATTCAGTTCTTCACAAGTGTAATTTTTTTCCTCCACTTCGTGTAGCCTCTGACCTCATGTCTGGAGGTGATGGATGAGATGAGACAGAGCCATGGGAGAAGACCTGAGGATAGCAGATGGCATGCTACAGCTAGCAGTCATTAACAGGCAAGTTTTCCTCATAGGGAAATAAGAATTATTTCAAATCAAGAAAAATAAACACCAGAAGAATCAGTTGTGCAGAGTGGCTCACATAAAATATGAATGTGGCCAAGGTTTGCAAGTCCAAAGGGAATCCAATTTTGTGAGCTTACTGCAGAAGAATGCAGGCCCCAACCCTAAGGTCTTATAAAAGCTGTGAAATGAAAGAGTAAAGCCCTTCCTGAACATACAGAGAGCACTGCACTAAGGACTGCAGCCCACAGCCTTTCAGGCAGCCCTCCAGTACTGCTGTGCCCTCTTTATTTGTCCAGCACAGGCAGAAGACAGGAGGAGGAAAGTGTTCCCTGGCAAGTGCTAAAGTGAGATTTCGGTATACAGAAAAGAAATCTCTCCTGGTGTTTGTTTTGGCAGGAATAGTTTTAGCAGACACTATTACAGTCCCATCCACTTGCAAAGCAAGGCTGCAGTTCACATATCATTAAAACTCCAGGGCTGATCGCTTTCCACACATCAGTGTTACTGGAGCTAACGCAAGCAAAGTTCAGTCAGCAAAGACTTTTTTCCTTAAAACATGTAGTAACATTTTCTCTCAATAAAGAAAGCTGGTTGCCTTCAAGCAAGGGGAACAAGGTCCTTCTAAATGACATTGCTGGGAATTCGAAGTTGAAACTCTGTATCTTTTCTTTCTGGGCACTCAAGGTGCCAGCAGATGCATTGTCTCATTGACTGACCTTGCACAAGTGAACAGGGAGACTGCAAGAGGCAGATGACCCTGGTCTATCATTAGAACTGCACTTCACAGTAAGGCTGCTTGAAAATGTTGCTGATCCATGAGCAGTTAATTCTCTGCACATCAAAGAGAGCTACAGGAGTGAGAGTGCTTTGTCTAGATATTCTAGCCCAGTTTTGTGCCTGTTAGAGTGAAGTCATAACAGAGACACATACTCCTGCAGCTTCTTGGTGACTGGGATCTGTGGGTATCCATCCTACTTCCAGTCCCAAGTCACAAGTCATGAATGGTGACGTAGACTATGGAAGCATCCAAAATGCAGGCCTGCCTGTTTTTGACAAATCTCTGTGGGATCCCACCTTGGACCTCTAAGCTTCCCCTATACTCTGATGGAGATGGGGCAGAGATGCTTCCAGGAATGGAGGAAAGCCTCCTTTCAGTTTTCCACAACCCATTTGCCCTACACCTTCTCTCCTACACAGCAGTAATCTTCAGAGACAGCAGTTTTGCCTCCAAAACCTCCAGCATGCAAAGTCCTTTGTTCATAGAGTAAGCTGATGGCCTTGGAACCCAAAAACAGCCATTCATGTAAAGCATGCAGCTCACTTACAAGCTTTGGTATTTACACTGCCATGTTGCCTATCTTTCACGGCAGTTAAAATATGCCTTGCTGGCTGATTATCCTAGAGCATCATATATGGTGTACTGTTAGTGAAACAGTGGCATAAAAGAATAATATTCATCTCATGTGAATTAAAAAATCATAGTCATTCTTGGTCAAACTTACTACAATGTTTATTTACTAATGTCAAATACTAAAGCACTGCCTTTCTCCTGAAATGTATTCTTCAATCTGTGTATACAGTACTGTTATATTTTACATGCCTTGAAGCCAGAGTGTGTTGTGTTATTTTACTTTTTGATTGTCTGTGGAGCTAAAGTGAGAGCAAATAATTGGTTTCCATATGTTAATATATTTTCCGAGATCTCAGTCTTTCTCTTATTAATGGAAAGCTCAAAATCAGAACCAGTGATCCAGAGTTTTTTACACTCTATGACTGTAATTGGAAGAACTCAAAACATCTGTCTCTTGCTTGAGCAAATAAAAGCCACTTTTGGAAAATGTATTTACCCAAGTCTGTTTCAAACAGTGATTGGCCAAACCAAACCTCAGCAGGTTTTCAAGTTCACATCATAAGTTGGTGAAATCTGTGATCCTTCTACAGATCACATGCAGCCATTGAGACACGGAAACACTTGATATTTGTATATCTTGCCTTACCACTGTCCTTCTATTTGCCACACTACAGCCAGGGGAGACTGCACTGAGTGTGTTACTCTGCAGCTTGCTATGGAGGGATCAGATTCCGCAGTTTTTCAGGTTGTATTACCGGAGAATTACTTGCTTTCAACTGGTGTTTCTCCCTTTCTAGTGCCTTGATAGCTGTCACACTTTAGGAAATATTTTGCAGGTGTCCTTGAGAGCCAAGATCCTCTTTGCACAGAAAGTCTGGGAGTAGGTGTATAAATCTGACAAAAATGTCTCTTTGCATTCAGTGGATGCTGATTTACTGTCACTTTCTTACCTATGAGAACTTCAAAAGACAAAGGTAAAAAAGACCAAATAATTGATATTAATCATTAAAAAGAACAAAATCTTTTAAAAATCATACCACTACAAAATCAAGAACATTTTTGTCAAACAAATGGAAAAGTTTAAAGAGCTAGTGGCATTGATGGTTTACACTCAATACATCTCCCAGTCTCCCATTAATAAAAAAACAAAAACCCAAGAATATCAAACAGAAGGAAAGCAAGTCAAGTAATCTCGAGTTCCTCCAGCTGAGGAACAGGGATACAAAAACTTTAAGGCTTGTTATAAATAATCATACCAGTGGGACTTCAGCCTATTATTTCTTTTTTCCAGCACAAGTACAGAATTTCCAAATGAATACAGCAATGAAAATATTTCCATGTATAAGGATTCATGTAAGTAGTACAAATTTCCTGCTACCTACCCATAGGCATTAAAAATAAAACCAGACAATATCTTTGCAGGTGGCAAATGAACTGGTTTACATTTGTACAGCACTGCTAAAATTTACATTGTAAATATGTATTTTAAAATACCAATAATTTGTATTGGACTTTTTCATTGGACCCTCTTGCTCCTATCAGTGTTTATGTAAAGGCATTTCCTCCGAAAAAAACCTGAGTTTTTCTCTCCCATCAGAGTTCTTTCTATAATATTTTATAACAAAAGACATGGTACCTACACAACCTCACTTCAAGATACCTAGAAGCATTTGGGAAAGTTTCTGTCTTTTACAGTGCTGAGATACCTGGTTTTGCAGAGAGAATCACACAGGAAAGAAAGAATTATTTTTTTAAAAATTAAATAAAAATGGTTTTGTACTTTAAGAACTGAAGAAAGCAGAGCTGTTCATTCCCATATTTTTTTCCTTAAAAAAAACCCCTAAATGGATGACATATTTTACAGAGAAGTTGGTTTGATCATAAAGTGGCCAAACCTGCAAAAATATTTTTGTAATACAATTAAAATAGCCAGGTTGGAAGAATATAGAGCTTTTTCTGACCTAAAATTAAACTGGGCCACATCCAAGAATTTTTATTTTTCACTTCTCCATATGCCAAAGCAAATACCGATAGGACACTCCTAATCCTTCTTGTTGTGCTGTTCCTGACTCTTGGAAGTGCCCCTATTCCAGTCCTTCAAACAAAGAAGCAATTAGCCTGTGTTTAATAATAACCCTTCCCATGGATAGATCCCAGGATGGCCAATGTGTTGTTCAGTGGTGTGTGGAATGAAATTACCTGAGGCACTTTCTGGGTAAATCACAGCATATCGTAACCCCTGCATGGGCTCTCCTTACATAGAGATCCTCCAAGAGCAGCACAGCAGAAAGATGACCTGGTGTAGGCATGTTTGCATCTCCTAGAGGACTTCCCAGTATTTTTACTCCTTCTTGATTCTACTTCAGCCCTGCAAAGAAAATCTCATCCATGCTGCCTATCTATGTGAAGACCCTCTAAATGAAATCACAATCCACATGAAGGGAGGTCACTGCTGTCACAGCGTGGAGGTTTTGAGTCCTGTGCCATGATGTCATAATGAATCACAGTTTGTTTTCTTCATTCTTTTCACCTTTGAAAACCAACCAACCAAACTAAGCACTGCGCTGGGGTCTTCGTGTGTTGAGTACAACTGGTGAGCCCCTCCTCTTGCACCCCTGGCCATGCCTCCCCATGGTCACATTTGCCCAGCAGTTTTCTGTATACAACAGAGCTTGGGGTCTGCCCTTCAAAAGCAAGACCTCTATTTCCAGAGCTCTGCCTTTGCACCTTTGCACCCTGCATTTGCCTCTGGCTTCAAAAGCCCTGTCATGCTCCATGGCCATATATGTGGCTTACAAATCAAAGCCTGACTGCAGAGCCTGACTACCTCCCCCACTTCCATGTCATAGTATTGCTTACCCATATTTCCCCCTTGTCCTTGGTGAAATCTCCACCTGTGAAGGAAGGGGGAAATCCTCACCTTCCTATCTGGGTCATAACCAAACAGACCCCCTTTCAAAATGGATTTCTTCAGACTAAAAAGCTCTGTGCATTTCAGCTGATTAATCATATCAGAAACAGCATGCATTGTCCCCTAGAGTATAATCCCAAATACATGTTGCCAGAATTGTTCCTTGTAAACAGAAGAAGCTGGCAGAGAAGGGAACCTTTGGTTAGAAAGTTAAGAATAACAGCATGAAAAAATTTTACCTGAAAAAAAATTCTTCCTACTTGATATTCAAGATAAAGTACACAAATTCTACCATAAATAAGGACAATGATACATAGGAAACTAAGTTACAAGCCAGGCTTATAGAAATTTTGTAGCATGACAAAAGGATATAAATCAGTGGCATGGAGAGTTCAAGACAGTAAGAAGATTTCTAATAGTGCTAGGAGTGAAAAGAATCCCCGTAACAGAGGCATTCCAGATCCAGAAAAAAATTCAATTACTGTTGGTAAAATACAAATCCCAGAACTATGCCATATAACTTCATCATATAGCTGAGGAAAAAGTCAGAGACAAACTTCCCTCCTGTCACAGGGAAATTAAGGAACAAAACAACAACAATAACAAAACTTCACACACCTACAAAAAAAAAACCCAAGGTCAGATTAAACAGCTACTGAAACAAGCGATTTTTGAAAGACAAAACTGAAAACAGGTATGAAAGCTTGCATCCAAAAACTGTACAAGAGGTCTGGATGAAGTGTTCATGTTCATGTATAGAGATGGCTTAGAATATGATGAAAATTCCACACCAGAGAACTGATTGGAAATGAAATGCTGCAAGAGAGGTCTAATAAATGGGTCTCCTGGGCAGTCAGAAGAATAGCTGTTGGGCTGGGAAAGCAGAGTGGAGCAGTGTTGGGAAGTAGCACCTATACTGCACCTGGCTGGAGATTCACAGTATCTTATGATGAAAATGGAGGCACTGGTGCCTTCCAGCCTCCAGGGGCACTCCACATTACTGGCACCAAAGGTGATGACACATCTATACTACACTTACCAAGGACCAGCCAAACTAAGAAGCATATAATAAAGTGTCACCTTAATTGGAACTGTGGTTTTTGCAATAGTTTTTTGCACAATTAACATTGACAGGTAAAATTGTAATGAAGCCTAGAAAGATAGCACTGAAATAATATTTGGACTAACACAAAATAATGACAGGATCAGATTGACTCTTAATTTGAATCACTTGGGAAGGTACATGGAAAGAACAATGTTTAGTTCAAGAAAGTCAGCTCTACATTCATCCATCTAAGAACAAAATGAGGTAGAGGTCATGGTGAGAGTCTACTCTGGAAACAGATGCAGAAAAAGATTTGAGCTCCTGCTGGCTATTCAAGTGGCTTTCCAATTCAACACTGGTCAACAAGTGTGATCCTTGGATATATTAAATGCAGAGATTTTGAGAAGGATCAGAACAGTCTCTTCTGGGCATGTACTGTATGTAACATCCAACACTAAAAGAAAATTGAGCCTCCTTTGCAAACATAAAAATCCAAATAAACTCAGGGAATTTGACACAAAATGAGCATAGGCTCAGGTCCCTAATTTTCAGACACTGAAAACACATGGTCCTATCTGCAGAACTTTTTGATTCACACTGATCTTTCAGTATAGGACAGTAGAAAGGCGTTTTTGGATAATGCAAAAATAGGTAAAGAAAAAGGGTATGAAAGGAAAAATTGAGCTTCTTATCAGGAAAAAAGAAACTAATCTTTTTCAAATGGTGAAAGTTATTAAATTGGGTTACATATTGAGCACATGAAAGAGATATTTTAAACCAGACAAACTAGAAATACATAGCAATAAAGCCAGAAGTTACCAGAAAAAAATAAAGGGGAGTATGACACCCTCCCTCCCCCACAACTTCTCTGTCATGTGATCCTACAAATCATTAGGTTAGATGCAGATGTCAGTAATATATACTATACATTAGGGATAGATATATAGGCTAAGACTCACACTTCCTGTAGGGACAACTGAAATTTTAGGAATGACTTTCCACGCAAGTAGAAACTTGTACAAATTACAACAGGACCAAAAAAGAAGAAATTAAATTACAGACATTTATTGTGGAAAGAAAATGTAGAAATCACAGCTGCCAAGAAAAGAAGGCAGGAGGAGAGAGGAAGAACAGAGGTCAGATAACTTCATGTACCAAGCACATTCAAGATAAGGAAGTAAAATAATACCTGAGGTGATAAGAAGAGTATGTAAACATCAGATGAAAACCAAGTCTGCTGACTCTAGATTTCCAGAGAGCATTGGTATAACCTGCATATAATATACAAGAGAAGCAACTGTCAGGGATGATACTTTAGGGAATAGAGAGAGATAAGCAGATGGAATTTTCCATCTTCTGGGGTAGAGCTTCCTTTCATTCCTGCCACCCCAGAAGCTGCCTGCAAGCTCAGCAAAGTGCCCTTCACAGGGGGTCTCCAGTGGCCTTGCTGAAAAGCTCAAGGCTGCTGGGCCTCTGCACAAATAGGGCTGTCGTGTCAGGAATGGAGTCCCTTAGTGCCCAGCAACAAAGTACTGAGCAGCCTGCAGCAAACTGACTGAAGGCTGATCCCTCAGTGCTAGGTGCTTTTAAGGCCTCACATGCAGAAAGAGGAACTTTTTTCCTCAACTGAATTCTCCTTGTTCTCCAGAAGGCAGTATTTCATTGTCATGCGGATAGGTTTTGGGGAATGAGAACAGGGAGAAGCACTAATGATGTACCACCTGTACTGGGTAAAAAGGGAAAAAGCAGGAGAAATCTCTCTGAAGCTTGGAAAGTGACCAAGAGCAAACACTGACAGTCACAGCACAATGACAGTCATCCTGTATACTGTAGATACTGAGTCCACATCAAGATGTGGCCTTACAGTACAGAAGCTGACATCTGCATGACCGTGGCCTCTCTAAAGTCCCTGGGAGATTTGCTGTGAGGGTCATGAAATTACTGTGTCATTTCCAAATGTCCAGATTGACTTTTTGCTGTCAGGGAATCATGACTGTTGAATAACCATTCCCCTTAACAGTGTTGTCCACAGGCTAAAAATGAAGTGAAACACAAGCAAAGTAGAATCATCAGCCACTAAACGGTACAAAAGTTTGCATAAAACTTTCTCACTGGGGCTGTGGTGTGTCAAAGAGTTCTGGGTTAGGCCAAAACAGACATCTCTGAATCATCATTTTTCTTAATGGTTTCTGATGTAGCTTTTCTACATCTTCTGCAAAATTACATATATTTCACAAGTTTTTCCAAATCTTAATACCTTCAGTTCAGGGAACAGAACTTAGCTGCTCTGCTGATAAAGCAAATTAAAAGCTGCAAACCTCCCTAAAAAAAGGCAGTGAACTTGGGCCTATTTCTGCTGTCAAATATTTGTATTGATCATTGCCCAGCTATGCAAGCATTCCCAAAAATAATGTTGAAGGCAAGATGTTTCAAAGCATCTAGTTCTCTTTGAAGTCAATAGTCAATCTTCTAATCCCACAGATCTCAGAGATTCACTTCTTTGCAATATATCTAGCCTTCTTATTTACAGATTATGTAGAAAGAAAAGATTCACAGAACATACTGTATGCATTTTTGCAATTAACATCACCCCATCGGCATTAAATGGTCTGAACAGGTCAAATTTGGTCCAAAATCTCTTTCATTAGAAACCCAGTACTCCCAAGTCTGCATTTCAAACAGTGGAGCTACTCATATCTTTGCAGAGAGATAACAATATTACCCATGATGGATGATCAGTCCAGAAGGAATACAAGAGCAGACTTTGTCCCATAAACCATGTGACATTTGTGTTATTTAGTTTACTCCCTGTGCAACACACAAAAAAGTAAGAACTTAATTTTTTAGCTAAAAATACAAAGTAACTACACACAACTTTTGTGATACTAAATAACTCTAGCACATCTTGCAGGATGAACCTCTGACCTTCAAATAAAAAAAAAAGTTTGTCAATGCAATTATAAAGTAAACTGAAGAATTTAAATAGCAAGTGAAAGAGAAAAAGAGCATGCTTGAAATGGCTGGTTTTGCAGGGCATCTAGTAACTCCACAAGAACTTTCAGAGCCACTACAGACTAACCGTAAAATGAACAAAAAATGGCTGGTTCTAATATTTTCTAGTTTTCACAACTAAATAAAATCAATAAAAAATGCAAAGCAGTACTCAGAGAGAATGAAGCAGAGAAATACTAAAGCATACCAAATGGGATGCTGGAACTCTGAAGAAAGAGAAACCTAATAAGAGGGAGGAAAAACAGTTGTCCCAATGCTATCTGAGCGAGCTAATCAATGAAGAAGGAAATAAGAATATTGGTCTGGAATAAGAAATTTCAGAAAAGACAAAATACCCATAGCCCTAAATGAAGAAGTGCCTCAAAAATGTACCAGGCCCAAGGTTAAAAAAAAAAAAAAAAAAAAAAAGAAAAAAAAAAGTTATGAGCTCACAATGCCAAACAAGCCTGAAACAAGTCATGGGTCCAAACATAATAACAAAATCCTCCCCACTATGGCAAATCTAAGGACACATTATAGTTATACGGCACTAACATCCCTGCAAATTAGACTGTATTACCTTGATTTCTACACACAGAAAAGAAAATCTGTTTAGCTGATTGGTCTTTTTCATTGGGCAAGAAATTAATTTCCATGTCTACTAATACATTTTAAAATCCTGTAGTTTTTTGGAACACAGGAAATATTTCTGTGAAAAAAACCCCTCTATTTCTCTTTACTTGAAATCCTCATGGATGAGAAGGAGATGCGGGCAATATGTAATGCTTGTTAAAATTTCAGCAAGAAGGACAAGAACTTGAAAGTCATCACTCTCACTAACAAGGGGTGAAGTAGAGAAGCCTGAAGACTTGAAGACTTCAGGGAAGAAAAGGATGGATAAAAGAAGGCAATTACCTCTACCATAACAACTCTCAGTATAACATCATGCCTACGAATATACATGACATCATGCTACTGTGGGGGACAGGTCTTTGTAAGGAATTTGGCAGTCTCTTATTAATCAATTCACTGGCACAAGCCACCTTATTACAAACCCTTTTCTTTAGGCTGAAATCCCAGAAAAATTCCAGGGAGAAAGTAGAAAAAGGAGTGTTACTCCCAGAGCTCTAGGAAGCATCTCAAGGAACTAGAGGATTTTATTTTAAACAAGCCACGTTCAGTAAAGCCAGATGTTCAGTAACAGAAGTATGAAGGCTGTATTTGAGGAAAAAATACATAGCCTGGTTTTTGATAGGGTTGAGAGTCCCCTGGTAGGAATTTACATAGAAGTAGACATATTGGCTGTTCAGCCCTTCAGAAATGTGTTGGATATTTAACTGACCCTACAGGCTGACAATAGTTGATATTCTGTTTAATAATAATGATTGTTCTTTCTTGTTTCTGTATCACAATGCCAAAAATAGGCAGGTTGGGTTAACTCCAAATGTTGCAGCAGTATGCATGGATGGTAAATGCCACAACCTTCCCCAAAAGCATCTCCTCACATGAAGCCACCTGGGCAGGCACACAAGCAACCACACTGTCCACACAGTCACACACAACAGGTAGAAGTTGGTGAATGAGAGGCAGGAAGGGTCTTCTGTGTGGGGTTCTGGTGGGGTTTGTTGGAGTCAGACCAAAAGGTTCCAGGGACAGAAGGCCAAGAACAATGGAGGGCATAGGTTTAAGTACAGGGGAAGTGGGGGCAGAGCACAGCATGAGAGCTAATGGTCTGAGGGTAGAGGGGCAGGGTAAAGGGTAACAACCAATAGAGGATGCTATTAGGGACCAGGGATATAGAAACCAAGGTGGACCAAAGGAAGGGAGAACATTCTGGGGAACACACATATGTGGAAAACAGTGGCTGAACCGAGGTGACATAAACTTCCATCATCTTAACAAATCAATGGAGTAACAGAACCTAAAAGATATTGACATACTGCTGCAAGGATCCATAGGAGAGAAGCCTTTCTCACCATATATGTACATTTGGCATACTGCAGCCATACCCTAGATCTACAGATGCCTAAAGATTGCTACAAAGAGATGAGATTTAAAAAATTATGAGGAGGACAAGGACAAAGGTTACTTAATTTGGTACCCTTTGCCTAATAAGCTGCCTTCCCCTGCATGATGGAGATGATGGCAGGGGCCACACTGGAACATAAAAAGGACCACCTGTTTGTGATATGTACTCTTTATATTAAAAAACCTTCTCTTCTCTGACAGTCTGGTGGAAGATGACTTCTCATTGATCCACACTGATTGTAGAACTGACTGCCAACCATTCAGTGGCTTTTCTTCAGCTGCAGCTTTTGTCTTGTTCTTTATCTTCTCTCTCAGAGCCTTCCCACTTACAAGACCCGAGTCTCTGGGTTTGACTAGATCATTGACAAATTATTCATCATAGAGGGAAGAGCTGATGAATGAATAATCTTATTCACTCAGATGTAAAAGATCTTATGAGTGAAGAAACAGTATTCAAAATCTGCATCTTAAATTGTCCTGAAAGTGGCTTGCATTCTTAATTGACTTCAGCATTTATACACGCACACACAAAAGACAGACATGCACCATTATAAGGACCTCAAGAGTAAATGACTTACATTCACAGCTCCACAAGGTCTTTGCCCTGCTTGATCTAGTAAAATAATTGGCTTTGGATATTTGTCTGTGCAGAATCCAGTGATAAATGCTTTACCATCATGTCTGTCACCAAGGCAGAGCTGCCAGGGATTCAGCCTCAAAATAATGTAATCTGGAAAAATGCATCTATACACTGTTGGCATAAGCATCCCATCTGACCTTTTCTGTGCAGAAAGTAGAATTTTATATATGAATTATTTCAGCAAACAGATGATCAACGGGTTAGCATAGGTATTCATTTACTCACCTTTTAGACTTTTGCCTATTGGGCTAGAAATTAGCAAATGCCTATGTCCTTAACATTTTTATCTTTGACAAAGCCAAGTAATTACAATATTTTTCTGATTTTTGTCAATATAAAACATTTCCTTAGAACTCCAAATGGATGTGGTACATCACAGTCCTAGAAAGACATCTTCCCTGTTCAGGGAGAGTTGAAAACTGAAATCGTGCATCACACACACACAAAACCTTCTTGTACTGGACAACTCCTCAGAGCACTCCAGAAACTGTTTGTCACTCCTCCAGTTACTTCTTTAAATATTTCTCAGGCAACAGCAAGACTTAATTCAAGACCCGGAAACTACATTCTTCTCTGCAGCAGTATCTTCCAACATCTGTAGCTTTCAGTCACCAGAACAAAGCCACACATCCTCTGGTCATGAAATAATAGTTTCAGGATCACATGAGTACACCCTATCCCACTCCACTAGAGCATCCATCTCAGTCTTAGCACTCCTTTAGATTTTAAGATTCTTCTCAGTTCTACCCTTTTGGTACAAGAAAACAAACTATAAGATGAAAGAGAAACAATTGCGCTATTTCTTTCCTATTTATTTTGAGAATCTAAGTTTTTGGTTTTGACTGAGGACAGATTATTCAGACCATGAAATAGCTGCCAAGTTTATCATGAATGGCATTTAGCTGGCAAAGGGTGTATTACTGCCAAATGCCTAACACACTGGGCATATTGTATTTGTACCATCTGTGAGAGTAAACAGTGACAGGAAATAACCACAAACAGGTGTTAATGTTAGCCCCTTAAGGGTCATTAATGAAGTATGGCATTGAAAGAGCCCACACACAAGTCCTGGAAACCGGAGAAGATGGGAGTCCAGGGAGTGTAAAAGTGTATTAATTTGTCACACAAAAATCTGTTCTTGATTGCATCTCCTCTACATGTCCTTTTCCCTTTTGCCATACCACATCCTTCAGCTGATCTCCTTTTGAATACTTCTTCCTTTTCCCTTTTAGGCAACAAGCTCTATCCTTACCCCAGCCAGCCAAGACAAACACAGTCCTGAACTACTCATCTTTTTCAGAAAGCCTATCAGCCTCTAAAGATGAGTCCATGCTTTCATATATTCTTCAGAAAAGAAATACTGTCTCAATTCCCCTCTAGACATTTTCAGAGTCATTTCCACCTTCACTAAAAGAAAAGGCCTCTAGTTTCTACAAAGTGTGCTTCATATCACACTACATCACTGTTTCCCCAGTGCATCTCCAAGGCCATTTGCCCTATCCCAGAAGAGACCTGAGAAAGGGTGTATCACAATGACACTGCCTGCTTTTACAATAGTGTCACACAAATCCAGAATAGAGAAGGTCCAGATTACCATACAGAAATGCAACAGGTACTGTGAGGTGAATCTACCCTGACACATAACTAGTCACATCCTTTTGAAAACATCAAAGCAGAATATATGGAGTTTGCCCTTTATCTTCACTGAAGGTTACTAGATTTCCAAAGCAAATGCTAATGCTTACAAAAAGTCATTTTAAAAAATTGTGGGATAAAATATAAAGGAAAACAGACTAATCTCCAGCTACTTTCCTACGCTCTGTCTCATCCTATGCAAAACACACATTTTCCCAAAAAGACCCTGTTTTCAGATAAATGTCACCTGGCTAATACATAGTGTTAATGATGCCTCAGAAGAACCTGAGAGAGAAAAGACACACAAAGAAGAAGACGCCATGGAGCCCTTTCTTTAGGAGGTAGACCCTAAACCACAAGTTTCACACTGCAAAACTTCAGAGTCTCTAATTTAGGCTATTAGTATTACAAAGGATACTGGTGGGCATTAGTGACTTTAGCCATTCACTAATAATGAAGCCTAATTGCTGAACAGATTAAATATTTCCAAAGATACTCCCATTGATTCTGGCTAGCGTTTAAGAGTAGTGAAGGAGAATACTCTAAAGGCCAGAAAATAACTCCCTTTCTTTACTTCTTTGTTAAAAGAGTACATGAAACACAGTCATAGATACACTTACCCAATTCAAGAGTTGACCACAAAATTAGGATGTGTAACAACTGCTAGCGGAGAATTGCTGTCACTGTTTAACTCTGCATGGCTATGTACAACACTCCCCCACCTGTAGTCCTTGGACTTTGCACCAGTATGTGTCAGAGCACCACAGGATCAGAGACACAGCCATGCCAAACTCCACTTTGAGTGAAAACAAAGTAAAAACAGTTGGAGAGTGTTTGGATTTATTTGGAGAAGTCAATGGAGCTGTGCCAGCAAACATCTCAGCCCCAAACTTCCAGGAACTGGCCAGTGCCCAATGCCTTCTTGTTGCTTGAACTAAACAGATGCACACTTTTTTACACTGGTCATTTTCTAAAGTAAGTACTTGAAAAAATTAAGCCTGTGCCTTTCTATAAAATTGCAGCTCACCAGTTCTTTGTTAATTGTAACCAGTGGGGAAAGGAAACAAAATGAAACTTAAAGGAAATTGAATAAACATTTAAAGGGAGAAATCTGTTTACATCACACCATTTCCCCACTTCCGATATCTGGTTTATTTCCTCTTCAAACAATGTAAGATTATTCCTGCATCAATATTTTGGTTTTCTTCAGTTAATCTTACAATCTCTGTAGCAGAATTTCTTAGGGAAGGTGGACATGATCTGTATTTGGACTGTGATTGAATCACCCAGACTGGGCCCCAGAGTTAAGGCCTGTAGGAGTTGTGGCACAGCTGGTATTTCAGCTGCCAAGTCTGTGGCGCAGTAAGAAATTACACCTTAAGGTGTTAACAAGGAGCAGAGGGTTCTCTAGTAGACAATTAGTATAACAATTAGTGGGGACACAGTAGCTGCCTTAAGAGTTTATTCAACAATGTGTGTTTGCATTTTTCTCTGTGTTGTGTGCCAATGGAAGAATACCTGTGAATGTAAACTATGTGGAGATGTATATAACCTGCCATTTTAGCCAGAATAAACGGAGAACGTAGCATTAACCATACTGGTTGGATCTGCGTTTGCTCTCGCCCGACTTCCCACTTACTTTTGGGGTTCCCTCAGCTTCTAATCTCTTCTCTATCCATGAAGTTACATTAAACCATGGAAAACCAGTAAAATCTTCAGATGTAAAATCTTCTGATAGAAGCTGAGAATACTAAGGTTGTTGAAACTTGGCCCCTTTGTGCAGATACTATTCTGCTGTTTTTAAGCATGTGAATATGGTCTGTTTTTCCAAACAGCCTCTGCAAAATTCTGGGTAGAGAACAGATGGTTTGGGAATGCAGGAAAGCTATCCACTAAATAAGGCTGCTGTCTCCAGAATCCCTGAATTATTTGTTGTAGGATCTGGAAAGTCATAGAAAATAAGATCACAAATCTGGGAGAGTGGAGTACTCAACTTTGGAGCATTAAATTTCTTGTAATGTTAACAACTTTGCTTTTTTGTTGCAAAAATAGAAATTCCAAACCATATGGATTCTCATGTGGGGCTGAAAGAGCCCTTGCTTATGCATGTACGTTGTTGACCTTTAACTAGATAAGCCAATGAAGGAAAATATGAAACATATTTTGCCAGTGTATTTCAAAGTAATTTACTGGCCATGGAGGAAAGTATAGATTAGAATTTACACATTCAACTCTCAAATTCCTGCAGAAAGCATTTTCTACCTGAGGGAATGGTTCTTCAACAAGGTCCTTGTGCTGCTTTGCCTTGATAGTGATGAGAACTATCCTGATTATCCTGACCACAGATAATCTGGAAGAGACCCTCTACATACCAAGTGAGAACAAGCACTGAAAAATGCTCATCTTGGAAGTCAGTATGCTCTTGCTGTTCTGTGGGCCTCATACTGGTATACAGTATGGGCAGCTGAAAAGGTGTCACAGAGGATACAGAACCCCCAGTACAGAGATCTCTAAGCAAAATTTAGCTCAGGGCTCCAAAAAAGATTTTATTGCAAGCACAAATCAAGTTTTTTCAAAGGTACAATCTGACCAGATAAAGGGTTAGAGAAAGCACCATCTAGCAAAACAGCAATCTGCCTGCCACATCAAGAACAAAGCATGAAGGTCTTCTCAATTCTTCTCAACAAAGAATGTTTATTCTCTTGTACACAATCACAGAAAAGGCAGAATTACTTGAGCTTAAACTCCAGATACATATTAGCCCCAACCAGATACATAGCACAGAATACTTCCCCTCCTCAAAATGTGAACTTTCTGGCAACTGAAAACAGCATGTCAGAGAACAGCGGCAGTTATTTTGGAAATATGATGTACCTGAAGAAACTACTCTTACAAATCAAGGTTTTTCACAACTTGTCACTGGCAAAGTTTGTGTATTTTAATGTAATTTGTGACACATGATTTGAAATATATAACCAAAACAGTGAAGAGTTAGATACTGAAGTATATCCCAAAATAAGTTTAAGCAAAGAAAAAAAGACAGACAGCTTTTATGAAATGAGACCTTGTATATGCTGATGCAGAGATAAGAAATCATCAGACTCGTGGTCTACATTAATCAAGTGTTGCATTGACAGCGTGTTCTATTTTCATCAATGTTTTGAAATATTCTCTGTGCAGCCTTAATACATAATAGTCTTTCACAGAGACATAAAACAAGCATTTTCCCTGTAAAGAAATATAGACTCTCTGCACAGAATTTGCTTCAATTTCTCAAACAAGGGTTAACTCTGTCCTCAGGACAGGAGTTCCTGTTTCAACTTGCATAGATTTTTAAGCCATTAGAAATCTTTCATCCATTCTGGAATAGAAATTAGTTTTTTGATAAAATATATCAAGTGTCCCTCAGAGTACATTCACACAAATATCTTGCAAATATTTTAAGCCAGCTGGGAAAGCACTGATTAAAAACCAGGTCAGAGTGATTCTCACAGAACTGGCCAGAACAGATCCACTGAGATCTCAAATCCAAACGGTTTGAAATTCTACTTTATAATTATGACAAGAAAGTCTGGACTTACACTGTTATTGTGTAATTAGGGGAGACTCAAGAAGCCAGACTAAGCAGTGACACCCAAGAAAAATCAAGACATACTATTTGTGAAGCAGCAGTTACTTTCCCTCCTTCTGAAATTAACAGTCAAGGAGTCAAAGTAGACAGAAAAGAGAATGCATAAAAGGGCAAAAAGGCCTGTGAGGACTGATTTATCTGACAAGATAAAAAGAACTTGATTCTTGTGAATTTCCAGCTGCTTAGTCATTCAAAGCTAAAGGTAGCCTAATTCTCCACAATAACCAATACAGCAGTAAATTTTAAAGGAGCAAGGGAAATTTATTAGTGTGGTACAGAATGGTATAAACAGGATTTACTGGTAATTACCTCAGAAAGGTCAGAAGTTTATGGGCATCAGAACCAAAATATTCTCTTCTGAGAGAGTTAAACTGTCACGGCAGAATTTAGACAAGAGTATGTGGTGGCATAATGTAGAGAAATTTGACCCAGGACTGTGTTTCTGCACAGTCACAAAGCAGACAACATCACAATGTAACTATCAGTAACTATCACACGTGTAGTTGGTGAGCAAGAGGGGTTACCCTGGCTCCTCCACTTGGCTCCCTGTATGCAGAGCCTCACACTGACAGCAGCCTTTCCAGATGGCACAGTCCACAGCTAAAACCCTCAGGTCACACTTCCTCATGCACTGAAGACAAAAGATGTGACAAGGACACACAGTCCTCTCCAGTCCTGCATTGGGCCAAAGAACACTAACTTTCACTTATATACAATAATAACCTGACATGAATCTGACTGAAAACACAAAAACTAATCTGGATACATGGAACTGCAATTAGAACAGAACTTTTATTGTTCAGAAGGCTGAATGCCTGGAAAAGAAATGTATTTTGTTTAAATTCTGTCCTTAGCTACAATGCCACCTGGACAAAAGTTTAGCTAAATTAAAACAGTCTAAAGGAACATCTATATTCTGCTGCAGTACATCGAAAATATGCCAACAGCACCACTCCGTGGATTAACGGTGAATGTTCTATAAACTGAGAAGTTGCCTTTCCAAGCCTTAGATCAATCACATTAAAGAAAAATGCAAATACATTTATATACATGTAATGTAACTGCTGCAGTTATAAACCTGGCATCACTAGAATTTAATGAACTACCTTATTTTTACAGCAGTGTAATTGAGAATATAAACTGGCTTGCTCAGGTCATGTATGTGGCATGCCTTCTACTCATTTCCCATAATTTCTCTGAGTATCAGTGAGAGAGGTTGCATGTGCTGAATTCATAACAGATGCCTTATACTGTACCAAAATGAGAACCTGACTCTGAATCCCATCCTATACTTACACCTGAAGTTTCTTCTTAGTGGTAGCTGCAGCAGAATCCATGAAAGGCAGATCAAAGTATGGTACGAAATCAGTAACTTTAAATACTTAAGCCAATCTTCAACTGAATTCCCTGGGTCTACAAAAAAGTGGGCTAAAAGGAGTTCTGTTTCAAGGTCTGGGAAGAAATCAGGGCTGAGACTGGGGGATGAAACTGTGGTGGACCCATAGAGCTCCATCTTAGGCCTGTGCTCTTCAGCATCTTGGACAAAGGACTAGAAGGGATATTGAGCAAGTTCACAGACAATACAAAACTGGGAGGAGATGTTTACTCCCTTGAGGTGAAGGAGACCCTGAAGGGCAACCTCCACAAATTAGAGGACCTGGGAAATTACCAACCATACAAAGTTCGACAGGGGAGAGTGCCTTTAGATTCAGCATCCGGGATGGGGCAACCCTGGATGTATGGACAGACTGGGGGTCCTGGTCAATGACAAACTGAATATAAGCCAGCAGTGCCCTGACAGCCAGGAGAGCCAACCCTCTCCTGGGGTGCATCAGGCCCAGCATCGCCAGCCAGGCAAGGGAGGGGATTGTCCTGCTCTGCTCTGAGCTGGGGCAGCCTCACCTCGACTGCTGGTGGCAGTTTTGGGTGTCACAATATGAGAAAGACATTAAAAGTAATTATTAATTTAAGGTAAAGGGGAAGCCATACAAGGAGTGGTGTGATCACTTGGTCTGTCCAGCATGAAGAGGAAACCGATGACAGACCTTATTGCAGTTACAACATCCTTTTGAGGGGAAGAGGAGGGACAGGTACTGATCTCTTCTCTGTGGTGATCAGTGACAGGACCTGAGGGAATGACCTGAATTTGTATCAGGAGAGGCTTAGGCTGGATATCAGAGAAATGTTCTTCACTCAGAGGGTGTTTGGGCATTGGAACAGGATCCCCAGGGAAGTGTTCACAGCACTCAGTGCTCTCAGGCAAATGGTGTGACTCCTGGGGCTGGGCAATTGTATTCAACGATCCTTGTGGGTGTCATCCAGTTCATTCCGTGGTTCTGTGAACATAAGCTGCTACAACATTTTCTGTTGAGACTGATTGTCTCCCATACTGGACACTTCATCCTGACAGTCAGCTGTCTGGACCCAAGACAGAGTTGAACAGATGTCAGCCAGTAATTCCACCTGACAGAGCTCAGTGGGATATAAGAAATATTTCTTACTTCCCCATCTCTAGCTACACCAGCCTTAAGTAGTGAGTCTATCAGAAATGAGTGCAGGGATTTTGCTGTCTTGATGCTGTCTCTGTGCATCCTATGGTGCATTTTGCACAAAAAAAAAAAAAAAAAAGAAGCCGTGGCTATACAGTTGTTACAAGGTTGTGCTTTTGCGAACAAATCTTATCACCTGTGCTACACACAACCTCGACTTCACAAAATGACACAATGTGCTGAGTTGGAAAGGACCCACAGGAAGCATCAAATTAAGCCCTGGCCCTGCACCATCCCCAAGAGTCACACCATATGCTGTGTGTTGTCCAAATGCTTCTCAAAGTCTGTGAGGCTGGTGCTGTGACCACTTCCCTGGGGAGCCTGTTCCAGTGCTCAACCACCCTCTAGGTGAAAAATCCTTTCCTAATATCTAGCCTAAACCTCCCCTGACACAGCTTCAGGCCATTCCCTCAGGTCGTGTCACTGATCATCAGTCAGGCTTGAGCACCTTGAGAAACCAGTGCAAAAATAATTGTTCATGAGCATGTCTAAATTCTGGTTGTCTGTCAAGTGCAGGGTATACTCATGAATCATTTAAGGGGTGATTATCTCCTGGGCTCCCAAGATCATAGGCAAAAATGACAGGAAGGAAAAGCCTTCATACCAAATAGATCATACATAGCCTATTCGTTTCTGTCTGTAAGTCTGAAGAAAACAGGCAAAAACCCTCAAAACCAAAAACCAAAACCAAACCAAAACAACAACTAAAAACCAACCACAGAACCAAATCCCACCGGAAAATTCCACCACCGGTACTTTGTTTAAATTGTTAATTACTATTCTCTCGACTGAGCCTTTCACCGACACAACCGACTCTCCCCAGCTGGCTCCGGCATGCGCTGCTCCGGGCGGCGCGGAGCGGGGAGAAAAGTGGGAGGAGGGACGGCTGCAAGTGCTGCATGTATCTGCACTTTTCCCCTTCGCCCCCCGCCGCCCGGAGCGCCCTTCGCCTGGGGCCGGTGTTGGCAGCTGCACATCACTCCCTCAGCTCCCGCCTCACGGCAGCGCAGTCTAAGCCCCTGTCAGGAGGCTCCGCGGGCGCCCATGCCGGCACTCCTCCGTCTCTCTCCCCCTCTTCGCAGCTCGCCCGCCGCCATTTTAAGGCCCGTGAGGAGAGCCTGGGAAGCCGCTGCGGCCCGCGCCTGCCCTCACAGTGGGGGCGGGCGCGTCACCGGCTTGGGGGTGCGGTGGCCGGCTTGTTGTTCCCTAGTTCTGTCTTGGTTGTTAAAATTAAATAGTGCGATTTCTGGTAGGGCGGCCTGTCCTGCGTTAGTGTCTGGCCTGAAAGCAGCAGTGAGCTCCTCACAGCAGGTTGCCTGAGCAGGGCAGCACATTCTCCATCGTGCTGATGTCATCTTTGGCGTTCCCTCCAAATTTCGCAGTTTCTTAACAAGACGGGAAGCAGGGGGAGAGCACGGGGACGTAGCAGCTTTCTGAATTTCTGCGTGTCAATCAGCCTTCTTTTTTAGATCTTTTTTACATCTCTGCACTCTTTCCTGTTCACTATCAGAACAAGCATAATACTGTTCAGGATGAAGGCACAAGCAAATGTAGTAAGATTTGTAAAGGTAAGTAACTGTTTCCCTACTCCTCCTTCTTCCATTAAATGGACAGCTCAAAAAGGAACATTTTTTGTTTCTGCAGATTTTTTGTAATACAACAATATGTTCCGTTGAGGTTTGGAAAGGAATGTGAAACACAGTGAGGGAGAAGGCCTCCCCTACACTCCTGCAATAAATGGATTTTCAAACTGGATTTTGTCATGTAGACAAGCAATTTTTTCATTGACCAGGCGAAGTGTAATTACTCTAAATGTAATGGCTAGTTGTTCTTAGGTATCCAAGGAAGGAGGCCTAATAAGTCAGTGAAACCCACCTTTTCTCTCTATAAAATTTTCTTTTCCTCAGAAAGTTTCGGACTAATTAGTCTGTACAACATGTGTATGCAGGAGCCATGTGACCGACCAAACATGAAAATCTATGGTAAAGTCTTAGACATCGCCTGAGTTACAAATATACTGAACTTAACATTGCTATTAAAGTTCAGCTGCTCTTAGCCATTCACAAAGCACCTGTTGTGCACAGTAAATACCTGCAAGTGGCAAGGCAGACCAGAAAACCATATCCTATTAGCCTGCAGCTTGCAATGCCTGGGCTAGAAATCTCAAGTAGTCTGTATAAAGATCAGTTTCACTGAATGGCTCAACCAAGTCATCTTGAAAACTCATCTGTAATTTCTGACCCATATCCCTCTTCTGTTATCTTGCCACACTGTTCAAGTTCCTCCTTTGCTTTCAGTATTATAGCCCCAAGTGTATTCTACACTACTTTCCACACCACCATTTCTTGCAGCCTCTAATTAAAGGTCCCTCTGAATAAAGCCTTCTGCTTGAACAGTTAAGAGTGCCCCTCTGAAAGGCTTCTTTTGTGGATGACCATCTTGTGGAACACAACAAAGACAAGCCACTGCAGAAAAGACACTGTTTTACTTTGTAGCCATTTCACTTGTCTCTGCCTCAAATTAATTAGCACTGCTCTGTCTTCAAGTGTAATAAGACTTTGGTGAGGTGAATGGAGCTTTCAGGGAATAAAACTGCAGCACACCCTCCCACCAGCCTTAAGCAACAAAGAGGACTACAGAGAGTCATCATTAGAGGTGGTAGGTGATTAGGAGTGAGGTGGAAGTCAGGTGAATGGGACTGCAATTCACACACACAACCCCCAGCCTCCTGAAGTACTAACATTTATATTATACATTATTAAGAAAAAGGTTCAGAGTGATCCTTACATTGGTAAATTGTAAATGAAATACCACTTACGGTTATTTTGCCTGAAAAGCCCCCACATATTTTACTTGATAATCATTTCCAGATGACTGTTTCTTGTTCTGCCTATGCTTAAAATTTCCCCTGTATGCTTTAGCACCTTAGCATATGAATGTCTGCGTCAGTGGAAAAGAGGCTACGTCTACCTGAGTGCATATGCTGGTGTCCATATTAGAGCTGCTGAGTTTTCTCCATGAATTAACTGCTCTTGAAAACAGTGCTACAGCAATGTGCAGGCAGAGACTGTATTGAAAGACTGCTGACATCCAAGGCCTACATCTATAGGGTTGTATGGGTCAATACCTTATGTTTGTGGCATGAGCGTCATAGAAATGAGTTGCCCTGGAGATACCCCAGCTTCTCTGACAAGCGTTCACCCGTGGAGCAGCACTTTTGGAACCCTCCTGAGAACAATTCTCCTCTTTCTGTTGCCATCATTCTTCATGTCTTGCTCACAGAAGCTAATGTGGGTATAGCACAGTGAGTACTGCAGCTTTCATTCATCCCAAAGGCAATCATCTCTGTATTCTTTTGGAGTAAATCTCCAGGGATGCATAAGTTCACCATAATTTGCATTTACTCATGAACAGCATCCCTGTAGGGTTATTGAAATTGCTTGTTATATTATTTGAGTCATCATAGCTCTAGCTGAAGGCCACAAAACTCAAAAGGTTGCTTGATATTGGCTCTTGGCCCTCCTGCCTTGTGTCAGATTTTACTGTTAAATATATAAAGTGCAACAACTTTTGGCTACAAATAAATTACACTTCTTAGATATAAATAAGAATAGGAATTGACCTACACCTTTTATTGTCATGTCTTCCATGTGTAAGTAACCTTTTAGACAGGAAAATTCATGTATGTGAAGTATAAACTCCTCTCTGAGGCTTTGTTTTTATTTTCAGTGTGAGTACCCATGCTGCACTGATTGGATTTGAGCATATGATTGCAAGATATTTTATATCAAGTCAGTGGTAATCCTGGAGTAAATTTAGTGGTAGTAGGACTACCACTAGTAGTTTTTGAAGACTGTCACTCTCCATGCAAGGAGACAGAAAAAAAAAGCATGTTTTTATGGTCAAAAGCAACCAGTATAACTGATTAATCTGCATACTGAGTGCTCCCTCTGTCCCCACTGATGACAAAAAGCATCACTGACAGAAATCAAGCTGGATCTTTTTTCATCTCAGAAAATTAAAAGGAAAAAAATGAGCCTGCTGACAGATAACCTGGGAAGAATGAGAATAGTGAAGCACAGCATATTAATTATTCAATATAAACTGTTCACCCTGCTCTTCCAGCAGGCACTGTCTTCTCCTACTCTTTTTTGCCCCACCTGCATCCACCTGAAGTTCTGACTGGACAATGGTGTAACTGAGCCCACTGAAACATTTTTCATCCACCTGTGCTTGTTGCATTCATGATTTAATATTCAGCATATTCACAGTTAAGTATTTTTTGTGCTTGTATGTGTCTACAAAGGCAAGATGCTGATAAATGTGGAAAATAGAACAGCACAACTGCAGGGAGTGGGGGGTGGTGTGGAGCAGGGTCACCTGTGTCAAGATGCAGCTGTCAAAAAGTTGTCGAGCCTGATCAAGCAGTACATTTTCACCCATACATGTGTCTCAAGAACTTCAGGGGGATATAACCTGTATGATTATGTTTTTTCATGTAAATAAGGGTGTATTGGATTTTTTAAACCTCTTTTTAATCCAACAAAGAAAAAAATAAAAGTTTTGGTAAATCTTTGCTTTAGAAAAAATCCTGCAACCTATCTGTTTTTCTCAAAAAGCACTTTGCAGTGACTGATGCTTATGTTTTTTAGGTGTTCCCTGAAGGCTATTATTCATCAGCACAGAGTTCAGCACAGTCAAATGAGAGACTCACAGTTTGGAATTGTTTCTAAAATACCTTGCATGATCATCTCTCCCCTTGGCCAGTTAATATAACTGACCCTAGTCGTCACTCTGTTGCTGCCTGTCCTTGCCTGCATCCCCTTATCAGCCATGCATGATGTGAAACACTGTATGAACTGACAACAAACCAGGGTGTGTGTCTCTTCAGCAACATCACTTGAATGAGCTACTCTGGCCATAAGATTTCTGCTTATCTTCCAGTACAGATACTTCTGTGGTCTCGCTGCACCTCATGCTGCGATTTCATGGTTTGTGGCTACAAATAATTTGCTTTTATTTCTCCCTGTCAAGCCAGTCAGCCCTAATTTTGCATGTTACAAGATGAACTCTGCCTTGAATGTGATTAATACTTGCACCAGGAGAGATGCCAGTGTACGCTACAATTGTGAAAGTGACAGATCTCTCTGTGGTGAACAAAGACTTAGCTCCAAATTGCTAGTTGCACCAGGTGTGTTTAAGATCACTACAAGTGGGTTTGTTTCTTTTTGGTTTTTGTTTTTAATCTCAGAGGTTCTGAATCTCTGAATAAAACCAAAGTGGCCATATTGATTTCTCTAGTGTTACAACACTTTCAGAAAAAGATTTCTCAGACTATTGCCCTGTTTCAAGGCAACCTTGCTGAGAAGGATAAATTGAACATTGTGCTAACAGATTGACATAAAACTTTGACAGCTATTTTTAACAAATGTGAATCTAAAATACTGTGCCAACAAGCTTCATTCAAAATCTGTGATCTCAGCTACTATAGTACCTCTAATTTCTTTCTTTTCACTTTTGCCTGACACACACAATCCACAGAAAGCAATCCAGATCTACAGTTATTGGGAGGGTGATATGAGCAGGCGTGGTGCTTGTTAAAAAAATATCTCTGACAGCTTCTTCCCTAAGCTGAGAATAATCTGAGCTAAAAAGACAAATAGATTGTGTATCAGAAGATAGCTAAGAGAAAGGATGTCTGGAGAGAACAGAAATATTGACATTTAATTTTTTTTCTCTTTCATAGACACTCTGGAACTCAGTGTCTACACAAGTATGATCAGTCATACAACTGTAAGTCCTTTGTCAAGATCAAACAAAAGTCCTGCTTCCCTCAAAGACAGAACAAACATCAGTAGGTGGTTCACTACACCCACATGATTGAGAACTGAAGAGCAATTGTTTGTGGTTAACTGATAACAAGTCTAGTCGCCACTTCTTGACCTGTCCGAGGGGCCAGGCAGGGCAAAATGGGGATCAGGATCCTTAGTTGTGACTAAACTTCTCTGAGTTTTGTGGCAACTAGAACATTGTCTTACATGAAAGTACTTGTAGAAAGTAGCTAGCAGAGTATACCATCCTATATTAAAAACACAATAATGAAACATAATACAGTATTTTATTCTGCTGACTATTTGATTCAAAAGGGTCAGTAGAATACTACATATGGTACCTTTGTGTGGGTCTGTGGAGCAAGCACTTCAGCACAGATAATCACTGCCAAAACCAGTGAGTCTCCTTCTCTTGCTTCTGTACTGAAGGCAAAATTCCCATGAAGTAAACTTAATTAAGCTCCCAATGAAATTTTGTATCTTCTCTGTGCTGGTTTACATAACTTTTAAGTCTAGCTAGGGAGCAGTAAGATAAACAGTGAATGCAAATGAGCTAATAAAGGTGCTGCTTGGGATCAGAAAGAAGTCAGTGAAGATAAGCTTCACAAATTTTGCCTATCTGTTTCTCTTAATGTATGATGTATCTTCTCCCCGATTTTGGTTTGTTGTAGTAAAAACCCTTGACTTCTTAGTATTTCAGTGTCTTACCTTTGCCTCAGATGTGTTAGCAGAAATCTGCCTTTGGCCTGTTGAAAAGCAATTATGCCCTATTATATGTGTCATGTTTTGGTAGACATTAGCAACAGGGCCTACATGCTGAATAATTCTTCAGAAACTAATGTGATCTTGTTTCTGAATTGCTGTGTGTTCTGATCAATGACACTGCATGGTGTACAGGTCTCCTCTTCCCTCTCACGATTCAGCAGTTCACAGCCACAGGTCCTGACACTCAGAGGGGCCTCTGCTTCTAATGTGCAAGGGTTCTCCATTCACCTAGATCCCTCAGTGGTAGATGACACTGCTTCTGGGGTCCCATCACTGTTAATATGTTTTAATTGAGAATTACTTTTTTTTTCCCACCTCCTTTGTTCTGTTTTCATCAGTAGTTTGTTCATAGTATCAGAGTTTTACACCTTGATCTTTGTCTTATCTTCCCCTCTATTTCATGGAAACTGATTTAAAGTAATTGCTTCCATGTAACAATGATTGAGAGAATGTGTAGTATTGGCCATCATTAAAAGGAACATGTTCTTCATTATTACAAGAGGAAAACACAGAGCTATCTTTTAGCCCTGGAGAATTTAAAGCACTTAAAGTAAGGGTCAATTTTGTGGCTATGGAAACTGTAACTATTCTGCTCTCTAATAAATGGGATGGACCAGGCTGTCAAGTTGGCTGAGTAACTGCATCCTAAAGCTTACCATGTGTCATTAATGAAAACAGAAGTGTAAGCCAGATGTAGGGGCATGTACATTGGCAAAGTCTCTTCAAAGGATACACTATGTAACAAGACAAGAGCAGCAACACTTTTGGTGCTATTCAAGAGTACTGTTCTTATAATGATCTGGACATGAATTCAAGAATGAGCACTCTTGCATAAGTGGTAGGGCAGTATGAGCATCTGATGTTCATGAGTGTTATCTGCATGTGTGCTACAGAAAGGGGTTTTGTTAATCATAGAAAAAAATTGGATGTGGTTTATAAAAAGCTGTGCTTTCATGTCAACATGGAAATATGGGGTAACATATTTATGCCTTATATTAAATAAAAAAATAGTATCATGTTCTTTCACAGGTCAAAATAGAAACTGTTAACGATCTGTTAATTTTTTCTAATACTGGGGAGAGGTTTTTACACTTTTCTGTAAAATTGTGAAAGCTTTCCAAAACATTTTAAATGCATAATAATTCTGTTTCAGTACTATAATTTTAATTTTCAAGACATAAAAATAGCTTTTGAGGAGTTGGGAGTGCAATAAGCTTTATTATCCAATGTTAGTGTTTCCATGGACAAGCAACATGGTCTATAAGATGCAAAGCACAGCCATAAGACACTAACAGAGAAATTGCAAAGACAAGAGAGACCTTTCCAGTCTGTGGGAATTCCTATTCCCAAATCTAGTAATAACTCATATATGCAGGTAAGTAGAACTCAAGGCCTCCCAACCCTTAAGTTTTGATTTTAGAATATGTAGCCTCACTTTAGATAGCTGTGTGTTCAGTCCAGAATTAAATACTTACTTGTCTTAGCCTTCCGGGGCATGGGTCATTCATATTTCCCTTTTATTGCCAGTAGAAGTTACTCATCACTGTTATGTAAGAGTCAAGTGCCTGGAACGTTCAGTTATCCCAGTGGTACCCAGGATAGATAGTCTGGAGTACTAGATGGCCTATGTCCCACTCCTTAGCAACTCTTCATTTAGACAGACTTCTTCATTTTGGAAAAGTATAAGTGACACGTCGAAATAATGCTTCATTTGCTGTAAAGATGCTTCAAGTGGGTCTGCTTCAAATAATCAGTTTGAGGTAAGTAGGAAAAAGTAGTGTTTTTTCTTGCACTACATTGTCAGGAATAGACAGGCCAGTGGGTGGCAGAGCAGCACATCAAAGGGCAGGAATCAAGTAGCAGTGGTAAAGAATGAGGGAGCTCAAGCTGAGGCAGAAAGTCTCACATGAAACATGATGCTTAAATGCATCTGTGTGTCCGGGATTCAGAGAAAATGGTACTTTGCATGGAGCATCCAGGTTGTTTCTTCATTTTTCTAAGATGGCTGCCTAATGTTTACGTAATTTAGATTTTTTTAAATGTAACTCATGGTTTTAAGAGAATTTTCTTCTTTCCATGATTTACCTGCTTAATGTGACAAAGAGACAGGCATAATAGTAGGTTTCCTGACAATCTAAGGCAGAAAAATATCGTGAGATACTGCTTAGGGCTTCTGACAAGTTGTATTCAGCACAGCATGAAGACCTCTGTCCAGGAGACTGTGCAGATAGTCTTGGGCTTTTTTGTGCTGAGTACAGTGCATTAAGGTTTTCACAGATATTGTCACTGGAGCATTAGATATTAAATTAAGTACTGATTTCAATGAAATAAATTCAATTTTTGTGTTAAATTCTGAAAATACTAGTTTTTAGACACTCTCATCCATTCATCTGCAGGAGTATTTTTAGTGTAAATCTGTGTTTTTCACTGGTAAAAAAAAAATTAAATCCTTCTCTAGCTTCAAACATTAAAATATAAGCATTTCTTTCATATGTTTACCTCAGACCACAAACTTCCTTAATGTCCCAATTTCCATGGAAAATATTACCTTGAGTCATAGCTTGTCTTTTTCTTTCTTTCTCTTGCTTAAAGACTTTTAGTTGTTCTTATTACTGTTCCCTACTCTGAAATACATGATACCTGGCAGTGTGTTTAGTAGCAGAAAGGAAGAAGTTCAGTAGAAAGACTGAACTGGATGCATGTAGTGTGCTTTTTAAGGAAGCAAGAAAAAGCACCTTTACTTCCAGAATTAAGATCATTTAACAGAGAAGCCTGTTCTGGTTTGGAGAAAAATCAGTACTTGAGGAAGTAACAGAGCTACCTTTCTGCATGGTGAACTGACACTGTCCTTTGCTCTTTTGTGCAAAAAGTGAAGAACAGTATCTTTACCTTATCCTATACCTCTAGATAGTTGCAGTACACAGGGTGCAGCATTCAAAGCAAGACTGTCCAGGTACAAGTGGAAAAAGCTACAAAAATTCCATTTGTCAACATAGATCATCAGTGAAAACATGTCTTAGTAAAACAATTTCAGTAATGCTAAGTGATCCTTACCCAAGATTTGTTTTTCAAGGTTGTCTCTGAACAAGGAGGATACTGGTTGTTTACAGAGTCAGAACATGTCCATTTCCAGTAATCCATGCACTGAGAAATCCACTTATAGAGATCATTGTGAGTAAAGTACACAAGAGTTCTTGGAAAGCAGCTGTGCCATGCAAGTGTCTGTGCTATGTATTTAGGTTGAACACTAATAGGAATTTCTAATTCCTCGGAAGTTCTTCTGAGGGATCATTATGAAATATGGAAACAGATTTTTCTGGTTTGAGATAAACAAGAATTATGAATCAGATAGGAATCAGCAAAATAATAATAAATATTATTAAAATGCCAAGGATAATAAGAAAAAAATCTGCAGAACATCACATACTACATCATGTCATATTTATTATATTAATTCTCTGAAGGAAGACTGGATTATATGACCTTGTCAGTTGCCCACAGTTAGAGATGCAATGACAGCTTTGAGAGCAGAATTGCTGTGGAAGATCCTGAACAGAAAAGTGCATGTTGATGATGAGAAAAGGAGACAGTTTAAAAAGCATATATTGATATTGTTGCCTGGGCAGAAGTCTCGTTGTCACTCCAACTGACCAATCAAGTGCACTAAGCCATGGCTGATTCATATCCAGAGGAAGGATGTGGTTTTAGAATAAGCAGCAAAGTTTCTGTTTTGAAAGCAAGAATTCCCACTTTGTGCAGCTACAGCTGAAGACAGCTAACTAATCCAGTTACCTGGATCCCACCTAACCAAAATTCCCATGCTTTTCACTTTAAAGAAGTACAGTTAATAATGAAGCAAGGCTTTTACCTTTGATGTTTCATTCATTTAAGGTTCCTCAAACTCCAATGAGAAGGAAGGCACAATTTATTGTTAAAAACCTACATGGTTTGAGCTGCAGTTCAGCTACAGAATTTTATGCCACTAGCTTTCAGACTCTTAACACAATTAGCATATGTTACAATGAAGCATATAAAGAAAGAAAGAGTGCAACCTGAAGCCAGAAAACAACAATGCTATCTCAAAATACATGGTTTTTTAGGAGTGCAATCACATTGAAAGATTGACATAATATAAATGTGCCCCTCTAGTATACTGTGACTTAAAAATTATTTGTATATCATCAGCTGCTATTGCCAATGTCAAAGATATGTTGTCATGACATTTCAGTTGTCCTTTTTCATTATCTTACTGCCTTTTGGCCATTGAAAAAGCCTTCAATAAAAAAATAAACAAAAACATGCTCTGGATCATAAATAGCACACTACACTTCATAAATGTTGCAATTTTCAGAGACAGATAATTACTTGTATCATTTGTTACTCCAGAACATGTAGAATCTGAGCAGAACATTTTAATTACTAGCTGAGTCCTTTGGTCTCCAGTTCGTAGTAGGTCCTGTTGTTAATACATCCAGTTTATCGAGACTGAAGATGCTCATATAAGAATTCTATAGATTATATATTGGAAACTTAAAAGTTTTGTATTTAATGTGCCAAATGACTGTGTAAGGCTGCCTATGATTTGTTTTAATTCTAGATTATGAAAGCTAAGATATGACCCCCATAATTCCTATAGCATTCTTCTGTGTATTTTTTCATGTTTCTGAGCTGACAAGCATTTTAACCTGTATTTTGCTATATGAAAAAAAGAGCTCTCTTTCCAAAAGCTGAACAACTGCAGCTGTAAAAAGTCTAAAATGCTCTTCACCTTTAATTTTAACCCTTAATACTCAGCACATAAAGCTCTTCATTTAACCTTTTCTATACTCTATCATGTGAAATGCAGAGGATAAACAGAACTGCCTTTATATTATGTTTCAGGGAACTTTCATTAAGTTTCCCCAAGGCTGTTGGCTAGCCGATCAGAAATACTAAAAAACAAACTGCTGTGCAACACTAGAGAACAGATTCAATAGCTTTTGTCATCAACAGTCTGCAGCTAAAGTCTACTGCTGAGATCCTGTTGAAGGACTTGGGAAAAGTTGTTGCTTGGATCTGGGCATCAAGAATAAAAGGGACAACCCTGGAAAAAACAGTCCACCATTTTCGTAGCTGTTTGAACAGCTGGGTTTACTTTTGTCAAACCAAGCCTAGTTTACATCTACAGTAGGATGTAAAATGCCGTGGTCGCGGTGTCTCAGGAACCTTTTCCCGCTTTGCCTGGCCAGCCCTGACACCAGCCACAGGAAAGGTACGGTTCAGTATCCTAGGATACCTCCCCGATCCTGTGGGCTCTTTGTCCCGCAGAAGCGTGAGCAGAGATAAGGAATAAAGGAAGGATGCTATCGAGGTTTCAGCCACTGGAGTTCATTAGCGCCCCACAACAAACAATCGCACCCTCACAGAGAGCGCAGACTGCCCCGGTGCAACAGATGAAGTACAGGGGAGGAGAAAGGGGAGGAGTAGAGCAAGGGACCAATCAGGTAAAGGTAGGGAGTGGCTTTGCATATGAAAGACAGACAAGTGAACCAATCAAGGAGGGGAAGGAGGGAACAGCAGGATCCTGCCCAATCACTCAACGACCTCTCTGGAACTTTCTAGACCCAGGATAAGGCCTCGAAGTGATAGACAGGACCCAGGGGTTACATAATGGGTGATTGACAGCTCACTGTAACTGGGGTTAAACCATAAGGGAAATGATGAAGGGGGATACATGGAACAAACCATTATAAAATACAGAGAACAATACAAGAATAAACCATGAAAACATACATTAAACAAGTAAAGCTAAAAACACACCACTACGGTAAAATTGGCCAGGGACCATTCTCTGGCATTGAGGACAAACAGGTGTGGCTTGCCTTAAATTCTTATAGCTGAGCTCTTTTATATCCTGGAGTAGTTTATCTATATCTGTGGGACCACTTCAGAGAAGTTGATGTCCTATGGCTATTCTAAGGCATGCCAAACTATTGCTTTGGAAAGGACTAGCTGGCGGCAGACAGCTCATGCCAATACTCAGACATATCTGCGCCAACCTTGTTCTGTGTACAAAAATTTGGGGGTTTTTCATTCAGGTCCCACTCTATATGTGGATATAATATATAGAGTGGTTGCAGCATAGGATGGTAGATATAATATAGTGTTCCTTTTATTTTCTTTTTATTTAAGTGTAAGCAAAAAGACTAAGTGTTAAAAGGAGCAATACCCACTAATATTTCAATTTCTAACCTTTATAGTCAGACTGAATGTCACAAAAATGGCAATGAGAGCTTTTCAAAACATTTCCCTAGGGTAGGAGCTGCTTGGCTTTAAAGAGCAAGAGTGGATATCTTCTCCTATTAAAAAAAACCCAAGGCAATCTTGCATAATTTTGATATATTAAATCATAATCTTGTGAATATGTAGAAGATTTCAGATGGCTATATGAGGTTCTGTGTAAATTCCAGCCCTCTGACAGTGGACATATTTCCCTCACCTTTTCAGATCCTTAGAAATAGTCCCTGAATCTGCAAGACTAAAATACTGAGAATAGAACAGAACAGAACAGAACAGAACAGAACAGAACAGAACAGAACAGACTAGACTAGACTAGACTAGAATATTTCAGCTGGAATGGATCTAATGAAATCATGTGGTCCCACTACAGACCAATTCAGGGCTGTATGCAAGTTATGAAGAGCCTCGTGCAAATGTCTCATAAACACTGATGGATTTGGGATATCAGTTACCTCCTAAGGAAGGTTCCAGTGTTTGATCACCCTCTTGGTCAAGAAATGTTTCCTGACATCCAGTCTGAACCTCCTCTGATGCAGCTTTGAACCATTCCCATTCCATGTTCCTGGATGCCAGGAGGAAGCCAGCACTCCGTCTCCAGGTCCCTCCTATAGAAGCTGTACAGAGCAATGAGATCACCCTTGAGTGTCCTCTCCAGACCAGACAAACCCAGAGCCCTCAGCTGCTCCTCACAGGATGTGCCTTCCAGCCCTTCCACGAGCTCTGTTCTCCTTCTCTGGACCATTCAAGGACCTTCCCACCCTTCTCAACCTGTGGGGCCCAGCACTGCACACAGGACTCAGGGTGAGGCCACAGCAGGGCTGAATCCAGCAGGATGATCCCAACCACAGCTGGTGCTGCTGTGTCTGATGCAGCCCGGGATGGGGTTTGCCCTCCTGGCTGCCCGGGCACACACTGCTGACTCACCCTGAGCTGCTGCCCAGCAGCACCCCCAGATCCCTTTCTGCAGGGCTGCTCTACACACACTCCTCTCCTAGATCTTACTTGTGCCCAGCTTTACTGCATCCCAGGGGCAGAATATGTATTTTTTTCTTGTTAAATTTAATGCAACTGATAATTACCCAGTCCTCCAATGTATCCAGATCCCCCTCTGCAAGGCTCTTGTGCCTTGAGAGAGTCAGCAGCACCTCTCAGTTTGGTATCATCAGCACACTTGCTAATGGTGCATTTAACTCCTCCATCCAGATCATTGATAAGCTTGTTGACCAGAACTGATCCTACAATGAATTCCTGAGGAACACCACTCGTGATTCCTCACCAGGCAGATATAGCCCCACACACTAAAACCCCTGAAGTTCTGTTCTTCAGTTCTTCATCCAGTACACTTTGAAACTGATCATCTCACAGCTAGACAATTTGTCCCAGAAGATGCTGTTAGGAACAGGATCCAAGGCTTTACAATGAACTGGAAAAACATCCACTAATTATGATGAAACACAATCAAATCATCTAGAAGTTTAGGAATGTGCAACAACATTGTACTAACTTTTCAAAGTTTTCTGAGTTAACAAAACAAAGAAACCCTCATGAATTTATTACTCATCATGCTTTGTTAGGGTTTATTTCTGATGTGCTGCATGCAGTGCCTGGCAGTATTTTTACCCAGGTGCCTAGCTTTTGTGTGTTTTTTTCTCTAGGAGCTATTACTATCTGACTGTCCTTTCTTGATTGTCATCTGTATAAGTGACCAAACAGATGCTCTCAGAGCAACAGAGCAACATTCAGAGCAAGATTTTTTTGTTGGTGTTGGTTCTGAGAAGGTAGATTGTCTCTACATGTGTCATTCAAAAATGGACAAGAGTTGATCTCAAACATTAACTAAGACACTGTGATAACTGTCAAGAAACAATATAGTCCTGTAGCAAATACATCTTCAGCCATGACATAATAGAAATGGCTTTTTTAGCAGTGGACTTCCTTCACTGGCATTGTTCTTCATGCTTCCCTTTCATTTCTGACCAAGCTGTCAGGAACCTGCAGGTTTCTTTCATATTTTGCCTTCAGATAAAATTCCTGTTCTCCTACCTACTCCTCAAAATAAATTTGCTGAGTAAAAGTAGGAGGTGATTAGATACTGATGAAAGAATCAGGCTTTAGAGTATAAATAGAAGCTTTTGTTATGTTACTCTGACCAACACACTAGAAACTTCTGGCAATATAAATTTCAATAACATACCATAGCATCTGTTATATTCCATTCTGTTTAAAAGAGACATAATTCTCCACATGAAGTAGTGGAGAATTTTCCATATGAAAATTTATTTCAGAAAAGAAATTCAAAGCATTTTTCATTGCTTTTGGGATCTGCTCCAGAGTCCCATTGCAAGGATTATGCTAAATAGGCCCAATAAAACTCTGAGAAAGAGAATCCAAGATTTAGAATAGTGTTGATACAGAAGGTAATAGCAGCCCTGTATGACTGATTAAAGAAATTATGCATGCAGTTAAAACAAGGCATTTCTTAACTTTATTCTGTTGCTGATGTCTTTTCCACCTTTGCCAGGGCTTGTCTAACAAGAGCTGGTGAATGTTTGAAATATTGCTCTTTTACTAGGTTCTCCACAGCTTGCTCTTTTTAACTTAGGTTCTTTTGATACCTAGATCCTCTCCCATGACATACGCCGCCTACCAGGAGAGGAAATACTACATGACAGTTCTGGCCCAGCACTTTCTAGTGGAGACCATGTGGCACAGCTCCTGGTAGACTTTTCATGACTGCAGGGCAGTGTGTAGCAGTTCTCTGTTGCCCCAGGTAGCCAAACTGCCCTATTGACATCTACTACTGCATTTGCATTATTCACAGTACAGGGAAGACAATGTGACCCTGCAAGTACCAGGATGACTCTGGTCAAGGCCACCAATATTTCTATCTACCTGCAGCTTTCAAGAAATTAGATTGTATTTGTGTGGGGTGCAAGGAACCTTGTCAATCAAAAAAGGCAAGGCTCTGAAGTGAGGTCAGAATGTATGATGGGTGATGGCTCTAGCTTCAGAAGTATAGGACATTGAACTGGGAACACAGAAAATGGAGAAAAAGGAACAACATATTGGAGTACTTGTTTAAAGCAAGGCAAAAGACTGTGGGTTAAAGCTGTGATGTCTGAGAGTAAAGCCTTTGTTTGGGAAGATGCTGCATACACAGCTAGGGCTGCTTGCTTTTTTTCACAAGTACCTGTGCAAGTTACCTGGCTTAGCATTGAGGTTTGCTTGTCAGCCGGGAGGTAGCTCATGAAAGGATTTTTCTTCCGTGAGGTTTTGTCTAACCTTCTTCCTGTTGTTGTAACACAAATCCAGAGGAGAGATGAGGATCCCTGCTGCATGAAGCCCTGTAAAATCACAGCTATTTTATAAGAAAGTTGTTTATGAAATGCAAAAATAGAACAGGGACATTACACGCAGAAATAATGCTGTATCCTTTAATCTCTATGGATATGCCTTCATGCTCAAGCTACATTTTCAGTAGAAAGAGCAATTTGTACCATGTAGAGCAGAAGCACTTGTAATGAAAGCAAATTATTTGTATGGCTTTCATCTCTCTATAAAATTAGACCTTTCTTGAACTTATATAACCTTACTCTTCTGAATTGCCTTCTGTCCAGCAGGGTTTTTCCATAGCAGATCTCCCATGATAACGTTTTTATTGATGTGTACAAAGTATTTAGTTTTTATGATAATATCTCTTGAAGGCAGAGCACACACAGTGCTGAGGGTTTTTTCCTCATTTGCCTGTGTTTTTTAGCAATTAATAAAATGCAGGGGAATGTATGAGATTGGTAGGTGTTTAAGGAAGAAATTGCTCACCCAGTGAACATCTTGGTTCTTGCATAGGTCTAGTAAATAATGATTTACAATATGAGTGGTCGGTTGTGGTTGCAATCGTATGTAGAAGAAAAGTCCTTGTAGAATATTATGGAGAAACATCCAGGTAGAAGAGGAACCTGTAACTCCATAAATAATTTTGATTAGCAATCAAACCAAAATACCTAGCCAAGAGATTAGAAAATCTGCATCCTTGCCAGTTGGTCACTCTAGACTTAGAAAAATTAAAACTGGGCGAGAATACAAAGTTAAGTGTTGATAAGGCACAACCATAGTTACTGTTGCCATGGTTAAGTTTCATGGCAAAGGTTTACAAGGCTTTCTCCTCTCAAGGAATGCTGTGTCAGTATGGTCAGAGAACCGCTACGACTCTTGGGATGCTGCCAACCAGAAGTCTCTGCCACTTTGGTCTGTATCACCCATCTTGTGACATGACACATTTCCATAAGGCCTTCTGTGGGTGTTGATATCATTAGGGCAAAAATACTACCATCCTCAGAAGTTCCACATGATGGCTGACAATGTGATTTACCTTCTGTCATTATTTTTTGTGTATCTTCTGTGCTTTAAAAAACTAAATGTTTCCAACAGCAGTTTGCAGTTACCTGTGCCAGTGTACAACACCCTCTAAAGAACAGGATTAAAAAACGAGAGCAGACCTTGTCTACTCTTCCAGGATGAAAAGACACAGATCAGGCTTTAGTTACCAAGGTAGTTACTTAACCCCTGCTTTGTGAGCTGGGTGGATGGGGACAGAGCCTAGCATGCTAGCAGAGATCCTTGTGAGGACACCCACCTAGCCAAAAACTTTTAACCAGCTTGAGAAGTAATATTGCAAAAGCTGTTTTGTCTGCCAGTGTTTCCAGCATGGCTCATTGGAAGCTGGACATTCAGGCTGATCTGTAGACAGTCTGCTCAGATCTCTGCACTGCCCTTCCCGTGGCTTCCCATGGAGAGGTGGAAGCAGGTTGTGGCTTTGCTGTGGTACTCCCCCACTCCCTGATATGTGCACAAACTTTTTTTTACTGGGCTGTATTCTAGCTTTGTGTCTTTGTAATTTTGGCTTTCTGGCCTTCCAGAAAAAAGGCTGGAGAGTCTAAGGTGTTGTAAAGTTATTTAATCCTTTTGTGTTTTTAAGAGGGCATTCTTACCTACTAGTTTTCTGGTGGTGGTTTCTTTCTGGAGTCAACAGTCTGTGTCAATATTATGTGAATATACTTCTCTTCCCACGTGTTACCAAGGTCTGACTTCAAAATACAACCTTGCTACAGGCAGATGCAAAGACACATTAATCAATCAGGCCAGTTTTTAAAGCTAGTGTTCCTAGACTTTGATTCATGTGGGACTGCTTCCCGGCTCCTCTGGAGACTGGGCACTACATAACACAATTAATTTGTAGCACAGCACCTTTTATTTAATGGTATGCTTCCATGAAAATGTTCCTTAGCAAGCCATATGTAAATGCTTCTTTGGATGCAAGTGAAAAGCTGAGAATTTTATGAGGAGAATTCAGATGCATAGGATGATGGAGTTTCCCTATTTAGATCAGGGAATCATAGAATATCAGCTTTGGAGGGGACCTCAAGGTCCAACTTCTGGCAAATGCACAGTCTAGACAAGATAGCCCAGCAACATGCGCAGCTGAAAACTGTTCAGTGTTGGGAAATCCAGCACTTCCCTGGGGAGATTATGTCAATGGCTGACTGTTCTCATGGTAAAATTTTTTCCACTTGTGTCATGTGTTAAAATCTCCCCAGGAGTAATTTGTACATTTTAGCCTTGCCTGTTCTGTGTTAGTCCTTGTAAAAAGGAAGTCTCCATTTTCTTCGTAGCCAGTGCTTGAAGTATTGGAACAGTCCCTAATCCTGATGCATCTCTGGAAATAGATAGAACTGCAGTATCTCTTTCATGACTAATTATAAACATGTCAGAAAATAAGGGATCTTCTCTTTCAATATTAGCATGTGAGATTGAGTAGGCAACATTGTAAGGCAAGTTTGGTTTTTGTAATCACATCACACTTACTTAAAATTTTCCAGTCTTTTTTTGTTTTGTTTTTTTTTTCCTCAGCATCCTGGGTGTAGGATAAATTTATCCAGCATCTCACATGACAAAACAGATACTCCATTATAAGATGTTTCTCTACATTCTTATTGCCACAAACACTGTTCCCAGTATGGTGGTTACTGTGGTCACCATCTTTGCTCTTAAAGGCAAGGAAAGTTAGTAAAAGAATACATTGCTCAATATCTTCTGTCTGATAGCTCTGCAGGCTGCAGGATAATGGCTGAGGAAGCAAGACATGGGACAGTGATGAATACAGCAAGAATTCTTGGAAGAGAAGGGTTGCAAAGGCAGGAGTGCTGGTCCTGTCTTGTGCAATAACACACTACATTTGTCAACATTCATGCTGAACCAATGCTATCTGTATAGTTGCTGACTTACTTCTCATCTTGAGCTTGCATAGAGAGAAAACTTGCCTCTTGAACTACTGTGGGAGTAAGAAAAATGTCTCTGTCTGCATTAACTGTATATCATAAAATAAGCTGATCATCCCTTTGATGATGGCGTAGGATATTGCTTCCAGGAGGAAGAAAATACAGTATCTTGCCTATTTTAAAACTGAAGGTCTGTGATAATAAGGAAATACCGACAACTCTAAATGAACTCTAATGTACTATCACTTTTCTGAAAAAAACAATAGTATAGGAAATTCACCATCATTCTAATTGAAGGAGACTGCTTTTCCTCAGAGCAGTTGCACTATATGGACTTACCGATCAAGAAATATCCATATTCTATAGTTAAAAACACTACCAACTTCACTCTTGATGAATAGTGAGCTTACTGAACAGGGAAAAAAAAAAGTATATTTTCTCTCAAATATTTCACTTTTTGCTGTCAAATTGTGCTGAAAAATCTCAGTGAACAATACTTGAACCTATGTAAAATGCCCCTCCGAGTGAACTTTTAGAAACCGTAACTTGTGTTTTCCTGTATTTATGTATTTATGTGCTACTCATCTTTTCAAAAAACCAGAAATAAATAAGTATGCTAAATACTGGCTCACACACCGTACTATTCTGTTTCAAGTGTGACGATTAAAGGGCCAGAGTTAAAGCATTTACTTAATTTGATAGGAGTGTTGGCTATCAACATGGAATACACAACATAAGAAACAGAAACAGCATTTGGCTGAGCAACTTACTCCGTCTGAAATATTCATCTAGAAAAAAAGGATTAAACAATAAGTCAGAAGAGTATATAAATTGTTTAAATGTCAATTTACTCAGCCTCAGTCTCTTTTAGTTTTAGAAACAAGTTTGACACAATCATTGAATATTCACACTCCAAAACAAGCACTTTTGAGGAGAGTTGGAGTAATGCATGTCAGTGAACAATAATAGGATTCTAAGTTTTTTCTCTGACATGAACTGATAATCCTGCCATCCTAACAGCAGAATTACATACAGAGACAGAGTTGCACAGCTGATACTCTAGGATTTATAAGATCCGAACTGAATGGTGGGGAATCAGATAACTTCCATCTGCAGGAGAGAGGCCTTAAAATGAAGAAGAGTATAAAGCTGCCTGGTGTCTTTCTCAAAGAGACGCCTTAAGGCTGATGGTTGCACAGACCTCTTTGGACCCCAAACAAGAATGAGCTGAGGGTTGATGCTTCACATTATTTTCTTTCATTCAACAAACAGACAATGCCCACACAACAGATAGGGATCAAAGTGCTCCTTCCATTCAAGCAGCAAGAACTGTTTATTGTGAGCAGAGAGAAGGAGGCAAAGTAGAAAATACAGTAGATCCGGATAGAAATAACTCTTCCTGAGTTGACAGAGTACTTTGAAGAATGGAATTAGGGGTATTGCAGACCCCTAGTTTTTTGCATCCTTCTCATTTTTTAATGCATAGAGCACTGTTTTTATAAAAGCAAAACCTCAGTCTCCAGTGAGGCTAACTCCATTCAAGTTAAATCTCAGAACCTTACTAATGAAAGAATTTTCTGAATTCAAAGAATATAAAATAAATTAGTATGTATGTGAGAGTTTTCCAGTTTTACATTAGGCTTATTAATAAAATGCTGTATTTACCAAATGTAGCAATTATAAGGCAATAATCCACTACTTAGTAGGGATCAATCTGCCTTTGTCTTTATGTTTCCTTTCTACTCCTTTGCTCTGGCTTCCATTCAGGAAAAAAGTGTTAAGACTTATTTTATGTACACATTTTCTTCAAATTAAATATTTATATAATGAAATTCATGGAAATAGAGTATTTGAAAATTTAGCTACTTGTAAATGACACTCTTTAGGAAGAGTCCAAGTCCAAGAGTCCAAGTAAGTGCATAATAGCAACTGATAATAACTGTCTAGATGATTACGTTATTCTACTAAATAGTCATTTTATCCTGACAGTATGTGGAATACTGTATCAATTTATTTTCAGTATGTAAAAGTATGACTAGAATAACCTGAATTGAAGCCTGTTTAATTTTGAGCTAATTCTGTCACTTTTCTAGACCCTTGACTTAGATTTCAGAAATAAATACTCAGAATGAAATAATAAATTAAATAATCACACAGTAGTTGCCTCTTCATAATAGTCCAATGACTGTTTTCTGACCTTTGTATCAGCAGTACTGTAAGAAGTGTTTTGGACTTACATTCACTTTTCATGTATTTTTTGCACTTTAAGAGCAGCTGAACAGTGTTATCACTATCTTCTCATAATCCTGCACATCAAGTCAGAGAAGAAAATAATAACTCTGAATTTCCAAGATAAATCCTCACTCAAGGATGTCTGGGACTTGTTCTGGACAGTTTGTGTACTGTGCTATCCAATTATACTTTTATCGGCATGTTTCATCTACAGTGGGATCCATAGCTACTTTGCATAGCAGAGATCACTTCCTAAAAGACCTGAGGCTTTCTGACACCTGCACAGACACCCTGTAAACTATTGTCAAATTTGGACTTACGAAGATTTTCTCTCTTGACACTCACAGGACCTATGAAGAAGAGGAGCATTAGCTACACTGCTATGCTTTCCTTTCCTTCTTGGGCATGTTTGGGATAGCAAATGCCTCCTTACCACACAGCTTACTGGAGGGCAGGGCAGCAGGCTTGCTATTTGAGGTGGACACTCTCATCCTTTCCCTCCTGAGATACTCAGGAGTGCCTTTTTGTGAGAAAACACACAGGCCAGACTTTTCACTGGAGAGTTCACTAGCAGTGCTGCTCTTATGGCCAGCATTAACTGTAGATGATCAAATGCATAGTAATATACAAAATGCAATTCTTGTTCCACCCTACTTTGTGTCTGGAGCTACTAAAAAAGAACCCATGGAGAGTTCTTTTAGAAACAGAGAACAGTTTTTCATAAAGGGCATGCCTCAATTTATCAAAAGATCTTAGAAAACAGTAAGTGAGCAGTGTGTTTTTGCCTGCCTGCATAAAAGAGCTGCATTTGGTATTATGTTTTATGTTCTTTCAAACCCATACAAGCACAGTGGGGTGAGGTTTTTCTTATCAAAAGAAGCACAAATTCAACAACATGCTTTAAGCTGTGGGCTTTAAGCAATAACAATTTTTGAAACATACTGTCAATTGTAAAAATTAAAAAGGTAGTGCCTGTTCCTTCTGCAAAACTAAGTTCAAATCTCTCCCTAGGCTACCAGCAAACACAAACATGTGGCTCTGGTCCTGTTTTTTCTCTTTTGCATCACAGAGCTGTTGCAAACCAGCATGACTTGGAATTTCTATTACAGGCACCAAATACTAGTGAAGAAGGGCAGTTTGAAAAGGGCAGGATGCAGCTGTAGTGAAATGCCTTGGGGATGGGAAGTGAGTGGTCAAGGAGCATGAAGGTACAGAGGAAGTCATGTAGAAAGTCCATGTTTTGTGCCTTCCATCATAAACATTAGTCCTCTTCACCAGTTAATGGCCAGTTTCACAGAGCTTGTATTTTTTAATCCTGTAGCCAACATCTAAACCTGAACATTCTGTGCTGGCAGTAAATACTGGAAACTGTTTTGAATTACAAAAATTGTAAAGAATTTCCTTTAAATTTCTGAATTCATCCTATTTAGCGCCTGCAGACATAAAGTCATATGACCTTTCTGCATCTAGACACAAACAAACTTGTGAACAATTTGCCTGAGAGAATCAGTGTTTTACCTTGTTTCCTTATATCCTGGGCAAACTGTAGGATTAGGACTTGTCTGTCCATCCAAAAGCTGCATCTGCATCAAAGTACTTGTGCGTTGCTTCATAAGTGACTGTAGCATACCAAAAAAAAAAAAAAAAAACAACCAAAAAAAACTCCTAGATTCTGCATTCTACAGTTTATCTGGTTTTTGGTTTCATGTTTTGGAAAGATCTAAACTTAGGAATATACATGTAACTACGTGACCCATACTCAGATCTCTTCAGACTCCCATTCCCAACTGTTAGAGTTAGGCACATGAAATGCAGAATGGGAATGTGGAACCCATAAGAATAGAATAGTTTTAAAGAGAAGTAAATGTTTTTTGTAAGGGGTAAATTACATTTGATGGAAAGTTTAGAGGGAAGTAAGAATGAGCAATTTTTAGCCATTTGCTTACCACCAAAACTTTCTCAGAATCTTACACTTGTCAGTGGAGAACAGAATGAGCTCATTGACATCACTCTTCTTATTTTGTACCCACTTTCAATGGACTAAAGACTGCTAGAAATAAATTTTGCTCTTTTATAGCATTAAGTTTTGTTGCTGGTTATCTCCACAAGGATGGTATGGTATACAGTGGTGAAGGACAGTAAAAGAGATCCTTAGATTCAGAAAGCAAAATGTCTTAATAAGACAGCATGAATAAGTTTCAAGTTTCAAGGCCAGGTTGTGCCTTTCCCATCACTCCAATAGTTCTTTTCTTTTTTCTTTTCTTTTCTTTTCTTTTCTTTTCTTTTCTTTTCTTTTCTTTTCTTTTCTTTTCTTTTCTTTTCTTTTCTTTTCTTTTCTTTTCTTTTCTTTTCTTTTCTTTTCTTTTCTTTTCTTTTCTTTTCTTTTCTTTTCTTTTCTTTTCTTTTCTTTTCTTTTCTTTTCTTTTCTTTTCATGCAAAACAACTGCAGGACTCCATCTTGTGTCAGTAGGTAGTGGTGAACACAGAATATGATAAATATTTTCTTTTACAAGATGTTGTCCTGGACCATGTAAACAACTCTGATACTGTAATGCTAGGATTGCCTCAAAAGCAGCAAATGGGACCAGGATGAGAGGTTCTGCAGAAGCAACCACCCTCTTTATATTGCACAGTCTCATCAGGCCATACCTGGGGCATAGTTTCTTTGAAGTCAAACCAACTCATGATAATCCCATGGCAGGATGGGGGTCAAGTGCACCAAGCCAGCACTGACAAACCTTTGTTAGCCTGGATGCCAGTTCCATGCACAAACATATTAGGTGCAGTTCTCTCCTTTCCCTGCTATTAGGTCTTCAGACTGCATTGCCACTTTACTGCATTTAACCTGGAAAAACATATAAATAACTTATGTTTGAAACACAGTAGCATCTAGCAATACTAAAACACCTGGAAGTGTTAAAGGCCAGGTTGGATGCAGCTTTGAGCAACCTGGTCTAGTGGGAGGTGTCCCTGCCCATGGCAGGGGTTGAAAATAGATGATCTTTAGGGTCCCTTTCAACCCAAAACCATTCATGATTGTACTATATGGAGAGACATGGAGCTGCTGGAGAGAATCCAGTGGAATAACACAAAGATAGTTATGGGACTGGAGCATCTCTATTCTAAGGAAAGGCTGAGCGAGCTGAGCCTGTTCTACCTAAAGAAGAGCCAACAGTATACATCAATGTATATCAATATCTGAAGCAGGGGGTTCAAGGGATCCAGGCTCTGCTTGGAGGTGCCAAGCAATAGCACAAGAGGCAACAAACAGATGCACAGGAAGTTCCAGCTGAACATAAGGAAAAACTTCTTTAGTATGCAGGTGAGCAAGCACTGGAACAGATTGTCCAGAGAGGTTATGGAATCTACCTCATTGGAGATATTCAAGAACTGGCTGGACACAATCCTGTGCCATGTGTTCTGGAATGAACCTGCTTGAGCAGGGCGGTTGGACCAGATGGCCCATTGTGATCCCCCTTAACCTTGCCCATTCTGTGATTCTGGGGCACAAAGAGAGTTGAAAAACCTCTAAATTAAGTTGACAGATTGCACTGTCACTACAGCCTGAACAGCTGATTATTTTCTAGTTCTCAGTCTTTTCCATTACACACATTTAAATAGGTCTTACACTTCCCTGTAACAAAGGTGGAGGCCCTTTCTGATCACTGATAATTTCCCCGGCAGGAAGCAAAACTTTTGTGGCACACAGAGTTATCTGTGTTTACACAGTCAGACAATTTAATTATTGACCATGACAGCATTTCTTTGAAGGTTTTACCTTTCTTAAGTGGATTCACCTTCTCCAGCATGATGATGTTTGCTGTGTATTAAGATATGTTCTACTACTCTGGGACGTAGGATTTCTTGAGTTTTGATAGTGAGGCTAATGAATGGCCCATTGTTTTTATGACTTCAGCTTCCTTTTTACCTCTTCAGAAACAAATGTACGCTTCAAAACATTTCCATGGAAGAGTGTTCCATTGCCCTTAACCAGTTTTCTGCTTCCTGTATCACAGCTTTTTTCTTGAGCTTTTTTGCAGCACAAAAGGGTACAGGGCCATCCCCTGTGATTCTGTTAAGTTCAGATCTATGACAAGACAGCGGTGTAGGAATTTTGCTGTAAATAGAAAGACGCTGAGTTCACTGCTAGTGAATAACTTTGCAGCTTAATAAGTTGTAAAGTATTTGTCCCAAAACAACAACTAACATTAGCTTTCACAGGAGGAAAGAGCAGGGTGACTCACCACTAAAAGGCAAATACTAATCAAAGGCAACTTTAACAGCTTCCTCAGTGAGCAGTGTTCCCTCCTGTTGGGAGAGAATTACAGAACCTACCTCATTTGGCAGTGAACTCCATCTCACAATCTGAAATGCACAGAAAGTAGAAGAAAAAAGCAATGTAGAAATTGTAGTCTAGCTGAAGGGAGAACAAAGCAGATTGAAGGGAGACATAGTTGTGTGTTGGACTAAAGGATCTAAACTGTGTAACTGAGCTACCTTTGGTAGTGGCTCCCCATAACTTCTAAGTACCCAGAATCAAATTATGAAAAGACTCAAGCCTAACTACAAGGAGAGGTGCTGCCTTCCTAAAGCTCTGCTCTTGAGAGGAAAGAGTTGAAAGGAGAAGAACGGTGGTGAGGATGGTGGATTCACTCAAGTGAATTCCCACTTACAGCTGGGAATGCCAAAGCGTGGAGAATAAACAGTGTGAGAAACCATATGTAGGGAAACCTACTGCTGTTTATCCTCTGTCTGTTTGGAGAAGTAGGATTTCTGTGTAGAGATATCACAGGTGTTTACAGAGACTTGTAGGCCCTATCCCAGACATGCCTGAGCTCCTCGTGGGGAGAGAGATCAAAGCAGAGACCATAAAAGGCACAGGGGGATCACAGCATGGTGCTAAACTACACGTGCTCAGGCCCTGGATAAATGGGCACAGCAGCAGCCCTGCTGCCTGCCAGGATTGGACTGAGCCTGACAGTGCCTGTGCCCTCATTCTGTGTCTGCTGCTCAGCCTTGTTTCAGAATCCTCCAGTTAGCGAGGTAATTGAGTACATTTATTCTTTGCATTTCAGCTGTGGGTTTTTTGGTTGCCCTCAGCCCTGTGTGTGATAATTCTGTTGATTCACACAGCTGCCAACAGGTGTCAGGGGTCTGCAGACTTTCTCTAACAACACTCATGAGCTCCCAGGTCTGAAAACAGGCAACAAACATAGTCTCATTCTGGACAAGAAAGACCTTTCCAGCTCCATCCTTTTCATTCCTTCTCCCTAGCTAACGAATGAAAGTAAGACACCTGCTTTGATGAGGTGAAGCTTTTCAGCTCTTTTCATAACTGTTGAAATAAGAGTATTTCTGGTTTTGTAGGCATTAACTATACTATCCACTAACAGCCACTCACAACGATCAAGAATAGGAAAAAGCTGGAAATGGATATTAGTGTCCTCCTTTCCTTACAGCAGGTCCACTGGGGCCTTTTAAGATCAGTAGAGGTGTCATTGCAGAAGATCTCAATGGCTAAAGTAGTCGAGAGGAAAATCCTGGCAACTATGGGCATGACTTCTGTTACCTTGTTCTTTCATCTGGAGACTGTATGGGAAGGCCTTCTCTCTCTTATAGTCTGCAAACTAGAAACATATTGTAGTTTGCAATAGAAGTAATCTCTTATGTCAAGATCATGGTGTTAGCCATTGATACTTTCTCTTCTGTTGGAGGTGCCAGCTTCATTGTTATATGAAGGATTACATAAAGACCTGATGGTCCAATGTTTTGACTAATCTGCAAATGCTTAACTGAGGTTATTTGTGTTCTTTACAACTGTATCTGAGGCAAGAGATTCCCCAAAAGATCTTTTGCTCTCAAAACATATATAACCACTATGGAAATCTGCTTCATTTGATGAATTTGTTTTTGTTACCAACTTCCTGGATAGCATCTACTTTATTCAAGAGACAACACTTTTTTTCCATCATCCCATCACCATTACAAGTTTGTCTCATTTCCATTTACCAGTCAGTGGCATTGCTCCTGTGTTTCCCTTCAGAGTCAAAGAGCCAGCTGCTACCACTGTTGCCTCATTTTGTGATCAAGGACAGCAGCTTCATATAAGGCAAATATATTTTCACGAGATGTAAACAGATTACCGCCTCAGAGTGACGGATAAATGTCAGGAAGAAACAAGGTCAGGCATCTGGTACTGCCAAGCACTGCAAGGTCACACTAATGAGCCCTGTTAAGAGAGGAAATCAGAGGCCAGAAATTCATTATTGTCTTCAAGAAATAATGACTGCAAAGTAGAATTAAGATAGGAAAGGTCTCAACATCCTTTTTACTAGGATTTTCACAGAAAAATCAGACAGATGCTGACTGCTCTTTCCAATTTCTAGAATCACAGAAAAGAGGAAGAGGATCACAGTCCAAGGGTCAAAGTTCCCTGGTCCCAGATTTGATAGACCAAGAGCAGTTCATAACTGATGGTCTAAGGCCAGAGGAAGGAAGCATAGGACTCTGCTAGGCTGCAGCTCTGGCCCTGGTCTGTGGTCAGGCAGTGCACTGAGTTTCAGCTGCCTGAGAGAGACCCCATGTGCTAGAAAGTGTTCAAGGCAGAAAGAGCCTCTAGCAACCAAAATTAGGAACTAAAGTACAGGATAGGAAACCAAGCCAGATGAACAGATACAAGGAGAGTAAACTGGGTGAAATGCATATAAGAACAAAAGTACTATAGAAATAAATAAATAAATTTCAAGATAAAGTAGGGTTACATAGTGCTACACAGGCTCCTCTAGATAGTCCACCAGTAATTCCAGAAACAAGAAATCCCAGGGAAGTCAGCAAGGACACACCTTCCTCACTGGGAGACTTCTATAATCTCTATGATTTCCTCAGGATGACCCTATCTTGTTGAGAAATAATATAGATAGTTCAGACTGTAAGGAACTGTGGCTTACCTGCCAGAGCTCTCTACAATATTTGGTAAACATAACCAATGCAGCAGAATATAATAGACATCTCCATGTGTCTAGATAAATTATGTGGAAAAAATATGTTTCTTTTACCAGTTTCACATTGGGGTGAGGGAGGAGGAACTGCTAAAATATTTAGAGCTTTGACAATACTGGACTGCTCAACAGTCAAGTATGTTAGTGTTTCCCTGGAAGCAAAACACTTGGTTCAGGCACAAGCACAGCATCACTCACATCTTTTACCTCTCTGTTAACAACACAAATGAAAGTGTGAAGTGTGGATGTGACTTGACCACTGTAGAATTCCAGGAGTAATTTTTAACTACCGATAGCCCAAAACTCCTGATATTCTGGAGGTTACCGCATGCACATGTGGAGCCATCTCTGCACAAGAGTCCATGGAGATTCTTTCTTTTAGCACCAACAAGAACTTACATTTATGTCTGGGTTCTTTAGTTGTGATCTGAATTTTTTTTCCCGTAGAATGATATTATATGCCTGATCTTCATCTTTGCTATTAATTTCTGATCCCCTGATCCCTTTCTGGTCATTAGCTCTATTGTCTGTAGTATCAAAATTAGTTTATTGTCAAAGACCACATTTTGAATAGGATCAAAACTGTTCATGTTCCCAGCAAAACAAATTTTCATCTGGAGGATGAAGAACCCTGAGGCTCTTTTGTGTCTACAGCACTCTTTGTCTGGCAAGGTTATGAGCTTTTAAGATAGCACTAGCTTTGTCTGTGCAGTAATATCTATGTTGCCACATGTCAGAATCAGTAATTTAAATTTAAAGAGTCTCTTCCATTTTATGAAGATTTATAAGGCATTTAATGTAATATTCCCTCTGTTTTATTGCACAAAGTCAGTATGTTTTTGTTGCCGTATACATAACATGTTCTTCCTTTTCAGCCAGTATCATCTAAGTGCAGTGGCTTTAAGAAGTGGTGTCCTGGTTCCTGTCCAGATTAGTGACAACAGGTGTGGCCAAGACATCATATTATTAAATACCATCTTACATCGTTGCCAGGGCAGAAGGAAAGGCAGTCTTGCTCTTCTGAGAAACAATGGCCCTTTCCAGTCAGGAGAGCAAGCATGGCCATGGTTGTGGCAAGGGTCCTTTCACCATTGTTCTTCATGTTCTGGGTTTGAGCATTGTACCTGAGCATTTTCCATGTATATCACCCTCTCTTTGTACACTTTTGTTATTAATATTGTTGCTGCGACTCTTCATTTTCTTATTTCATTGCTGTTTCCCGTAAATTGTTCCTATCTCAACCTGTGATTTTCACATTTTTGTGCCTCCAATTCTCAACTCAGAGAGAGATGGGGAAGGGGAAGTGTGGTGAGCAAATGAGCAGTGTCTCATTTGGGAGAGTCTTGGTGGGGGTCACTGAACTGAGGAGTGCTATTCCTAAATCATGACAACTGGTTATTTTACACTTTGAAAAAATGCATGAATACCAATGACAGCAGAGAAAATGAAATAAACAGAAATTTATGGTTACCCTGTCTTGTCCTGCTTGGTCTCCTCTCTGTGCAATAGTTGACACTGTGGTAGATTATCATTTTATAGGGAAACTGTTAATGAAAGCATTTTCTCTTCCACAGAAGCTTCAAGGCCAAATGGAAATAGTAGTTTGACCAAAAGTTATAAGACCAAGGACTCATGCTACAGTTATTTTCTACAGTGATGTCATTGTCTTTCTGTGTTGTATTAGCAAATTCCAGCGCCACCTTCAATGATTACCTGCCAAAGCAGAGGATAGCAAAAGCCTCACTGCATCGATTTCACCCCTTTGCTTGCTTGGTAGGCCTGATTTAAAGCTAAGTCTCTCTTCACTAATCCTATTGCATTTGTGAGAGAGGAAGTGGAGATTGGTGAGGAGTGTGAAGACCTGAGGTTCCCTTCTCTAACCTGAGAAGAGCATAGCGAAAGGAAATCACTTACTCTCAGGTGCTACAGGAATTTTCCATCTCTGGAGTTGTGTTCTCCTGAGCAGTGTGCACAGCGTGACCTGGTAAGCACAAAGAAGAGGGCTAGCCATATGGCTTTACACTGTTCAGGCACAATAATTCCTTAAATTCCTTCTTATTCTTAGGAAAGCACATTTGGAAAGTATTGTTTTAAGTGTTATTTCTTTCCTTTCTGTGCCATTGCAAAACCAAGCCTTTTCATTATTAAAGCTCAGTGTGTGCTAATGTCTCTACAGGCACCAAGCACAAAGTGGTTCCCGCCACAGAGAACTGCCCCGTGACTCACACTGGAGCTGGTAGGACCACTTTGCAGTTCTTCTTTCCACTGTGGTGAACAGTAGAAGGGCAGGACTCATACTGACAGTGTTTTTTACATAAACAAGTCTCAGAAAAAAAGATCATCGCTCATAGATGTTGCTATGATACCAGAATCACATAGGTTCAGTGACATTCAGGGGAGTGCAATCCCTGAATGTACACTAGGGTTTCCTGCAGCCCACTGGCAGACATTGCAGGATTTATTAAAACATATGAATCTAACAATATGTTCATTTGCTGAACCCTAAGCAATAATCAATGCTGAAGTAATGTAGCTGTACTATATAATGTGGATTAATTATATCATTGTTTTGGAGTTAAAGACAAGAGTGACCATCCTGTTTCTCTTCTTTCTACCAAGTTGAAGCTGTGATGACACCCCACTCTTTCCACCTATTTTTCCCCCTGTTACACTGGTGCTGCTATAGTGCACCACTATAATGGAATTTAGATTTCAGATTGTCTTTTGGTCCTAGAAGAGTGACACCTATGTAAGGCAGACTAAAAATAACTTTTAATAGTCTGATAAAATGAGGGTGCTTGCTAATCCTTATCATCTACTTCCAGTTCCAATAGCTCAAAACTGAGCATTTAGAGGAAAATCCTATGGAATTTAATAGGGAATGACAAGCTTTATATAGAATGGTTAGAACTATCCAGAGAGCACTGTAACAGGGATGTAATTCTCCATTCATAGCTATTAGCTGCACTAAATTTCTATGGAATCTTTCTGATTTCTTCCTTGTTCAATTCAGTAAGACTTTTCTATAGAAAAAACATGCACACTTACTGCAGCCTACACACATACAAGGCAGTTTAATAGGAGGTAAAATTGCTGCTGTTCTGTTACATACAAGGTGGGAGGTCTCTGCTGCATAAATTCCAAGCATTTGATATTCAACAAAAATCAGTTGATACTAAACACACTTTGTTTCAAAAAAATATTATAAGTTAGACTTAACTAATAGCAGCCTAAAAGTACTCCACAATATTCACAGAGGTCTCCCTAAGGCTTATCAGCCTTACAAGAAGAAAAAGAGTGGATTTATGCCTGCCATATATTATTGCTAGGGTATAGTAATAGCACAGGTGAATTTAGGTGCTTGTGATTAGTACCCAAAAAAAAAAAAAAAAAGTCAAGTACAGCTCTGAAAAAAACAATGTGAAGTTCTGTACAAACACATAGGAAAGCCATGCTCATTTTAAGGTCCATTGGCAACACAAAGGGGTAGAAGAAGCTGCTACTTCACTTGACACTAACAGCAGTGCCAAGGCTCACTCATATCAGAGGGCCTGGGCTTCCTGCCAGAGGGCCTGCCAGCAGGAAAACTGGTAGTGATGTTGTGAGAACAAGAAGAGCACATAAATGTTAAAAGCAGATACCAGGCCAAGAAAGCACATAAGGTTGTCCCTGTTCTCTATGCAGCAAGAACTCTGAGACCAACTTTTGCTTCTTCAGTGTCATGGACGTGTAATTCAGCGCCTTTCCATCCAGATAAAAGTGTTGCAGTTTCTGTGAGCAGTAATTCTGTGGCAGAATTTCTGTCTGCTGGACAGGATCCTTTGATTGCAAATTCATAATTTATAGGTAAGACACTTGAAGAGAGAGTGAAGATTGGTCTCAGAAAATTTCTCAGCAGCATTGGTCCTTGCAGATGTTTTTTTTTGGACAGAGCACAATATGCCCTAAGAAGACTTCCCACTTTGCCAGAGATTTTCATCTCATGGCACTTAACACATGCTAGGGTTTGTTTGCAACCTTGTTTGCCAACAAAGATGAGGAAGTGTGCGCTCCAGAGCTGTATGACTAAGGTCAATGCCAACCACAGATTTCTATACTCAACAACCACAGATCCCTGTATGCAACTCAGGTCCCCAATAGCTTTCTGAAATGGTCCAAAGGTGAGCAATGCCTGCCAATCTAATCTGCTATAAATCATCTGCTATAAATTTTCACTAAATATAGTGAAAATGTGGTAAATCAATATTTCTGCACCTCCCAGCCTGGTAGGTACTTCTAAACAGAATTTTTAACAGAACATCACCCTTCTCTGATCAGCATATTGGAGGGGAAAACCCCTTAGAGTCCTGTATCTGTGTTTAGCTTTGTCTCTGTCAAATTGAGTCCCTGGTTCTTATTTGTTCTTCTCTGTTCTTGTTTCAGTTTTGGGTCTGGTTTGTTTGTGTTTTGTAGAAACTATTCATACAGAGAGAAATTGCTTTGTTCGAATCAATGTCTCTTGCCATAGGTGTGCTACGTTTCTTCACTAAATTTGTATTTTAACTATCAATACTATTGGTGCTCCGAGTGGTTTTTGTTCATGGAGCTCAGGGTATCTCACAGCAGCAGATACCTTTTTTGGAAGATCTATGTCACAAAAAAGGTGTGGAAAAAGATCATTTTAATATCATACGAAAAGCTTGCAGATCTTTCAAATTACACAATTGATATAATGAAAAAAAACAATAGAATTTCACCTGGTGTAGAGCTAAAAGCATAAACATGAGTATACAATTGAAATTAACATAATTTTTGAGCACAGAAATAGCAAATGTTATTCCCATAGTGCAGGCATTAGGAAAACAGGGTGAGATAAAGCCTAAAGGCATTAAATGAAGACATCTCAAAGGGGAAATGAGAGAGCAGATACCCAGTATAGGCTAATCCTTAGCTCCTCTAGGTAGTAGATCACAGTGCTCATTTAAGCCCTGAAGAGCAAAAGAAACCCAGAACTGGTCACTCTTCCTTGTATCAGCAGCCTGTCTCCAGCAGACAGTGGTGATCCCAGGGCTTTGGCAGGCGTTGCTGGCACAGAGCCATGTAATATTAGTCTGGCATTCTGATAAAAGGCTTTACTTCTTCCTGAAGAGGTGTGATTAGCACTGTTCCTTCATTTAATTTTACTTCAAAGCTTTAACCTTTCTCACACAGAAAATGTAGACGATTGGCTCCCCAAGCACCTATTCACCATCCCAAGCTGTTGCAGTTCCTGAAGTGAAATGTTGCTGCCAGGGTGTCTTGTAATGGCCATCAAAACCTACTTCAGTAGCTTTGACCAGAAGTAATTATTTTCATTCATTTTTTATCTTTATAGAATAGAAAATGGTGCAGGCCAAATTCTGACCTCAGTTACATCTTGTTAAATCTTGAAGACACTACAATAGCTGTAAAAGGAATGTAAACTCTAAGTGGTCTGTAGCTTGAACATCCAGAACATAAACAGGAAATTTGCTGTCACTTTGCACCAAGTCAATAAAGCTAACAGTAATGCAACCATACTTTATTTCTTTTAAGAGAAATGTTAGTGGCTACAAATATTTATTTATCATATTTACAAACATTTCTGTACAAATGAGTTTCTGTACAAATGAATACAAATACAAATGAACAAAATACAAATGAAAAAAAGCAGAGAAAAGGTTTGTCAAAAGTGGGATTTGTGATTTTGTGATACTTTTGTATTGAAGCCTATTTAAAAAAAAATTTAAAAAAAGAAAAAAAAATTCTGTTCTTTGTTGCCATAGCAATAGATTCCCAGGGTGAAATTATATCATACTGCCTTTCTTTTAGGTTTCTGCTATGTGTTATCACCACCCACTCTCCTTCATTACAGTCAATAATCAGCAAAACCTCCCCACCCCCAGCTGTTATTCATCTGCATGGTTTGGGGTGGAGGATGCAATAGTTATTGTTTTGACAGGTGCAGAGAAGCCAAGTGAATTCTCAGTGTGCTGAGGAAGCACAGGATGTGCTGCCTGAAATGTTTCCAGTCCAGTCCCCTTTGACAACGCCTGTGAGCAGCCGTCCATCCGCAGTCTCGTATCTCTTCTGCTCATGCACTAACTGCTGGTGTCAGCTCTACAGCACTGCGCTCTGTCTCTTGGGAGAGATGAGAACAAGCACCTGTGCTAGCCTGGCATTGCCAAAACGATGTCAAATTTGAAGTAGAACCCCGATTTTCTTAGGTAAAGTGGTGCTGCATTAATTCAGTGTGTCACCTTTCCCTTGCACCACAGCAACTTCAAAATTAACACCTCCATCACAGACCAACAGGCCAAGAAGAGCTTGCAGAACACACTCCAAAGTCTGAACACTGGAACACAATGTAATCTAATTTTAACAGGCTTGTACCAGGAAAAAAAAATCCTGCCTTCCATGTAATTATTCTGAAACAATGTACAATTTCCACTCTTAAGCTTAGTATTTAGCCCTGCATTTGAACTGCATGGATAATTTCTCCAAGGCTGGATTCACACGTGACTTTTCTTTAGCACTAAATCCCTCCAAGTCAAATGGTTAAGTTAAAATGTTAAATACTGACCTTGTTTAAATTATCCTGGTTCCATTACTTTAGAGGACCAAACCAATTTATCATACTGATTAACAGCAGGTGAAGAACTAGCCCTGGATAACTTTCTGACATTCATTTGGAATAGAGCTTAGTGTTCTCTGGTGTTTCTTCATGCTCTCACTACTCACCAAAGGCAATGCAGCTGCATGCCTGCATGAGCTTCCTCCTTCCTCCTCCTCTGGTCCCAATCCTTTTCCATTACCACTGCTTTTGCTCCAGAGTCAGAGGTCCTGATTGTGTAGCTCAGTCACCAACCCACCCATCTCCCTCACATGGATTTAAGCCAGTGTCTCCCCTTGAGCAATATTCACCAAGTTTTAAAGAGTAACTTCTAGTATTTAATCTGAATTTCCTCATATGTCTTTGTTATTCTTTCATGCGTCCTCACTAGATTTTTCCTCATATGTCTTTGTTATTCTTTCATGCGTCGTCACTAGATTTTTTTCTCATTGACATAATTGTAAAATATCTTTTTTGTTTAAATATTGGTATGTAATGTTTAAATAAATAAATAAGAGGAAGAGAGAAAGAAAAGGATGCTTTGAAAGTGCTTTGCATAGTATTATGCATTAGGTCTTTGCAACAGCCTGATAGCTGAAGGTCGTGTCTGCATGACAGAACTCTTTCTCCTTGTCTGTCAGTTAAATTAGTTGCTAAATATGGTTTCAGGTACAAGACCCATCATTGTTAATGCATGTCTTTGTTAATTCAAGAATAAGATGTTCTGAATGCTTACTTCCCATTTAGTAATTCTTTGTGGATACAATGGTATCTATTTGAGCAATACACATATAAATTATGTATAATTTTTGTAATGTGAATAGGAATGAATCATGATGCTGCTTTTCTTATGAGAATACTAGAATGACATTCTGTATTTTAATCGTGGACCTATGCTCCTCCCTATGTCTTGAAGTAAGGGTGAGATTCTGGATTTGAAAAGCAGTCCCTTTATTTAAGCACATAAGTTTGACTTTCACCCTTCATTCTACAGGATGTTGCACACTCAGGTGCTGTCCCAGCAGAGTGATTACAAACTCCCCAGCCTGTACTTATGTAAGCAGTGTTTTACTCCACCAGATTAAGAATTCATGTTGTTATGTCTAGCATCTAGATATGCTTTGGTGAATCTCAGCTTCAGATTCCTGCAAGAAGTTTCCATGCTAATGGGGGAGCTGTGACAATCACTAATAAATAATAAAATATATATTTGTTTTTGCAATACAGCAGTATCCCCACACCTGTTCTGTTTGTAGCTGAGAAGCCTCTAGGGTATATGGAGAAGGAAAATCCTTCAGAGACTCAGGATGTGAAAGCCTACTGGCACAGTTGAGTATGTATTCTGCTTCTTTTCCTTTGAAAATTGTACAGAAAGGAAATAAGCAGTAAAACATACAACAGTAACCCATCCATCGTAGTACCTGAACTCATTAAATCACTTGTTCAGCTTTATTTGTGATACAATAATAAATCAATTTAAGGAATAAAATACTAAATTAATTGAAGGCATGATGGAAAGGATTAATTCAGCTGAGAAAAATGGTTTTGTCCCTCCTTTTAATACACTCTGAACTACACAGCATGAGAAGTGCTCACTACTGGCCCTCAACATTACACATACACCCTGTCTTAATTTGGAAATTATTATTTTGTCCCAGAGTCCTTCCCTCACCATTTTTACTCCCAGCAAAGAGGTGCTATGATGTAAACTGTCAGACTCTCTGATACTCAGCAGGCTTTTGTAACCATCCACAGCAAGGTGAGACATACTTAGGTTATGTTACCTTGAACTAACAATGCAACTAGGTAAAATGAAGCGGAGGGGGAGGGTCGGGGGAAACAAAATTCAGCAGACAATGGCTGAGGATCACAAGCAGTACCAATTATACCAGGCCAACTCAAAGATCAGCCTCAGAAACTGGAATTTCATCAGGACAGACTTTTTTCTATACCACAGGAAAAAATCAACTAACTTGATTAGAGTATTTGAACACTATACAGCATCTCTTAATCAGCTCTCCAAGATTCTGTGTAATTTACATAACAGAAGCCTCTTGTGGTCCTTTCCCTTTGGCTTGATGAGTCTGTCGGTTTGCAGAAGTTTAGTTGTGCTTCTGCCTAGCTCTCTGCATGGCATACACACACACACAGAAGCACTCGGCACAATCAGAGTGTGTTGTGGGCAGTACCTGGGCAAAGGAATCACACAAGGGAAACTGAGCACAAACTTCCAATTTCTCTCTTCAGAAATTAAGCACAATTGTTTCATTGTCTGTTGTACATGTAAGGAAGATAGACAGATGGAATGCATGGGCATGAAACATGCCAAACATGATTACTTTATCTCCCTAACATATAGATGACAATTCTGCACAACTCCTGTTTGTTGTAGATTCATGCTTAGGATTGTTTTGTTTTCAGAAATGCCCAAATACACAGAGCAAATGCTGCAAAACAGTCAGACAGCTTTTTCTTTTCATATGCCAATGATTTCACACATAGGCATTTCTCAAATAGCTGGAGAGTGTTACTCCTTTAACACTCCAGTATAGCTTGTCAGGGTGCCAGGCAGCTGATGCATTCATCCCAGTTCAAGATTTTCAAACTGCTGCCCCTTGATTCCCCAGTATTTTGAGCAACCTGGATTATGTACTAATCCCACAAAAGCAGTCTCCCACATTTCTACCCTTAAATATCACCTGCTATATCTGTTCTGGTTTAGCATTAGTCTTGCATTATGAGCTTTTCCCCAGCAAAAATTGTGACAGGCACATGCAAGCACCATTGTGAAGACTGAGTTTTGGATGAGTGTACAGATTTGACATTCCTGTGGTAAATGTGCTTTCAAAACCAAAGAGATAGTAATGCTTGCTGTAGTAACAAGGTATTTATTGTGGACTCCACAGTGATGTATCTGTTATCTCAGACCTGCTGAGACAGAAAAAATCTGGAGCGGCAGCAGTTAAAAGCATTAATGACTTCAAATCCAAATTTTCACAGAAAAGAAAGAAATCCTTGAAAGAAACACTATCGTGTAGGTGTCTTGTCTCATGGTATCTGACAGTCTTAGAGTCTAACTGGAATAAGGAGTTAAGTGTTAGGATAACATCTTTTTTCAGTCATCATCACTTATTTCAAGTCTGATACTGTACATGTCACACAGACCCTACAGATATTCTTCATGTACAGTTTAGTCATGTTTAGCTAAAACAGGAAAAGTATTTTCAGCCGCTAAATATACATCCATGGTTCAGGGATTAAACCCTATATCCAACCTGCACTTCCCATGCCTTATCTGTAAAATGATTACAATAAACACTACTCAGCATTTATTTCTAAGGATAAGGTTATGACCACCACATTACTGTACTGTGCCAAAAGAATTTGAACTCACAGGTGGCTTTGGCAGGCAACGAGCCAAGGCCACATGTCAGCAAGCACAGTTACCTTCTAACACCTGACATCAGCAGGACAGTGTTGTGGGAAGTTTGGTGGGTTACAACACCTAAATAAACCACCACAGGCATTATCCCACCAATCTCTTCTGCCCTTCACATGCTTCCTGTCTATAGTAAGTCCATGAAGTACCTGTTCAGTATCTACAAGTAAAATTATTTTACACCTAGCTGTTACAGAGGTGTAGGAGAGGATAATGAAAGGAACCAAAGTTTGCAAAGTATTGGGGGAGCACTGAATGAAAGTCATTATATAAATTTTTTAAGTTCCCTTATTAACTGGGATATTTTTTTTGTTTGTATATATGTATACTTTGATTTCTTTGTTTCGATACTGACCAGAATTGTAGAGCCTCCCTTAAAAAAGAAAAGATAATAAATAGACATAAAGACAGGACAGGAAATGCTGCTTCATCCTGTCATCCATTATCCCATGAAACTTACTGATCTGAGTAAATGTTTTTGTTGTATCATATATTACAGATAGGTCTGATAAACTTTTACATTTCAAAGCAGAGTGGCAGGAAATCTAGTGCCTATTGCGTAAAAGCTGATGCAAAGCTCATTGTTTTATCACAGCAAATGTTATAAAATTTATTATTTAACATGCATATCACAGTACTGAGATGTCAATCAAGTTCAAGGTTTATGGTGCAATATACAGTACAAATAAGTCCCTCATTGTCCCTGTGAAATTCTTGAGGTAGCATGGGAATTACAAAGGATTTCCAGCAAGTGCTTTCTTGACTTCTTCTTTCAAATATAAGTTTAGAATATCCTTTGGCCTGACTGAAGAAAATTTATGAAAAATGCAGTTACATATTTGGTTTGTTTTGTTTTTGTAGGAAATCAAACTCTTTGAGCTCAGAATTAAAAAGTAAAAAAAACCCAAAGGATTTAGTCATGTTACTTTAGGACATATATATTTTTGGCCCACAAAATATGTTATCCTAAATGCAACCAAAAGATATACTATTAAAAGTGATATTTTAACTAAACATAAGAAAATACACATCAGTCTTACTGAAATTATATATTAACACAATCTTTGTCAAAAGTTTTGACTTGGAAAAAACCATTCTTTTCAGAAAGAAACAGTTCTGCTAAAAAATTAAAATCAACCATTTGGAGATTGTTTTCTATTAGATAAGCATTCAATAACACAGACACCAAACTTACAAGTGAGAATTAATTATAAGTCAAAAGAATGTAATTGCTATTTAGCTCTGATTTTGATTAGTGATTATTATTGGGTCATTTGTCAAAGGCTTTCATGATCATAGTTCAGCTTCAGGAAAAATGATCCATTCACCACAGATCTGAGTCTTCCTGTTTCCATCAACAGCTTGCATTTTTCAGTAGAGAAGAGCATGTGTTGGGGTATGTACATGCTATGGGTCCCTGGTGAATGATCACAGGAGTTGACAGGTGCTAGGTTAGCTGTAAGTCCCTTGGAAAATGAAAAAACCCTTTATTCTTCTTTTTTCTTTTTTCTTTTTTTTCCTAAGGAACTGACATAAATACCTAGAGAATAAAAGAGGCACTAATCATTCTGAGATGCTTCCAGAACAGTGATGCTGATAATTTTCTATGAACTTTATTTCTATGTGTCTTCCAAAAACAGCAATTAAATGAATTATTGAAATTTTAAACAACATAGTGTTTTGTTTCTGATTGAAAGGCTAAGGAATTGTTTTTCCACCTAGAAAAATTTGCCATGCACCACTTAGTTGACTCTAGTTACTGCACTAAAAGTACTGTCTTGTGAGGATAGAGGTCCTACCTTGTCAGCAGCTTCGGGCCTTTGTGAATCAGCGTCTTCAGTTTACTTTCTTAGTGATGCAAGGTCTAATCACAAAAGTCACTGGCACACCTGGAGCAACTTTTCTAGGAAAAGTGCTTTGGGTTTAATAAAACTCAGTGACTCTGTGACACCAATTGTCACTTTTCAATTATGCTATCTTCCCTGATGTTTATGATGAATAAGGAAGCTCAATTTTGGGGGGCAGTAACTAGACTGCTTTGTGAGAAATTAAAATAGGGATGGAAAACCTATGAATCAGCAGAGGATATCACACATAACCCAAGAAATTGCTTCTATAGTCATGCTGAAAACAAATGCTGATGTCTTAAAAGAAAACTATATACAGAAGAAGTAATAGCTAGCCTAAGTAATTTATGTTCTTTACCATAACTAGGGTCTTATATTATTAGGAGACACATATTACCTGGATATCAGAAAATAATCTGACAGTGATTTTGAAAAGGTTTATCCTGAAACAATACACCTATTATGCCTCCTTGTCTGTTAACTTCATGTAGAAAAGGCTGTGTAGATCCAGGAGCCAAGTGGCTAAAGAGTGCTATAAATCACTTGACTTGCAGAAACAATGTAGCTTTTTCACTTAACACTGCTTGGGGATACACATACTCTGCAAATTTGATTCTTTGTAATATTTACTGAGAAACAGAACACTTGCTTTTCAACACAATAAAATGTACATGAGACACTTCACATATTAATCTTGCAGGCACAAATCACTCCTTTGAAAACACATTTGTTGTTACAAATCTTGCTCCTGAGCCTCTTTCACACTGAAATAATCACTATCACTCCTGATTCACAATGGTGTTAATTAGGAGTTAATCTCACTTTATTATTTCTGTTACATTACAATAACTGAAAAAGTCATGGTGGCTTGAAATCATGGAACCATGAAATCATGGAGATTCTGCCACCAAGTTTATTAGGGCTGGATTTCATCTGATATGCTATTAAACCTGTAAGCATAAACCACAATCACGGTTGCTGAATTGTATTTGAGAGCAGTTTAGAATTATTTATTCTATTTACAACATGTACAGTCCAATATAATTCTCATGAACTTCGATGAGCATTTTGAAGGCACAGCAATGGCACTGGGTTTTCACCTAGACTAACTTTTCTCAGATGCCAGATGAGTCCCACCACGAATTGCCAAGCTGTTTAAAAGTGGACTGCATCAGACAGAACCAGGTGAGTACTTCTCTGAAAAAACAGGACCAGTGCTTCTGTTGTCAAACCTCTTCTTTTGTACCTGTATATACCATGGCATGGATATGCCATTGTGGCTGACTTCACTCAAATGGAGCATGACTCCTCCTCACACATACAATGTGGTGACCTGTGTTGTTGCTGCTCCCACGAGAGTATTCAAACACAACCCTCCAGTCACTGGGAGGCCTGGACAACAGAATTCAGGCATCCCAGACCTAGATGGACAGGTGGCAGTTGCAAGGTTTCCACCTTCTAATATGGTTATTTAATAAAAGGGGAAAGATAAACATTTAAGCAAATAATTTTTCTGTTGTTTCTTTGCATCTTGGTAATTATCTGTTATGATGTATTGATTTCAATGTGCACCTGCTTTACTTGAATCCATAGCAAAATTTCATTTCCTTCAGCTGAAGCGGGCTTGGGACATAAAGAGTAATACTGAACTGCGCATTTGAACCCTGCTTGCAATGCAAAATACATAAAAGGTACCAGAAATGTTACTCTTGTATGAGCTCAGAGCCCCCATAAAACATACCAAAGAAGTGAAAAACCTCTGAAGATCAAGCAAGGTTGGAGTGTTGGAAATTCCATGGGCTGGCTACACTGGTTGTCCTTATTTTCCACAAAGGAACAATCTCCAAAACCAAAATGAACTCTTGAACCTGTACCCAGTGTTTGTTAAAAGCGTGGCACTGTGTTGAAAATCTGACAGCCTAAACTGTGTGAGTCATGACTTTGAAAACCTATTAAACACGTAGAAGACAGGCTGAAGAAAAGGCAGACCATCCATGCCCCTGCATCTTTGGCTGTAAATGAAAAAGGGGGTGCATAGTTCTTAATCTAAACTCAGGCTGAGATGCCACCATGCTGCTCTCTTTGCAGGTGGTCTTGTATAACTTCACATCCAGCAAGCCAACCAAATACCCTCCCTTCAATTTACAGATCACCTTAGTGGAGGTGAAAAACATTTTTGAGACTTGCACAAGGTCATGCTGTAAGTCAGTCAGAAAATATCAAGGATTCTGTACTTGTTGACCTGTATCTGAAGGCTAGGCTCTTTCAAGTGCTAAATGAAGTAGGTGTGAAATCATGAGTGCATTGAACTTCCTGTTACCTTTGATGAGCAATTCTCTCTCCAAACACCTCCAAACACCAGAAGTTCAGATGGAACTTAAAAGTTGCTCAGTTATGTGACGCCATGTACCCTTCAAAGGCCAAACAAAATGGATGGGAGGAAAATAGAGCTACTAGGAAAAACACTTGTCTCCAGGATGTAATCAGTATTCAAGTTGGCATGGGACCAATACAGTACAAAAACCATAAAGTGGTAGGAAATCTGAGCCAGAGAACCAATAGAAGCACATAAGAGGACAGGAAAACGTCAAATATAAGGTGCAACACTCTGTAGAGATTGTAGTCTGCACCTTGTCTTTTTAAAAAGGGTCATTATTGTGGCCTGGTAAGAGAATACCTGCAAATAGCACGTAAGAATTTGCTTTCTCAAAAGCCTGAGAGCGCTGCCAGTGCCAGAGGTTCCTTTCTCCGTGCGGGCCGGGAACACTCGCGTGTGCCCGGGATGGGCGCGTGCGCCCGGTTACAGCTGCCCTCCTGAGCTCGCCGCTGCTGCGCGGCCGAGGGGCTCCGGATGGGGCAGGTGCTGGGGTGGGGACCGCTTTTTTGGCAGAGCTGAGCCAGCAGCGGGTGGGCGGAGGGCAGCAGCCATCAGCCTCTCGGCTGCCCTCCGCATCAGCGGGTGTTGCTACTAG
>JANPWX010019821.1:1905004-2016876 GCA_024734555.1 Trochalopteron elliotii
CCCCCGGCGCCGGGAGAGACCGCGGGCAGGGGCGTTCACCTCCGCGGTCCTCCGCAGGGCGCGCAGCCGAGCGCGGGGCGGCTCCAGAGCGCTGGTGATGAGGGCGCCGAGCAGGGGCTGAAGCCGGCGGCGGGCGGTGACCATGACGGTGTTCCGGCAGGAGAACCTGGAGGAGCACTACGAGACGGGCGAGGACCTCGGCAGGTGGGTGTGGGTGGAGGGAGCCGTGGCCGCTGAGCGCGGCGGGGCAAGGGGCGAGGGCAGGCTCGTACCCGCGTTGCCTTTCCACCATGTCTGAAGTGCCCGAAGAGGGAAAAGGCAGTTGGATTTGAAGTTACCGCGTCTTTGCCTTTTTAATACGGGTCTGATGAGATTTTTGGACAGAGATACTTCCTAAATGGTACCTGCTCAGCTCGGGTGCTGAGCGGCGCGGAGGGGAAAACCTGCTGCCGGCGGCGCAGCTGTGGCAGTGCGAGGCTCGCTGCTGTTCGCCGGGCGGGGAACTGGAAACCGGCTGGGCTTGGAGGAGAGAAGTTTTCATTGTTCATAGTGTCAGGGAGTACGTTTGTATTGCGTGTTGGCTCTTGCCACGTGATTTAAGAAGTGGGAGAAGCTCTGTATTCCGTCGATACCGTTGTGGTGAAGATCACTGGGCATCGCTATTGGAGCTGGAAGTCAAATTAAGGGATGTGGGCAGAGTGCTGCAGATGCAAAACTGCCTACTTGAGCCTTGATTCTTGAATGTCATGTAGTTGTGAGCTCCTCCGTGCTCACGCTATTAGTCATGCCTTGTTTTTTCAGTGTTTTCTGTGTTCTAAGACTGTTGAAATACTGAATTGTGTTACATGAGACTCCTTTTCATGTTCTTTCCCTATTCTTTAAGGGGGAATCCGATGGCGTTCTGGCATACCAGTATGGCAGAATCCTTTTCTAGAGTTCATCTCGGTGATCTTAAAGCACAGGATCAGTGCTTAACACAGGACATTCAGTATACGTGGAGCAGATGCCCCCATATCTGCCTCTAGATACCTTTCCAGTGAAGGGTCCAGTCATAGCAAATGCTGGGAACAAGTTACTTGAATAGGGAGGAACTCAGAAATGTTTCACGATTTCTTAAAAATAAATGAAAATAAGGATAAATAAAAACAAAAACCCTAAACAGCAACAACAACCAAAAAAAAAAAAAAAACACCCAAAAAAACCAAACAAAAAAAACCCCACCTAAACAGCAGCTAACCAACCAAGAAGCCCACCACATTATTAAGAAAGTTAATTGCAATGTATTTCCAATGAACGTTGTCCCATTTATATACAAGTTTGTTGATGTGACTTTGGCGATAAATATGTACTTTTATTTCCTCATAGTGTTCTGGGTTGGCGTTTTCATACATCTAGAGTAATATTCTGTGTTAGACTGTGTGGTACTATTAACTTGCTGGATAACTTGATAGGAAGACGTGTTACCATGCTAAAGCATAAGTTTGGATTTTGTGGTCTAAACAACTGTTTTGGCACCTAAAATTGTTCTATTTGATTTCTAGCTTTTTTGACAAGGATGCACAGTGTTCCAAAATTTGGGTTTAGGTTTCTGAAAAAATAAAACTATTTTTGTGCTTACAGGTATTGGTAAATGATTGACTTTATGGAAGAAAATAAATACACATGTAAATTGTAGAGGTTTTAAGGTTCTTCAGGGAGAATATAATGTCAACATTCAAATTTAGAAGGTGTTAAGGTTTATGTAATTTCTCCTGAATTTTTTTATAAAGAGGAAGTATCAGTGCAATGTTTGGTCACTAATACATATTTATGAAATAGAACAATTGCCCTTAGGCCAGTTACATAAGGAGTGTTTAAATACATGCAGGTTTTTTTTTCAAATAAATGTTCTTTGGAAGTCACAAGCTCCAGAACACAGCAGTGGAGAACAGGCATTTTGTTTTTACAGTATGGGAAATGCAAACCCTGAAAACGTTAGGTAGTAAAGGAACAACCAAAAACACCAGAAAAAATGGAGGGTTTCAAATTGGCAGAGTGTTAGGTAATGGTGTTCAGTTTAAAAATGGTATATTCATTTGATCTTTTACCAACAGGGTATTACAGCACTGGGGGTTTTATCCATCCTAATACTATAGAAGCTTGGCACGCAGTCTAAACCTATAATATTTAATGAATTTTAAAGAATGTTAAAATCTACTCTAGTTTTCACTTGAAAAAGAGTAAATTAATCTAAGAACCTTGTCAATTTTATCTACATATGTTTTACCATACCTATGGATGGTAAAATACTGTGAAATGTTTGACAGGGCTTTTACTTTTAAAATGGTATATAGTTATTTAAAAGGGCCAAAGCTTTCACTTCAATATCATTTTAAGCAACCAGGATTATTCCAGTGTGAAATGTTGACATAAAGAGTAAGCAGACCTCAGGGTAATTGTTGTATGGTTTATTTTAGTGGTGTTTTTAACTTCTTTTTGAACTTAAGTTTCTAAGGTTGCATAAAATTCTTTTTTTGTATATCTGTCACTTTCCATTCCTCATTTACCCCTTAGGAGGTTTCTGACTGTTAGGTTTGCATATAAATGTAGTTACCCTGAGGCTCAAAATTCAAAAAACAGTGAATATTAAAAACACCTTTGACTTTAAAATTTCCTGTATTTATTTGGGAACCCAAATTGTGAATTAATACTTCAACTAAGCAATGATGAAAGGTTCCATTTTGCAAAATCAACTGATTTTTTTCCCTTCTTATGGAAGAATGCTTTTATTTCTTCTTACTTAGCTGCAGGCATGAAGCAAAAAAGGTGAATAAATTAACAGGTGAGTTTTTATTGACAGACTTGTGTTTGAATTAAAAGATTCTTAAGTTCCTAGGCCAACCTGCCTCTTGAGAGAGCTCAGTGAATTTTAATTTTAATAATCTTGATTTTAATAGTCTACACTGTCTTCCCTTGTAAATTATTTAAGTCTTTGTTACATTATAATACTTCTGACAGTAACTAGAATAAAAAATCATTTGAATAAGAAAGGTGTGTTGAAGAAAGCAAATGGGCTGTGTAAATTAAATTTTTGATAGAAAGTAATAAAGGAGGTGTAAGTATTGCTTAGCATAACAGCTAGGGTTGTTGGAAATTAGGAGAAGGGATGATAGTGTGCCTGGGCTAAAACAAAAAAGCGTTTTCTAGTTTTCTTGTATTTTACCATGCTCTTGCAAAGAAAGTAATAAGCAGGCATAGTGTTGTTACCAAAATATCTGAGTTTTCTTCTGGTCTTTAGTTCATTTTCATTTATGCCTGGGGATAATAAGGAAAAATAAATTTGTGATTGTGAATACTGGTAGAATCACCCTTATTTATTTTTCTTGCCCATATGTGGTTTCTCCAGACAAGTACATGGCTGTTCAGGTTGGTTTATCTTAAGCTTTTGTACCAATGCAATTGTGGGAGACTCGTGTATCTAATGCTATCTTTGGAACACGTAAGAAAATTGCTCTTGATTAATGTATGGTGCATTGCATACACTTTTTTGTTTTGTATTCCATCTTACAAATATGAAATTTCATGTGTTACTTGTTCACATTCAGGCTACCTACAGGCGTGTTAAGTAATCATCTAAGCATGAAGTTTCAAGGGGTGGTAAACATTATCATGGAAGAGCAACAAATTTGCTAAAAGCAATTTTGTTGTTTTAATTCTGCCTGCACTTGCAGATGGTGTGACTGTGCATTTTAAATACCCTGCTGCAGTGCTTTTACTTTGGTCTGCCCAAAAGTCAGGAATTCAAGTTCAGCAGTATTAAAAACCTCACTATGGTGAGCAAGCAAGTAAAGACCTTCAAAGCACACTGAACTTTTCAAGGTATGCTTTTACCTCCCATGACTGGCCTTGCTTGGTAATTCATACAGTATTGTGAGAAATGTGGTGTTGTTTAAATAATTTTAGGGAGAGCTATCCAAAACTCTGTTATAAATTCACACGGTGTTTGTCTGTGTGAGTTCCTGATCATATAGACAGCTCCTTCTTCCTTCACTCCCAACACCCACATTTGGTATTTTTGGTTGTTTTATTTTTCTTCAAGCTTTCATGTGCTTTCTAAAAGAGATGCAGAGTGTTAAGGTACAGTTTTGGAATTGAAGAATGGTATTTGCATTGCACTGTGGTTCACAGAGTTTTCAGATTCCTGTTGATTCAGAGAGTAGGAAGAGGTATCTAACAGTTTTGAATGTCAGGCTTGTTTGGACCTGTTGGACTCACTAGGGAAACACTTGTGACTTGTCAAAGGAAAGCTACACTGAATCTTGCCAGTTCTGGAGACTGTTCTGACTCTGGTATCTCACTAAGCAGAGATGCTAAGAGTAAAAAAGCAGCAACCTAACCCTACCTAATGGCTTTATCAGTTGGGAGAGAAAAATGCCTAGGATAATATGCTGAAGATGTTGATAAGAGAGAACAGAGAGCTGTGCAAATATGTATTTACATTCTGTAAAATGTTCCTCTACCTTTTAGAGTTAAGTGAAAAAGGATTTTTTTTTCCCTGGAAATGATTTCCATTGTAAACAGGGAGTATGTAGGCTGAATATACAAAATACATGTACATATATATATGTGTGTGTGTGTGAATGTCTGTGGTTTTGATTATTCAGATGCTGAGTTTTGATAGCGCTGCATTTTACAACAGCAGAGACTGTCTGTCATCTATCCAAACACCATAACTGTGACTACATTGCACATCTGTATTGGGAGGAAAGTAAAAGCACTGAAAGAAACCCAAACTCACCAACTTGAATGGTGACCAGAATCTGACCTTCACAGCACTTTTCAGGCTTGACAACCTAAGTTAATCTTGCTAACTAGCCCATGTATTAAAATTGCGTCAGTATTGTCATGCTCTGTTGTGAGATTTATAGGATGTGAAACATATTTCGAATGATACTTCTTTTCGAAACTGTCACATTTAAAACCCATGACAGCAATCTTTAATAATCTTTTAGTGTAGCTTTTTTTGCTATGAATTATCAGAAAGTTATAGGAGGGAGGGGAAGGAGCAATGTGAAAGATGGTTTCATAAGACTAAAACTGTTGCATATGAGCTACAAAATTTTTAACTGTGGTACATTGAAATTTCCAGTTTGTTTCCTTGCATTTTCTTGCTATAAGCTCATCTCCATTGCTCCATTATAAGGCATGTGTTAACTTTCTTTCTCAAGCAGCAGTAAAGTGGTTAAACTGAAGAAGCAGAAGGTGCAGACCTCTGTGGTGCCATTTCCTGTGTTTTTCATACAGGCATGGTCATAAATACTGCAAGTGTATAATTCACTGTTTTTTATAACTACTTTATTCAGATTTTAGTGGTACATGATAATTAATTAAATTGAGTGGACTGTATGAGTTTTTCAGGGGAAAGAACCTCAAAAGGAACTCTGAAAATGTTAATGACAAACCCCCTGTTTGACCAGGAAACTTGGTTGATTGGTGTCTTTATGTGCTCTTTTGTTTTTATTTCAAGAATTGAAGGTTGTGTAATTCAAATTATATCAAATAACCCTTTCTGTGCTGTTTGTGAACTATGTACATTTTATCAACCCTTGCAGAAGAAGCTGGTTGTACCATGCTTGTCTGTAAGTCCTGACTTTGGTGGTTGCATGGATACTGAAAAGGAAGTTTTCTTAACTGGAAAGCATGGTTGCAAAAATTACGCATCTCAAAGTCACTTTTCCTCCCAGACATGCCTCAAAATATTTCCTTTTCACAAATGCACAATAACCTGCAAGCTGCTGATTGCACAGGCTGCAAGAGCTGTCACCATACAGTGCCACTGGTGACAATAGCTGCCTTATAAAATGTGCTGAGAGGTTTGCTTCATGAAAGGCACAAGAAGTGGTGGTGATTTTTTTGGGTATAATTTGGTCCTGCTTACTTTATTTCTCTCTCTGAGGAAGAATAATGGCTGCTTTGTATGTCTTTTAAAATACAGTGTAATAAAACCTAGAGCTTGGTGATTATTCTGTGCTTTCAGTTTAAATGCACAAATCTTTGTAAATCTAAACTCATCAGGAAGCAGATAAAAATGCTTGTCTGATTTTACTTCTAGCCAGGCTTAGTGAGGCATGATCAGTATCAGAGCAGGCATATTAGGGGTGTGCTGAAACTTCAGTCTGACCTTCTAGCTTTCCAGGTTAGTCCCTCTGTATTCATAGGAGTTTTGGGGTGTTTGGTTTTTTCCTCCCCATTTTCTCTCTTTACAGATGTTTGAGTGTGTCAGTTTCTCTGCTGGAATTACGTGTACTGAGCAAAAGTTGGCCCCTTTAGCCTAAGAAGGGGAGGCTGACACCACTGTTTCATGAGAGCTTTGTTCAAAGCTCAGGCTGCAGTGTTGGTGGTTGGAAGGATCAGTATCTCCTTCCTCTGCGGTGTGTTTCTCTGTTGTTTTGTCTCAGGTTTGGAGCTTTTTTATGTAGTGCTGCTGTCAAAGGGGAGAAATACCACGCCCTATATCTAATTTATGGCAGGTATACACTCTCAGATCAGCTGAAAGCACTGTGAAATCTCAGCCTGCATGGAGTTGTGATTGCCTCCATAAATCTAGTTCAAGTGAAATATGCAGGTGGCACAGAGATAAAGAGTCACTTTACTACAAAGACAGAAGAGCATAAACTGACAACAAGGAAGTTTAAGCTGGAAATTAGGAGAACTATGGGAGGTGCAGTAATAATAGGAGTAATCTTCATGAATGGTTGTTGCAGTTAGTCGGCGGTATTCAAAGCTGTGACAGTTTTTGGAGGAGATTGATTGTATGTTTCTTGTGAGACCCTGCCTTAATGTCCAGGTGTCTTTCTGTTTGTAACTGGCTTGGTTAGAAAACCTGTGCAATTTGTTGATACAATTTTGTATTCTGAGGAAATTATACCAGTTAAAGCAGTGGCTCAGCAGCTTGTTTCCTGGATGGTAGTGGCTTTGTAGGAGCTCTGTCTCAAATAAAACTGTTGTTTCTCAAACTGTGTTTTGTCCCCCTTGGAGGAAGATAGATGATGTAAAGGAGGATTATCCACTAAACATGAACAGTATTCTTTGACTAGCCATGCAGTATAATAGGTCATACTTAACTACTAAGAGTTCATGGCTGAGATGGGGGAAGCTGAGAAATGCATAGACAAAGCCTAAAGATCTTCAAGCCTTTACTATTTTGTTGCTTGTCTACCTTATACAGTGAATTTTGGCATAATGTGAAATTTTGCAGAACTGGGTACAAAGGCCAGTGCCAAGGAGTCTCATATAGGTGATGTTGTTAAACTCTGAGACCTTGTCTGGGAGGTGATACAGGAAGAGTGGAGCCTGCACATTTTGGTCAGTTGTTGGGTGACATTCCTGTTGGTTTTGGTGCAGTTATGGAACAGACTAATGACAGAGATGAATTGTAGGGGCAGGTATCTCTCAATATCCTTATAAACCTTGCTACATCCTCCTTCACCTGTTGCTTGCAGGTCTTGTCCCTCCATTTCAAAGAGATTGCTGCTCTCCTCTTCTTAAGTGAAGAAGAGATGCTGAGCTGTGGTGGTGAAGCTGAGAGATGAAGCTTCTTGAGAAAGAAGACTTAAGACTTCAGTACATTTAGCCTTGTGACACTATGCTTGGAGTGGTATGATAGTATTAGCACTCTGGAAAAATTAAGATGGTTGGTGAAACGAAGAAACTTTAGGAACTATATTTACATTTACAGTTTTCACAGAGGGTTCTGCAGGCTGAATTGAAAGGCTTCTTGTCTTAAGGAAAATGACCTTATGGGACCTGTTGAAATGAGACCAGTATGGACAGGGAATCTAAATTGTATCAAGATTTACAAGGGGATGCAGAGATCCATCTACAGCCCATGGGGATCTATGGGGGATGCAGAGCTTGTAAAATTAAAAGAAAAGATTGCATGATGCTTTTCGGGAAAAGGAGAAGGCTGATAAGGATACAATTATTGTGATATTTTGGATCAGTTTTAGCACTGTCCTTCAAAGTTTCCAGGCGTGTTGTAGTCCTTGGGGATGTTGTCCTATTGCATTAAAAATGTGGTATTGTTGGCATATTGGAGTTTTGTGGGTTTTTTTGGTTGTGGCACACATTGATGTTGGAGGGAATATCTTGTCAGAGATATTCACCCAGTCCCAAAATAACTCATATGGTTTACAGCAATGTGTAAAACACTTCACTGGGTAATCCACATGGTGGTCTTCAGCCTTATTCTCTTGGTTTGAGAAGTTTAGTTTCCTTCCCCTTATTCCTTCCTGTTTGTGCAAGCTGATGCGCCAAACCATTTCTGCATCCAGAGGCAGTGATGTTGAGCAGGAAGCATTGTTGCATGTCTGTCCAGACCACGAGGGTGCCTTGACCACAGCAGCAGGGATCCTGGTGTGCCACTCTACTAGAGTAAGTCTCTGTTTGTTAGGAAGCTCAGATGGTCTTGCCTGTATTTAACAGAAAGAAAAATACCTTAACAGGGTGGTCATGAACTTACGGGGATCCATAAGCTTTATGCAAAGCTGGACGTTTCACAGTCAGTGTAAATTATAACTGTCTTTACATTCTGATTGAAATGGTAGTTTGAGATTTTTTTTCTGAATTATGCAGAAGAGTGAGGTTTTGGAAAGGATAGAAATTATTTGGGGCAAAGCATTTGTTTGTGCACTTCTTACCTGAATAGGATGCTAAGAGCCTGTAACCAAACCAGTGTACTGGAAATACTTTATTTCCACTATGTTTCTATTTGTGAGTAATTAATGATATGCTTCTAAGTTTTCAGGAGTTACTTGGAGTCCTGCTTTCTGCCTGGTATGTAAATTGGCTTCTGGGCTCTTGTACATTTCCTCAGGCTTCTCTCAAGTGTCAGTGGTTGTTCTAGATTTGAGGCACTGGCTAGGTGTGCCTGTAGAGGTATGCACTTAGAATACCTGCTTTCATGCCACGGGAACTGATAGCAGAGGGACATTCTCCCCAGATCAGAGTCTGTTGGACCTGTAGTGTTCTGAAGTTGTTAACACTTACAGGACAGAGAAAGGCTGTTCATTTTCTGGAAAGTGGTGACTTTTAACTGTCTTGTGCTTATAGAGAAGTGGTGTGGAGACTCTCTTCTCTCCTTTCTGTTTGCTGAAGTTTTTAGAGAAGAGGATTGAACTTCACTGCTGATATAGTATTTTGTAATCCTGAATTTCTAAAGGAGACTAAGAAAGCCAATGCATAAAGCTTCAAATCATGTGTATCCTTTGTGGTGTTTGTTACGTGCCACTGTGCTTACTTTGCCTAGCTATGTTGGTATAACTGAGTGCAGCTAACTTCTATCCTAACTCATAATGTTTTATTCTGACATAGTTTACAATTAAGTTATTCTGCTAGGTTAAATCATTCTGCAAGGTGTAATGTCTGACAAGGTATGGGGTTCTACTCCTTATGTTGGTTTTGCACAGCCTGGTTTTTGGCAGTGGAGGGCCACCGAGATTGCTCCTGTGAGAAGCTGCCAGAAGCTTCCACCATGTCCAGCAGAGCCAATCCCTGGTGGCTCTGAAGATGGACCTGTGCTGGCCAAAACTGGGCCAGTTAGAAAAGATGGTAATGCCTCTGTGATAAAATGTTTAAAAAGAAAATTGAACCAAAGTGGGGGGCACAGGGTTTTTTTTTTTCTCTAGCCAGAGGAAGAAGTGAGAACACGTGAGGAAAACAACATGGAGATACCAAGGTCAGTGGAGAAGGAGGGGCAGGAGGTGCTCCAGGTGCTAGAGCTGAGATTCATCTGCAGGCTGTGGTGAGACCATGGTGAGGCCGCTGTGCCCCTGCAGCCCATGGGTATCCATGGGAGATGCAGAGATCCACCCACAGCCCTGGGGATCCATGGGGGATGCAGAGATCCACCCACAGCCCATGGAGGAGGTGCCCATGCTGGAGCGGGTGGATCCTGGAGGAGGCTGTGATCCCCTGGGAGACTCAGTGGAGAGAGAGGGGCCCTTGCTGCCAGGCTGGAGTGATCTGTCCTTGGAGGGCTGCACCCCATGGAATAGAGACCCAAGGCACAATAGTTTGGGGAGGACTGTGTAGCCGTGGGAGTTTTGGCAGGACTGCTGCTCGTGAGAGTGGACCCATGCTGGAGAAGTTCACGGAGAACTGTCTCCCTCTCCCGTGGAAGGGACCCCCACAGTCTCACAGGGGAAGCCCAGAGAGAATACGCTCCTGGAGCAGTGGAAGAAAATCTCAGTGATGAACTGACCAAAATCCTCATGCACTGTCTCCCTGTGCTGTCAGTGGGAAGGAGAGAGGGGCTGGGGGGAAAAGGTGTTTTAAGGGTTTATTTTACTTCTCATTATTCTCCTCCGATTTTGTCAGTAATAAATTCACTTTGTACCTCTATGTTGAGCCTGTTTTGCTCTTTTTCTATGCTTCTTATGTCAACTGATGAAGCCTCTCTCTTTTTTTTTTCTCCCCTCTGCCCAGCTGTGGTAAGGGAGGGTGAGCAAGTGACTTTCGTAGGTGCCTGGTGTTTGACCAGTGTCAAACGCCTTTGTCCACAGGAGAAAGTAATACTAGTGTGTGTCTTACTTGGGTCCTACAACTTTGAGGCTGAGAACTCAACATTGAGTAACTCCATCAACAAGGCTGAGAGTTTTATTGTGTAAGAGTAAAAAGCATATTAAAGTCTTGAATGGTAACAAACTTTATCTTTCAATACCTCTCTTCTTGCTGACACGGACTCCTTTGTTGGGACACTTGGCTCCTGTTGCCTTTAAGGAGGATGATGCAGATATAATCCTAGAGATCTATTTCAGCTTCTCTCCTTCAGCTTTCTCTTTCTTTTAGGGATTTAGTTTTGTTTGCTTTGCGTTTGTGTGTATTTGTTTTTGTTTTGTTGTGGTTTTTATTCCTTGCAAACACAGACTTCAAACATTTTGGTATGGGAGTGTTGACTTTGTTGGTGTATTATCTGTCTGGCAATATTTTCTTATCTTCATGAGCAGGGCCATCTGCGTAGAATTGCCATTGATTCCCTGGGAAAGGAAAGCACGTCAAGGAATGGCTCAATTCCTTATGTCTCGTCTTTTCTCATGGCTTTTTATTTGAAAGGGCCTTCTGATACTATTTACTTCACATTCTTGCCTGAAAGGAGGATATCTCTTTTCCTGGTTTTGCTGCCAGTTCTAACATTAGCTGAAGAACAAACCATTCCAGATTCTATCTTGCAAAGCTGGGCTACTTCTACTGCCTCTTTTGTTCCTCTAGAAAGAAACCTTTACATTACTACTTCTTCTGAGGGTGTGTTAGTTCCTGGTCAGTGCTGCTCTGCCTGCCTGCGAGCCCTCTGGGGGTGGCTAAGCCAGCCTAGCACAGGGGTCAGAGAATGGAGTGGTCCTGTTCCTCACCCAGAGAGCAGCATTTTCCTGTGCTAGCACCGATGCCATCCTGAGTGCAGCCTGGAAGCAGGAGGGGATTACAGATGGTGCTCCCTGAACTGGGTCAACACGGGCATGCCAGACAAGGATCAGTGCCAGCCGCCAGCACAGCATAGGAATGCAGGGCCCATGGGATGGGGAAGCCTCTGTTTGTGACAGGTACTGGCTCAGCTGTGACGGGTACTGAACCACGCTGAAAAGTCTGCACTGAGTGTGCTCTGTGTCAGTGCTGTGCAGGTCCAGCCAGCTAAGACCCTGTGGAAGAGCTGCTCTGAACTGGGAAGCAAAACCTGATTGTGATTAATCCTGGACAATGAGACTGGTGACAGCACAGTCTGTCTTCCTGTGGCAGCAGCCATAGGGTAGCCAGACAAGCCCTCCTTTGCACAGCGGTCAGAGGCGACAACATGGAATATATATATGTGTGTGTGTATATATATATATATATAATATATACATACATATATATATAAAATTTTTTTTAGATGTTCTGAATTCTGAAGTGCCCAAGCTTGTCTGTGAGAATGAATAGCTGTGAATAAAAGCTGAAGATGTGGGGAAGCAATTACTTGGCTGTAAATAGTGGGTCATAAAACCATAGTGTATATGGAAGTTACTAAGGCACTTAGCACAAGAGCATTGTGTTTGTGACACAAACTGCTTTGTTTGTAATGCCATATCATCTCAAAAAGCTGCATGCTTTCAGTCATGGAAAAGCACTATTTTCATCCCTGGCTTAAGTGATGTGTTTATACCTCAGTGAGTTTCTTACATATTTAGCTAACATTAAGTTAATAATTAGAGGAGAAAATCCAGAATTTTTCTACACAAAAAATTACTCCACCATCTTCTGTGGAGCATAAGGAGGTTGTTTCTTTTTAATGCTCTAATACTGAAAGGTTAGTAATACACCTGTGGATTTTAGTGATTCTTCATACCTAGTAGAAGTAGAAAGTAACCAAACTTTAAATCCTTTCCATACCTTTATTTTGTATAATTTCTAGAGAAAGCTGAGTCGTAACCTGCTTGGGGCTTTGCAGTCCATCCTCACTTCTGCTCTTAGTAATTAGATTTCATCCTTTTTCTAGGAAGTGTTTGAATGATCCATACTCTATCACTGTATTGAATGATTTTTTTCAAGTATACTGAAAAAAACATTTTCTTATATTAGCACTGTTTAATGTATTTAACAGGTGCAGCTGTGCTATACAGGTGATGAATTTCTGTGTTTTTATTTGTGGCCCTTCAGCATAGATACCTTCCAGAGTCAAAATCTCCATAGGAATGCTGCTTACAGGCACAGTGTTGTTGCTCATTAAGAGGATAGGTCATATGCTGCTAAACAGTGAATTCCTGAAAAGGTGAAAGGAAGAAAGGCTGTTCATTGTGACAAAAGAGTGGATCACACAAGTGAGGTCTGATCACTAGACTTTTATTCCCCAGGCTGAAGGACAAACACCCACTCAGGAGTGCTTCAGAACCCATTGCTGAAAAGAGAAACATGTAACTCAAAACACTGGTTATGAAATAGCAGGAACAACAGTCTTTATCATCAACAAAATCAAATGTTTGTTCTGCTCATATGTTTTAATATTCACATACAATATATTCACACACAATAGATGTTTTAATATTCACTGGTTTAAATTTTCTGAGCTAGTGATAACTGAGCTTTAATGATCAGTTCCAAGTCAGACTTATGTCACGTGTCTTTAAACATTTAGCTAGATTAATTTATAATTTAATGTTAATTGCTGAGCTGGTTTACAAATTTCATGAAAAGTCCAAAAGAAGGGGAAAATAGACTATTAAATAACAGTAGAAGCATTAAGACTCTACTTAAGTACTTGCAGGGTATATTAAGTTCTGTATTTGTGTGGCGATGCTTAGGCACTGATTCTTAAAGTAGTTGTATGTGTATATGTACTTTTTAGTACCATGAATGGCAGTTGCTTGAAAATCTGTGGCTTTTTTTGCATTATCTCCCTTTTTTTTCTGTGGTTGGTGGGTTTTTTGGGGTTGTTGTTGGGGGGTTTTTTGGGCATTTTTCTGTATGTTATAGATGTAGTTATTACTTCAACTGCTTACAAGTGTGAGTACTCCACTTGTCATGGTACAAGATGATTTCTGAAAAGGCTTTAGCAGATGCACATGTATGCAGACCAAATGGGTTTCTACAAGCTCCAGCCTAGGCATCATTGATAGGAAATGGCTGACAGACAGTACCCTTGGAAGTTTTAAAGCCATACACATTCCTTCAGCTTATACATTAAATACCACAACATTTTGATGTGGACTTCACATTGGTATTTTAAACTTCTTTGTCTATGAGTAGACTTTGGTCAGAAGTATTTTCTCTAGTACTATCTAGCTCTTCACATTCTGTAGTTTGATTATTACTTAAGTATTTTGTTAAGGTGTTTGAGGCATAGGAACATTTCACATTTTCACTTTGTGTTGTTTTTACCATCCCCAAGTTTTACCCAGATTGACACATGTGTTTAGACTGAGTTCACTCTCATACTGGTTGTGTTCATTTTATATTTGTCACGTCACCACTTTGAGTGAATTATTATTGTTCCCACTGTTGCTGCAAAGGAGCAGCTCCAAATTCCTCTAGAACAGGTCAGTACTTTTTGCCTTTTAGCAATGCACCTGTCAAAGATTAGTGACTCAGAAGTGTCCCTTGAGAGAGAACCACAGAATACCAAGATTCACTCAATCTAACACTACATTTCTTTTTGTGAAAGTGGGAGAGACAGTGTGGGTGTGAAAATGTGGTGTAGCACTGCTTTTCTCTGTATACTAGAAAGCTAGGAGCTCTTGAGCCTTGCTGTGTTGCTTAGTCTCTTATTAAAAAGAAAAAAAAAATTAAGAATTGAACATACAGAGAAGACTGTATAAACTAACTCTCAGGTTCTCTGTCTGTATAGTGTCTCTGCATTTATGTCACATTGAACGATATTAGATTAAACTTTAAAATTAAATATAATCCTATGGTAAAACGAATTCTCAGAAGGAACCAAGAAAAACTATTTATCTCCTGAGCAGTGAAATGTTTTACTGCTCCTGAAGTGTGGAAGTTACAGCCTTTAGATATTATGCTTTTGCTTACAAAGGAATAGCCAACAGCTGCTCCCCGCCCTGCCCCACTGGACAGCATAAAAATAGTGTCTGACCATTACTCAGTCTATTGTATGAAGTTTCAGCAACCTTGATAACTTGCACTTCTTGCCTTGTCTACTGGCACAGTGATGAGTATGCATGTTTGGTGTTACCCAGATTGTAAAAGTGAATGATGGATTGGTATTATGAAACTGGAGACAGAGCTGAATTGTTTATACACATACAGGAAGGAGGGCAGGTTTTGTCTCTGCCTGTCTAGTGTTTGCCTCTCACCCACCTACCTATTCAACAGTTCAAAGCACTAGAAAAAAGCAGGAAAGAGAATTTAATCTTTGACTACTTTCATAAGAATAATTCAGTCAATTTCTTACAGCCATGTAAGAGTCTGTTAGTGTGTCTCTGTTTTGTATCTGCAGTAATCCATGGGTTTCCAGGAGAACAGAATCATCAAACCTTCAGTAATGCTTCCAGCTTTTTCGGTGTGCCTTTTCTTCTGAACATCTGCTGCCAACATAGACCCAGAGTACTTTACTCATTCAAATTTGCATTCCAAACCCCAAATGTGAATATAAGAAAAAGAATCTGACATCAGAATTCCTGCTTATGCAAAATAATCTGGGTTCGTTTTTTTTTTTTAAGGAATTACAAAACTCTGTAAAAGCATGCAATATCTCTTTGTTCTAGTTAAAAGTAATAAAAATCTACTTATTTGCCTGACAACTAAGCCACATCAATCCATTGACAAAAGTGTAATTTAGAATGAACAAGACAATACTGGTGAGCACATTGATGTGAAGAAGTTCCTTTTTGTTTCTGTGTACAGCTTGTAACTTGGAACACTTTTTCTATTTGTACACAGATGCCAGTTTTTCAGTGCCAAGAATGTTCGTTTCATACACTACAAAGTTCTAGCAACAGTGCAACTCCTTTTTCTGGCAAGGGCTTTGTATGTGCTTGAGAGTTAAATCCTTCTACTTCTTTTCTGCTTCATCTCCCCCACATGCTTTCATTCCTTGACCTTCAGTTGCACTAAACTAATTTTCAAGAGCACAGTTTGACCTAATTGCTTAACAGAGTATGATCATGGAGAAACCCATATATTGTCTGATAACCCTGTGGTAATAACTTCTTTAAAGTCATGCGCTCCTTTGAAAGAAGACCACATTGATCGCAGGGAGGGCTGTGTGCTGTCTGTGGAGGATTTAGCAGCTGCGAGATCTTTCTTTTTCTTTCATAGTCTGAAATACCATTGCCATGCACCTTTTCTTCTGGAAAAACTCTACCCTTCATGCTGCACAGCAGTTCAGAAAGACAAAATCTTGAATCTGTGCCTGTGTTTCTGCACAGGTTGTTCTTTATAAGGCTCAGGTGCAGGTATAATGTAAATTTGAAATGCTCTCACGATTTGGAAGCAGGTATCTTATAAGAAACCAGAAGTCAAAGGAGAACAAGAGCTGCAATTAACCCCCATGTTCTGAAAAGGTTCAAAGCACAGCAGCAAGCAAATGTAGGAGGAAGAGAGGGATCATGATTGCCTCATGTCAGCTGTGCCTTCCTTAGCTGCATCTTGTTGCAAACCTTCTGGTGCCTTTTCAATACTGGTGGTGCTTTCTGTCTAGCTCATCAGGGCCATCTCTAAAAAAACTCAAAGCTGTGTGCTGCTGCAGAGTGAAGCTTTCATCTCTTGAAACCTGTGTTACCTGCCCTTGTTCCTGGTGTTGATGCATGTGGGGATACACTGTGACAGGGCTACTTTGTGAAGAGTCTCTTAATGCACTTCTGGTTTAAGCTGTGTGTAATGGTAACACAAAATGAGAGAGTCAGGTGAAGGAATGTTTTCTCTGCCTTCTTTGTAAGGCAGATGGAAATTACTTTCAAGTTCCTTGTGTGTGTCTATCTGTACTAAAACAAGCCACAAATTAAGTGGAGGCACAGGAATTTTTCAGGCTTATGGAGTAGCCTAGTGACAGGAAAATTCACTTGCTAAAATAAGACCTTCACTGTCAAGTAGGAAGTGTTTTAGGATTATTGAAGTTGATGGATATGCAAAGTACCACGCAAGGAAGAACATAGTTTCCTAGCTGCTATTGGATTTGTTTGCTAAATAAAATAATTGTGAGATATTAATTTTTATCTTTTCTTGGAGGATTTCCTTTGCCTCTCTAGGAGATTTCGTTGTGTGAATCGTGCAGAATTCAAAGCAGGAGCTTTGAATTGTGTTGAATTATATTTGACCCGTCACACTTAGTAGTGTCCTTTATGCTATCATCATGACTGCTTTTTGCAGGGAAAAAGAAAGCTGAGGTGGGAGAGCTCTTCTGACTGTTGCTTTCATTTGAAAACTAGTAAGCAAGCTATAATTTTTTTTTTTGTTTATGTGTTCCAGTATTAGACAGTCTTTCTGTCTTTATTGTAACTTCTTCTTTAAAAACTTCTTCTTTAAAAAGGGAACAATAGGATGTCGTGCTTCAAGTTTCACGTGTCAAGTGTACTGCATGCTATCTGTTGTCAAGGATGTCTTTTCAAATTAGTATTATTCATTTTATACTATTCTGTTGGTCTGTAATTTATGCCATAAAGTTTACAGCCCATGGCCCTTGAGCGTAAGTACTTGTGAGTTAAGTACTCTTGTAGCAGGTCTTTTAGAAGTAATGAGAGGTATAGGCAAGTGAAAATGTTTTTGTGAGGGAGATGACTCCCTTTTTTTCTTAAAAATAGAAGTGGAGGGAAGGAGGACTGTGTGGCTGTTTGTAGAGACATTCAGGTTGTATGGTAGTTGTGTTTCTGTGCTTGGTTTTTCTTCCATTTTTACCACACGTGTAGATTGTACAGTTATTGGCATGTTTTGGGAGGCCTAGTGTTTAGTCAGCTGCACAAAATTACTTAATAATGAAGTTCTGTTCCTTCACTCAATTCTCAGTTCATTTGAAAGGACTATGAATCTTTAAACTACTTTTAACATGTTTAATTTAAACACAACTTTCTTCTATCTGCTAAGTAATGTTATCTTTAATACTGTTTATGGGTGGTGGTTTTTCATACATTCTCAAGAATGACAAGAGGCTGACAATAAAGAAAATGAAGGATCTTTTGAAACAGTTAGAGATGAAACACTAAAGCAAGATAACATAACATGGTATCTATTGAACTGAGAATTAAATCCTCTCTCTAGGGAAAGGGATGAGCTTTATGGATATGCTTATATCACCTTGTTGGTAGTTATAAAATGTGAATGAGAGTGTTTGGGTTGCAAGTACCTGCATGGAGATAGTTATTGCACATTTCTCAGACACAATGTAGCTTTATGCTGGCATCAGAGCAAGTTTACTCTAGTTTTACTATAGCTATTTATGATGGCTTATCCTTGTGTAGTGTGGAACAAGGGGCTTGCTTTAGCAAAAGCCAAGAACTGCAAGTTTCAGGTGTGCTGCCTGGAGTGCTGGTCTTCACCTTAACTTTTCAGTAGATTCCCTGTATTTCAAGTTTGCACAGAGAAGAAACTGGTTAATCTTTGTAAAGCTCAGACTAGGTTGTTGCGCATTTGACAGCTTGTTTGTGTTTGTAGCTTTTTAAAAATCAATTGTGTTTTACCTGTTGTTCTTCCTTTTCTTTTTTCCTCTTTGTATTAAGGTTCAGTTGTTTCTGTATACCATCAGAAGCAACACATCACTGCCTTCTGGTCTGTCTTGGATGTTATCTTTGCTTACATTTGCTTTTTGCCCTCTGCACTTTGGCAGCTATTCAATCTCGACATGATATTCCCTTCCTGCTGCCTGTTGGATGTTTTCCTTGACTTTATTTCCAGGTGTCAAAATGCACCATGCTGTCCTTAATCACTCAATAAACAGGCAGGAGCTGAGATTTTCCAGGATGTTGAAAGGTTGAAAACATCTTCAGGTTTAGTCTGAAAGCGCCTCCTTTGCCTCTGCTGTGCTTTTTATTTTCTTCATCAGAAAGTTGGCCTGTGCAGTAGCAAGCTCACCTTGGTACACAATGAATTCCTGTCAGTTGAGTTTTGTGGTTGATTTTTTCTTAAAGTTGATATAGGTGTTTTAACCAAAAGTTATTGGAATATTAAAAAAAAAACAAAAATCCAACCCCCTCAAACCCCTCAGCTTAAAAATCAGTCATAAGACAATAGTGAAGCTGGGATTATTATCATCAGAAAACATAGTGAAATCTTACGTTTATTAATTTTAAAATTGCTGATTATTAATATTTATCTTGGTTAGTCATAAGATGGAAAATTTCATTTCTCTGTAGACATTTAGAATTTTCGTTCTGAAAACTGGACAGTAACTGTTGTTGTACAGGGTAGGAAGAAGTTGAGAAAAGAATTAATGTAAATATGTTAACATTTTTCAGATTCATCTGCATTTTGTATTTTTTACATGCTTTTAAGAGGTCTCTAAAGGTCAGTTTACAGTCTCTTCTTAGCCATTTGAAGTAGCTGCATGGCTTTTAAGCAGTGCAGCTTTAGGTGTTCGGGATAAGCGTTCCATTGTGGTTTTGTCTAGAGGAGGTTACTCTGAATCTGACTGAGGAACTGTTTCAGAGACAGAGCTATAAAGTGGCCTTTTGATCTGATCATAATGAAGCAGCTGTTGAATTAATCAGTTTTTTCCTTTGGAGACACCAAAGTTCGTCCTGCATACAGCATCACTGTTGTCTGTGCAAGCCTTCCTCCTGAAGTTCCCAAGCATTTCTAAACTCCACATCAATACTCCTCTGGGATGAGAAAATGACATGGTAAAGGAATATCTGTATTTTATTATACATTCCTGTTGGATTTCAATTTACAGGCACAGTTGTGCAGTTTGACTATTCTGTTCAGTTGAAAAGGCCTTTGCAACCATTTAAAGGTGGCCCCTTAGCTTGTTTTCTGTGGAATTTGAGTATAACTTGTCAACAGTGAAAGCTGATGAAAATATTTGGAGTTGACTTTGTACTTTTTAATGTAGATGGTTTGGTGCTACTACTTTAAAGTTCATATACCAAAGTATAATGTTTTCCGTTCTGTCCTTTCAGCTTCAGTTAGGGAGAAAATCACCTGCAGGGAAAATTTCCTGACCTATTTTGCATATTCTGTCAGTCTTCATTTAAAACCATGAGCTTATATTTGATTTTACATGATCCATCTCTGTAACTGTCCTGTATAAAAAACCAAATTGGATGTTTCCATGGTATTATCCCAAATGTAGTGATCTAGCTATAATTATTTTCAGTTTTGTTTCTTAACCTGAGAGTAATTAATTTTCTGTGTTTGGAAGAAACTGAGCAGCCTGGTTGCAGTGACCATGCACTGGTGGAATTTGGAGTCCTGAGGGATATGGGTCAGGTGAGTAGTGAAGTTAGGCTCCTGAACTTTAGGAAAGCAGACTTCCAGCTGTTCAAAGAGATAGTCAGTGGGCTCTCCTGGGAGATTGTCCAGAGGAGCAAGTGAGTGGAACAGAGCTGGCAAATCTCTGAGAAAGCCTTCATAGAGCAGAAGAGCTGGCAATCCCCAGGAACAAGAAATCAGGCCGGAAAGGCAAGAGACAAGCATGGCTGAGTAGAGAAATGCTTGTGGAACTAAAGGGAATGAATCAAATGCAGAGGCAGTGGAAACAAGGACAGATGAGCTGGGAAGGGCATAGAGATGAAGTTCAGTTGTGTAGCATGGGGTGAGAAAGACCAAGGTGTACCCTCCCTGATAAACAATACTGGCAAACTGGTAAGAAAGCATGAGGAGAAGGTACTGAGGCACTTAACAATTTTTTTGGGCTCAATCTTCAGTGGCAGCCTTCCTTCCCACACCTCTTAAGTGTGTGGACAGCAGGATGGGGACTGAGGGAACAAAGTTGCTCCCACTACAAATAAAGATCTGGTTTGAGACCACCTGAGGAACTTCAACATACATAAATCCATGGGTCCTGATGAGATGCACCCCAGGGTCCTGAGGGAATTGGCTGATGTAGTTGGAAAGCCACTCTTCATGGTATTTGAAAAGTCATGGCAGTCAGGGGAAATGGAAAAGAAGAGGCACTGTACTCATCTTTAAAAAGGGTAGAAAATAGGAACCTGGAAACAACTGACCTGTCAGCATTGTCTCTGTGCCTGGAAAGATCATGGAACAGATCCTCTTCAAAACTGTGCTGAGCACATGGGGCACAGGAAAGTGACTCACGCCACCATGGCTTCAGCAAGAGCAAGTTCTGCCTGGCCAACCCAGTGGCCTTCTGTGGTGGAGTGACTACATCAGTGGACCAGAGAAGGGCTACAGGTATAATTTATCTGGACTTGTGTAAAGCTTTTGGCAGTCCCCCCAAAACATCCTTCTCTCTAAATTGGAAAGAAATTGATAAAAACTTGTTGGAGATGCTTATCCAGAGGGTTGTGGTCAATGGGTCAGAGTCCCAGTGGACATCAGTGACAAGTGGTGTCCCCTGGGGTCTGTACTGCAACCACTGTTATTTAATACCTTTATTAATGGCATAAAGGGATCAAGAGCACCCTCAGGAAATCTGCAGATGACACCAAGCTGAGTGGTGCTGTTTACAGACCAGAAGGACAGGATGCCTTCCAAAGGGACCTGGACAAGCTCAAGAATTGGGCCCATTGCAGTCTCAGGAGGCTTAACAAGATCAAAGGCAAGGTGCTGCACCTGGGTTGGGGCAGCCCCTGGTGCCTGCACGGGCTGAGGGATGAACAGATGGGGAGCAGCCCTGGGGAGAAGAACTTGGGGGTGTTGGTGGGTGAGAAGCTGGACATGGCCCAGCCATGGGCACTCCCAGCCCAGAAAGCCAAAAGTGTCCTGGGCTGCATCCAAAGCAGTGTGGGCAGCAGGGGAGGGAGGGGATTCTGCCCCTCTGCCCTGCTCTGGTGAGACCCCACCTGGAACCCTACATACAACCCCAGCTCTGGGGTCCCAGCACAGGAGGGACATCAGTCTGTTGGAGTGATCCAGAGGAGGGAATAAACGCTGAGAGAATTGGATTTATTCAGTCTGGAGAAAGCTTTGTGCTGAGGTAATCTGTCTCTGTACCTGAAGGGAGCCTACAAGAAAGATGGAGAGAGAGTTTTTACAAAGGTATGTAGTGACAGGACAACGGAGAATGGCTTCAAACTGAAAGAGAGTGGGTTTAGATTGGATACTAGACAAAAACTCCTTGCTGTGGGAGTGGTGAGACACGAACAGGCTGCCCAGAGACACTGTGGATGCCCCATCCCTGGAAGTGTTCAAGGCTAGGTTGAATGAGGCTCTGAGCAACCTGGTCTAGTGGAAGTTGTGCCTGCCTGTGGTGGGGGGGAGTTGAAATTAAATGATCTTTAAAGTCCCTTCCAATCAAGGCCATTCTATGATTCTGCAATTTTAGGAAGAATACAAAGCGATGCTGGCATGAAGAGCTTTAGCTCATTGCTATTTCATCCTCGGATATGTGGAAGCACTTTCTGCCATGCCTTGTGTGAACAGGGTTTGGGGTTTTTTTAAATTCTATTTTAAGCTGGATCATTGAGCATTAATGGTTAGAAGTAAACCTTGGTTTTGTGAGATCAGTTTAAGAAGAGTTATGACAACAGGAAGGAGTTGCTGGGCATGCAGAGGGTAAATAGGGTATGCACAGATATTTTTGTACCAGCTTCACTTCTAGACAGAGAAGGAACATGTTAGAGGCCCTTTCCACAATGCCATGTGCTGCAGAATTGTCACTGTGCTAGCAATCCAGCCCAACAAGTGTTTATACACTGTATGATGTTAATATGAAAATTATTTAAACTGAATTGTGGAAAAATACTATTTTGGGAGGCCTATGAGTGGAAAAAATTATAAATCAATAATAAATTGCATAGAGAAGTCCCATATTGGTCTCGATAATACTACTTTCTACACTAATTTTATGCACTCTCCTGATTTACTTTAGATATTTGTTTGATATATGGCCTACATGGGCTTTAGCTTTGGAGCAGAGCTTAAAATTCAGAAGAGCTATGATCATTTCATAGCTCATTTTTTGGAGTTCTGGTAGTACCTTTTTTGTACTACCCTGGTGGTATTGACTGAAGTTAATTCCTTCTCCTAGTCATGTGGCAGATACGGGAAAGAGTCTCGGCATTATAGCACGCAAAATCATGTAAGGCCAGAAGAAGTGACTGCTTCATGGTGACTGCCTGGTTTCCCTGTGATTATCACTTTCCTGTAGCACCCGCAGAAGAGGGCAGTGTTCCTTGTGCTCACTGTAATTCCAGTGACCCTGTGCTTGCAGTTGTGACAACACTGTGTTTGTGCTTAGGTAGTGCTAATGGTTCACTTCTACAGCCCACTCACTGTGTGCCACCATCTTTCATGTGGGTGCCATTTCGAGCCCTTCTGTGATCTAGTTTAATCTTATTATCTTCCCATCTCTGATAAACTGTCTTCTTTTAGCACCATGCTGACATGGTTGTGTGCAGTCTTACAGCTGCCTGGTAACTTGTCCCTTGCAGCTGCTACTGGATTGCGTCTTCCAAAGGGACCTGGATTTTTGAGGAACCTTTGTTGGGTGGTGGTGATACTCATTGTCAAGTCAATTTGTATTTGCATCCCTGACAAAGGTTGTGTCTGGCTGTTTGCAGCAATGCCTGTGCTTACCTTTTTCACTCTCAAGGGGAGACCTAGACTCACACACATATTGGGATATCAGCTTGTTTACTCAAATGTTCTTTGATTCACAGTTTGAGATAAATGTTCTTTGATGCTGAAGTTTGGGTTGGTTTGGGGTTTCTTTTTTTATATCCATGCTTTGAGAAAGTTTTCAAAAAGAGCAGTAAGTATCTTCAGTTGTACATTGTAAATGCATTGAGAATGGTAGTGAATTTAAGCCTAAAAGCTGTTTATAAAACAGCTGAGACTCACTGGTGGTGTTGCCAAGACAATGAAAATTAATTCAGAAGCTTTTCTGACTTTTTGTGTGATTGTACAGTTTCAGAAAGGAAGGTGTTGGAGGATTCCCTATTCCATTTGACAGATATTCATGTCAAGCCTACAAGCTGATTTTTGACTGCCAACCCTGCAGTAGTGTGCTTGCAGCAGCTGAGCTCAGCTCGCTGCCTGTCACCACCAACACACTATCACTTCTGCCAGCTAGACAGTCTTATGGTTACACTTGGAGTAACACCTGTGCAAACTCATTAATTGCTAAAAGAATTTCACTGATGTCGCTCTAGGAAACAGGAAGAGAGCAGTCTGTATTTTCTGGCAATCTTTTTTTGTTTTGCCTCTGAAAACTCATTTTCCTTCCGACACATTGTTGGCGCTCAGCCATGAGAAAGCTGTGAGGCCAAAGAAGCTCTTGCTGCCAGAGGAACACCTGACCTGTGAGGGGAGGGAAGACTTTAACATGGAATTGTTGCTCTACAATGCAAACTTGGGTGCCCCTAGGTTTTCTGGACAGGCTACCAAGATCATGAATGTCTTCCATTAGTTTTTTTGTGGCTACCAAGGAGCGGCCACGTGGTTCCTCACAGCTGGTCAGAGTAAATGTACTGCACAGGTAGCCATAACAAAACAGTCTTTCCTGCAGTGACGGACAGTCCATCCTGAACCCTGAATTACACACCAGCACACTTGCCTTCCTGACATGTTATGAGGCACTTTGCTTCCAAGTGCGAGATGGTCACGGGCAGTTAAGAAATGAAGATATCCTGGGAGCCCAGTCTTACTTTCTTTGGGCAAATGGGGGTTGGTTTTTTGGCTCCAAACTCCCAAACTACATGACAATAAAGTTGATCCCCTGTTGTGGCAGGTGTGTGTCACCTGGCATCGAGGGCAGTGGGGCAGCAGTGCCTGTGGAGTGCCAGTGCCTGCTGCACCCTTGGCTCTTGCCAGCCAAATTCTTTGTTGCATTCTGTGGTGCATGCTGGGCTCTTAGCAGTTGTCCCAGCAGAAGGGAGTGATCCAGAGGTGACAATGGCCCCATCATCTCCCCATCATCTCCCACCAGTGAGGGCCTGCCTCAGGACTCCCAGCTCTGCCAGGGGGATGCTGCTTCAGAAGCTCCTGATTAGTACAGGGAAGAAGCAGCCATTTCTGGCATCCAACATCTTGGGACTTGGTGAAATTGGCTGAGCAGCCAGAGTAGTTTCAGAAACATGGTAGTGTAGAGGGATAACAGGATTTTGATTTGCGTTTTGCATGCTGAACAACTGAGAAGCAGTACAAAGTGGTCTTGAGGCAAGTTACTGAGGCACCATTAATAGGAAGGGAGCCATCCTGCAAAACTCTGGGCTGTTTCTTGGCTTCATGGAGCTACGTTTGAGTGCTGACTTCCCGATGAGTAGCTACTGCTGCCTTCTCTAGCTGGGCATGAGAACTTTAAGCGAGTTGAAAGAAGAAAATGCTACTTGCCACACTCTCTCTGGCAGCATAGGTTTTCTTACCGAGTATAATAAATCCTTCTTAAAGGATCTCTTTCCTTAGAATAAAAAAGGACTATTAAAATTTGTTCACACAGTTTTGCAAGGCCATTTGTGCCAAATGTACTGCCACACTGGTCTCTTTCTGGTAGCTCCTCAATGACATTTCCCTGTGTAAAGAGCTAAGAGAAACCCCCAATCAGAGCAATTTTTCTTTCACATTTTAACATGAAAAAGAACAAAATGAAGCTTGTCACCAGGGGAGAGCACATTATGCTGGCCTCCCTGAGACAATTTGTATTGGACTGGAAAGCTGGTGGCTGGCAGTAGGAAAGGCAGGCTGCTGACAGTACTGGCACAGGGGGTCTGTGCAGAAAGAAGTCACGAGGCACATGGTCCTCTAACACAGTGTTTTTATTAGAAACTTGGGCTTCTGCAAAAGAAACAATAGCAGTCCCTGCTAAGGGAAACCTTGCTCCAGGTAATGTTTTGAGTGGATGAAACTTAAACAGATGAATGTTGCTTCATGACAGAAGAAGGAAGGAAATGTATGAATGGAATTTGCATTCTTGAGGCCAAAATAAAATGCCTTTGTGAACTGGATTTGTAACAAAAATTTAACAAAAGTTACACCTTTGTTTGAACATGTGGAGCTTGTGTCATTTGTTTCCTTTGTCAAGGAGGCAACAGATACCAGAAAATTTCAGGAATTTGTGCTGTTTAATATTTGAAATCTTAACTTGAAAAGTCTGTGTCTAGAAAATCAAAGATCAAAATAGGCTCTGGTTTGGGAAGTGAAATATTTCAGGATCATTTTTGTCTTATTTCCATGTGCAAAACTGTAGTAACTACAACAAATATATCTTCCATAAAGCAGACTGTCAATTGTGGACAACTTTTAATTAGAATATCGTATCCTGCAGGAACATCTGACCAAAACTTTCCAAACTTTTCCTAAACTCTACCACATTGATTCAGGGTTAAAATCAACTAAAAGCTCTTTATATCCTTCCAGCATGTCTACAGTACTCATCCCTAAGCCTCTGAAATCTCGAAAGTAAACAGTTAACACTTTCAGAAAGTGAATTTGTAGCTAATGTTTGAGGAAGTTATAATAGCAAAGAGAATGCAGTAAAATACCTCCAGAAGGATGGAGTGGGAACTGATGTGCAGAGAAAGTTCATTTCGATGTACTGAAATGCCACTGGGTGACTGGTTCTGCTTTTTTTCCAGGGCCTTGCTCATCTTCAGTTTGCATGCAGGGGCCTCCTGAGTAGAAGCAAGATGAGGAGCTGATTCTAGGGACTCATTGCTGGTGATAGCAATAGGAAAGAAGGTCACAACTCCTTGCTTATACCTAACTCTTAGGGGAGATAGATTTGCATACTGCTCTCTACAAGGATGGTACCTTTTGTTTAAAAGTTGTAATGAAAAGACAGCTTCCTGGAAAAATACACTCATTGAAGCCCCATTTACAAAGAAATTTATGAATTCAAAAATCATTACTTTACTTTGGAGCTGTATTTAAACACACTTTATCCCTCCTGCAAATGTCTCCAAGTTAGTGCACTTGCTTTATCTTTGGTGCAGTACTGGTTAGCCACAGCTTATGAAGCACAAGGGTGGAGGATGGCAAAGCCAGGTTATGTAGTTACAATTCTGCACTGCAAAATTCTACAGAAGTCCTTCTTGATTAAGACTATTATTTCTAAAGTGCTTCCTTGTAGTTTGTGCTGTCCTTTTCTCCCAGCCCTTGTAATGGGAAGAAAAGCTTTGAACTTCAGCCTGCAGTGACTGCTAAGCTGAAGTCCATATAAATGTGTTTTGAATCTGATGCCTGACTCCTCATCTGAGTAGGAAGAGCTGTAGCACTGAGGGCTGGAATTGATGCATTAGAATCTCTTGGAGGCTGACTGAATTAATGTAGAAAGTGAAACTTATCAGTAATGTTAGCAATTCTAAATACGCAACTGTTTGGATGACAAATCTCCTTCGTTAAAACCAAAAGTAAAAAAAATAGCTCTATTTTGTCAAAGAAGCTGAATTTCAGAAAACCACTTATTTTTAGTAATGCTGAAATGGACTTGCCACTGCACCTTTTTTCCATTTTTTTCAGTTGTATTTATTATCACTGCTAATATTCGTTGAACATACTCCTTCCATTAATAAAAGTGTCTGCATTGCTTACAACAGTCTCTAGCCTTTCCTTCAATGTAATAGTTTTCCTAACTTTCATAAAGATCATTGAAGTAGGCATGTGGACTTCTGACTGCTTCAGAACACTGCTGAAGTCAGAAATGGTGGTGGTGTTAGGTGAAAGCTTACACACAGGAGAGAGCATCTGTACTCAGCATCCAGTTGCAGAAGTGGGATGTCTTCATGCTCTAGCTTTATTCTTTATATAAACCATCTCTAGAAATCACTCAGTCCATTTCTCTGCTTTAAAAGAAAGTCAACTCAGCTGCCTGTAAATATAAAGAAAGGTTAATGGTATTCTCTCCATAACTAACACTGAAAAACAAAACGTTCGATACTCTTTTCTTAACTGAATGCATACTGCTAGCTTTTTTTATGATAAGTAAAATAAGTTCTTTTAACATATTCAGAAAACATGTTAAAAAACATACAAGGAATATTTGATGTTTTTTGAGAGAAAGCATATGCTACTAAGAATCTGGAACACAAATGGAATCCTAAGGGATAGTGGTAGTGTTGCTATTTTATTTCATGCAGTGAAAGGAATCCAGTAAGAAATGAATAAGATGATGATGCATCATTTCTCATATTAACTTCATACCAGGTTTATAATTTTCAGTGATCCGTTCTTATTTCTCATTTAAGTTCTGAAAAAGTTAGATGAACAGACCTCCAAAAACTTGATGTTTTCATGTCCTCTCAAACTTCATCTAGAAATCTAACTGGGAGCCACAGTCTTGTTCCACAAGGAGCGCTTATGCACACAAAATGCATGCTTAACCTGGGCCCACGTAATTATTCAGTAGTCATGCTCCAAATTTGCTGTCTCTCTTGTGCTGTACAACAGCACTTCCAAATCCTACCAAAGGAACAGAACACTGTGTTTTTAATGAAGTGAGCTGGTTTTGGCACTGATGATTTTCATCCATTACTTTCACAAATAGGCTGTGATTGTTGTTGTAGCACAAAGTTCTAACAGATCTAACAAAGTATTTCTGCGTTAAACAAAACCAATATCAAAGTAATAACAAGCAGCAATCTTCAGTTCAGCATATTTTAACATAAAGCTGCGTAGATTGGATTACTAGGTCATAGGCTTTATTCTTCCTTTAAGCAAAGGGATTAGAGACAGTTATAGGGATTTAGCTAGAAGTTAACTATATAAAAAGAAAAATACTGTCACTGCCTTTTCTCTCCCCTCCAGTGATTGAATCTGTACTATACTCTTCAGACTGGACAGCATACAGGTGCTGCAGTCTTAGAGCTCTGTCTTCAGAGTTAAATCTATATGCATGCAGTACATCAAAGAAAAATTATTTTAGTGTGGTTTTGGACAATTGTGCCATTTACAGTCACGGTGAGACTGTTAATAAAAAGAGGAAGTGAAAAACCTAAAGCTAACCTGAAGGAGTTATATTTACATCTTTGGAAGAATAGTAGATTGAAATTAGAAAAGAAATATGAAACTTCATACCTAACAGAATTTCTGTGTGAAATATCTTGGCAAATGCAGAAACTTCAGATTTGTTTGTACTTTAAATGCAGCAGTACTTAAAATAAACTGAGTTGGACCCAAAAGCAAAGTGGATAGGTAAATGTCCAAGAATTTCCCACTGAAATACTATTGCTTAAGGAATAGATTTTTTTTTTTTTTAATACATGTGAGAAGGGGAGGGTGTAGGGGAGGGGGAGACAGTTTCTACGTTGATGCTGGTTACACAGCAAGATTTGTAGATTAATCCTTTTAACCATGTTGCAGATTGATGGGTAACTGCATGATGTGCCATATGCTTAACTGTTTAACATCTGTTTAGCTGTTAAGTCAAACTTACTCTTTGTACATATATGCATTTACTTTTTATTAATTCATTAAAAGACGTCTAACAAGTAATTAAGCGATGTAAAGAAAAGGGAGCGAATAACCTTGAAAGCAGCAGAATTGTATTTTTAATGAGGTATTGTCCTGGGTTGATGGTGCCTCCTATCCCAGTCGTGCAGCTTTATCTCTATGTACTGCACTGTTATGTCTGACCGCTGCCCCCCCCCCCCCCGGTGGGGTGTTTTGCCGCGGTGGGGCTACTGGCTTTTTTGGCTTTGGTTGCTAGCTCGGCTTGGCTGTGGGCTTTGCTTTGCTTTGCTTTACTGCTAGCTTTGCTTTACTTTGCTGCTGGCTTTGTGGGGTTTTTTTTTGCTTTTGCTTTTGTTTTTTTCCCCTTTGCTGGTTTTCGCTGCTTTCGGGTTTTTTTCCCTTTTTTTTTTCTCTCCCTCCCCCCGCCCCCTTCCCCGAAGATCACTGGACCGGCTCCGGACCTGACCTGGGAATATCTGGGGGTCCTCGACGCCTGAAAACAGAAGCTCTGCGCCCTCCCCTCACAGCAACTGCTTGAGTATTTTTCTTTTCCCTTGTGTTGGGGAGTGTCTTTGTTTATTTGTCAATAAATAGGTTTTTTCCACTTCTCCTCCTAGGAATTCCTTCTCAAACCCAGAGTTGGGGGGGGAAGGGGTGGTGGAGGTTTGTTTTCTGGGGGGTTCCTTCTGGAGACCTTCCCCTAATTTGTCCTAAACCAGGACAGGTATGTAGAAGCTTCAAATTAATAACTCAGATTACTGTTTATTCCCATCTTTGATAGATTAAAGTATTGTTTAAAACTGCATGTGTTAACTTGAACATACAATGACTCCATCCATTTCATACATCCATAGCTGAGAACATAATAGGTTCTGAAGAACTGTTTCTATTTACGTACTGAATAAGCCCTACTGCTTATTAAAAGTACTGGGTGAATGTGAACATCATGTCTGGGACTCAGCACTCTGTTTAATCCAGAACAGAACCGTAATTATCAGGATGTTTTGTTTGGTTGGGTTTTTCCAGTAATGTTTTTGGCGTGCTTTGCTATTTTATTGTGAAGGTAAGCTAGGTAAGTTGGAAGGAAAGTTAAGTGTCAAGCAGAGAACATAGTATAGGCAGCAAGAGTGTGATTTGGAAAAGGGCATCTCTCCGAATCTCTCTCAGTCATCTCTCACTAGGAGAGACTTTTTGGGGAGTACTGATTCATTTCTTTAATTGAGCTTTAGGAAGATACCTGAATACCTGGCCACCATGCTGGAGTCAGGTGAATGTGTAAGGACAGGAAGGAGCAGTAACAATGAGAGCAGAGTAAAAGGAATGAGGAGAAATTTGTAGTTTTTCCAAATTTTGGACAACAATGGCTTGAAGACCAAGACTTAATGAGACACAAGACTTGTATATAGTGAGATACAGCACTTGCGAGTGCAGATGAAGGTGGAGATTTTAAAAATCCGGAGTTAAGACAGCTGAGTGAGGAAAATAAATACAAGGGATTGACACTGGTGAAACTCATTAGAAGAAAACCTTTCTGTTGTATTAAAAGAGCACAGTGAATGGGATGAAGAGGGCTGAAGCTGGTAAACACAAGATAAATAGCCTATGAAACCATATATCTTGTTCAAAAGTTAGTTTTAATAAAAAGTGAAAGGCAAACAAATTGTGTTTCATTTGTATTGCAGAATTTTGACCAAGAAAGACTACAAACCACACAGCAGAAGGCATGGAGCATGTAGCACAGTGTCGCATCTGTTGCCACAGTGGTGGGAGAGAGCAAGGCTAGTGTATCCCGTGTATTGTAACCAGGGAATGCAGTCAGGACAGGAGAGTGAATTCTAGGAGGTGTTATGCTCCTAACCCTTTTAAATCTTGGACTTGTCAGGTTTGTTGCTACTACCATTATTTCTAATCAGGAGGTGGAATAAACTCATGAAATGGTTGCAGCTGTGTGTTAAAAGTAACAAAACACTTTATTCAAAGGTCTTCATTTGAAAGCAGACATGGTGTTACATTTAACAGATGGAAGCTATTTCTGTGAATCTTCAAGTGCTTCCTGGAATGATTCCATTGTATCAGTGCTGAAAAGAGAAATCTACCCAGAGAAATAGTTTGAAGAATTCAGTGTGATTTCTTAAATCTTCTCATGTACTCACTGGCATTAAGTTTTACACTTTTAGATAGCATTTTGTGTGAAGTTGTGTCACGTCTTGATCATAAGGTAATGATTTCATGTGTGGGTTTTATTCATTTACTTTGCACATGAGTTTTATAGATACCTCTTTCACTGAATATGAAAAAGAAAATTATAAAGATCACATCTAATGCTATAAGAAATTTAAAGACAACTTGGGAAAACAGAAATCAGGGTAATTTTGCAGTTATCTAAATTGAGGGAAATTGAGTCATTGGAAGTTTTTCTTGCCCTCAAAAAAAGATGAAAAGTCAACAAAACCTGTTAACCTGAATTTAAGACTAATTAATGAGACATACAGAAATACAAAATTTAGGCAGCATCAAAGGTTAAGCATAAGGATTGATCAGAGGCTTAAAGATGCATCTTTCTTGCACAGCATTTTCTTCTGAGCAGGTGGTTTCTGAAGTACTTAGTGAATTTTCCATTACATTATTGAGTTGTTACTTGCCAATTTGAGTTTATGGGTGTTAACACTTATTTAAAGTCCTAGGTAACCTTCATTGCTAATATTTTTAAACTATTATGAAATGGCTTCATAAGCCTTGACTGTCTCACAATTTCATGCTTTGTGTGGTAGTTTAGATGATAAATATTTGTTGAAATACTGTGTGTATTGGAAAACAGAGCTTTCCATTCTTTGCTGTTACTCCCATATTCTTCTTCCTCATTCTTTTGAACAATGGTATCTTTAAATTGAGATAAATTTGAGTTCAATGCAAATAAATTCTTCAGAGGTTACAGTCTTATGATTTGTTTATATTAAATTTGTGATACCTGTTTCTGTTTTAATGTTTTGTTGTAATTTAATATCTTTCCTTGTATTTTGACAGTCAAAGGGGTCTTGAACTTTAAAAATTAACTCATGGATTCATATAATATGCTGATTTGGAAATGACCTGTCAGGACCATGGAGTCCAGCTCCTGGCCCTGCACAGGCCATCTGCAAGAAACTTGCCATGTGCCTGAGTGTTGTCCAAAGTGCTCCTTGAACTCTGTCAGGCTGGTGTTGTCACTATGGCCCTGGGGAGCTGTTCCAGTGCCCAGACACCCTCATGAGATGCAACTTCCCCAGACACAGCTACAGGCCTGAAAGTCCTCTCACTGATCACCAGAGAGAAGAGATCGGTGCCTGCCCCTCCTCTTCCCCTCATGAGGAAGTTGTAACTGCAGTAAGGTCTGTCCTCAGTCTCCTCTTCCCCAGGCCGAGCAGATCAAGTGGTCTCAGCTGCTCCTCATTCAGCTCCCCCTCAAGGCCCTCCAGACATCTTTGTGGACCTCCTTTGGATGCTCTCTAATAGCTGAGTGTCTTTTTTATATTGTGGTTGGACATCATTTACTTGTTCCTATACTGTAATGCCAGGGTATATACTGACAGGCTGAGAGAGTTGGGTCTGTTCAGCCTGGAAAAGAGAATGTTCTGCAGGGACCTTACAGCAGCCTTTCAATACCTGAAGGGGGCTTGGAGGAAAGTCAGAGAGGGGTTTTTCACAATGGCATGTAGTGACAGAGCAAATGGCTTTAAACTGAAAGAAGGAATTCTTGGGAGTAGATATTAGGAAGAAATTCCTTGCTGTGAGGGTGCTGAAGCACTGGAGGAACTGGTTGCTCAGAGAAGTTGTGGATGCCTCATCCCTGGAAGCATTCAGTACCAAGTTGGGTGGAGATTTGGGCAATCTGGTTTAGGGGGAGGTGTCCCTGCCTATTGCAGGGGAGTTGGAACTTGATGTTTAAAGTCTCTTCCAACCCAAACTGTTCTATAGTTCTATTAATGTGTGATGCATCATGACTCACCTAAACATCCCTTTAAAGTGGTGAAGCAAGCAACAATTCAGGCACATCTAATTAAATACCAAGGAGTTGGACTATGTAAGGACAATACAAATAGCTTGTTTTGTACTGTAATTCAATGCACACAGGTGACTGAGAGCAACCAAAAAACCCACAGCTGAAATGCAAAGAATAAATGTACTCAATTACCTCGCTAACTGGAGGATTCTGAAACAAGGCTGAGCAGCAGACACAGAATGAGGGCACAGGCACTGTCAGGCTCAGTCCAATCCTGGCAGGCAGCAGGGCTGCTGCTGTGCCCATTTATCCAGGGCCTGAGCACGTGTAGTTTAGCACCATGCTGTGATCCCCCTGTGCCTTTTATGGTCTCTGCTTTGATCTCTCTCCCCACTAGGAGCTCAGGCATGTCTGGGATAGGGCCTACAAGTCTCTGTAAACACCTGTGATATCTCTACACAGAAATCCTACTTCTCCAAACAGATAGAGGATAAACAGCAGTAGGTTTCCCTACATATGGTTTCCCACACTGTTTATTCTCCAGGCTTTGGCATTCCTAGCTTGAGTGAATAAACCATCTTCCTTGCCATTCTTCCCCTTTTAACCCTTTCCTCTGAACACAAACAAAACTTACATCACTTTTTGTTTAAGTGTTTTCATAACTGTTTTCACATTGAGTCACATAATAAAGCATTTCTGACTCTTAATTTTCATTATTCCTTCCACTCTTCTCCCCCCTTCAAGGTCACATGCCAACACTTGGGAATCACGCTGAGCAGAACTACTTGTACCTCCATGGGGAGAATTGATATAATCTAGTCAGAACACAGGATTTCACTGAAATCCTGTTCAGTTTCCAGCTGTGAATTGAAATGAAGCTATTTTTAAAAGGAAAAAATTGTGAAGGCACTCTCCTTGCATAAAAGAGAGGACTGCATTCTCTTCTGGTTACATAGCAGCCATACTTGGCAAGGGTTATGCATTAGCCTTCAGACAAACTACAGTAGCAGGATGAAAATACTGCAAGCATTTTGACTTTTAACTTCTTTTTCAAGATGCTATGTTTCTAATTAAAACCGTTTTCAAGGACTGATACTCAGTTACTTCTTACAATAAAATATATCCAATATCTTTTCATTTCACGATATAGTGTATACAAAATAAACAGTAAACAAAATATAATCTGTGGGTTTGCAAGATTTCCATGTTTTGGAAAAGGTTTTGTTATAAGTTAGTATAGCTCTAATTACCCCATAAGGGCCCCTTGTTTTGGAGTTTTCTCTTATCATAAGTTGATAAGAGTTTCTGTGCCTCTCTGGTCCTTGCCCAGAGACTGTTTCCTATTGGTCCTTTCCCCATGATGCTCCCTGCCCATCCTCTCCTTCTTCCCCTGTCCATCACTAAGTCCCTCTCTCCAAGGTCCAGAACTTTCAAAGAGATTCGGACAGCAGTTGGCAGATTCCCCCGAGACCCCTCCCCAAATTACCTTGATTTGTTAGGAGTTAGGTAATTCAGTTGGCATTTGGTACTTTGCTTTGTTTTATTGGTTTATAGTTTGTACCCACCCCTTGAACCTGTCCTGGACAAAACCCCCTGTAGCCTTTTGTCCGGGTCTCTCCTGAGGCATCGGGCAGGAGGTAAGGGGTTCCCCTGTGACCCCGAATAAACCTCTGTCCCCCCTGACCCTCTGAGAGTCCCCTCTTTCATTTACACCATGGCCGTGACAGTGAAAGTCCAGGGGCTGCTGAGCCAAGACTCACACATTGGTCCTGTTGTGGCGTGTCGGAGCTGCTGGGAGGTCTAGCCGAACACCGGGCTGACCAAAGAGACACGCACTCCAACAATAATCCCAAAATATCATCCATTCATATTTTTTATTCTGTTTTTAAAATCCTCATAGTAATATATAGAGAGATACTGTGCATATTTGTATGTACGCAGAGTGGCTGAAATTTGTGCTTTATTCTACTTTATGAAATTCAGCCTAACTGTGAGATTACATTTTTTCTAAGCTTCTTATTTGTAAATGTGAAGAATTCTTCAGTCATCTGCAGTTGATGTTTACTGCCAGATTGCTGATACAGGAGCCTCATCTCTGCCTGATGGACTGTATGAGTTAATAAGTGCTTTTCAGCTCAGCAAATGTATGCAAAGGTGTGTGCATGCATTCACCCTCCAACTGTTTAACTTGTTTGACATTAAGTATGTTGGGAAAACTTTATCGTGGTTGTCTCAGCAGAGTAAGGAAATCACAAGCAGATCTGATCCTTTAGGTGAGGGTGCTGGGGAAGGGACATGGTAAGTTGTACAGGCGTGCTTGGTCTTACATTTGACATAGAGGCACAGTACATGGTTGTCTTTCTTCATCCCCTTCTCTCTCAGCCAGGCACAGCCATCTGATTAATCTGCTCACACTTAACTAATTACTGTACTGAAGAGCTGTGTTCAGTGAGGTGTGATCCTGACCAAATCTATAAATGGATAAATGTGCTCCATAGGGAGCCTTGGCAGTGGCAGGCACCTGCCTTTTTAAATGTGTGGCACAGAAAGCAGTTTAGTTCTGTGATAAGCCGCCCTCACAGTAAAGAATTGAAACACTTTGTAGCCTTCAGTACTGCATACACATGCATATCTGTACACAGACAAAGTAATAGTCTCTTGTCTTTTCATCTCTTTTTCTCTTCCTCCTCATCTCCAATATAACTATTTCTCTAAAATTTTTCATACGTTACTTGGAACAATATGAAGCATTTAAGAAATAATAATAAAAAACAGTAAAAAAATGCATATTTTTCTGAGACACCTTATTTAGATCTGTCATAAATTTTTTTATCATGCTCTTATGTCCTCCCTTAGGACTGGTGGCTCTTCTGGGTATCTGAGAAAACAGTGAAGAAAATCACTTTTCAGTAAGCTTAGCAAACATCTAGAGAAGTCTGTTAGCAACCTAATGAAATTACAGAAATCATCAGAGCAACACAAACCTCCAGTTTTATCAGTGTTATGTGGTGAGGTTGACAGCACAAGAGCATTTCTGCAGGATATAAATACATAGCCAAAAGGCATGATGATTTGTTTTTAAAATAACCAAACCACAAAAATATGAGGCACAAGTTTTAAAATGCTGGAGGAAATAATGGATTGGACAGATTCTCTACTTCTTTGTGTCTGGTTTCAGCTGTAATAGAACTAATTTTCTTCTTAGTAGCTAATACAGCACTGTGGTTTGGATTTAACATTATGAGAATAATGTTGGTAACACACTGAGGTTTCCATTGCTCCTCAGTAGTGCCTGCCTTAAGGCAGGGACTTTTCACCTTCCTGTGCCCTGCCAGCCAGCAGTTACACAAGGAGCTGGGAGCATCTGCTCAGCCAGGACAACTGACCCAAAATGGCCAATTTTTGGCCATGTTATACCATACCATGAAAATCACACCCAGTATATAATCCAGGGGGAGTTTGTCATAAGAGAGAGTCAGTCATTGCTGGGGGATGGATTTGGGCATAAGTGTGTGCTGAACAATTGTATTGTGCATTGCTTCTTTCTCTTGAGTTTTATTCCCCTCTCTCTCTCCCACCCTCTCCTTTCCATTGCTATTGGTCTTATTAGTTTGTTTTTTTGGTTTTTTTTACATTATTGCAGCTATTAAACTGTTCTTATCTGAACTCTTGGGTTTTAATTTTTTTTTCCTGGTTCTCCTCCCCATCACACCATGGAGGGGCTGGGAAGAGGTACTTGATTGCCATCTGGGGTAAAGTCACAGTGCTATAATTCTTTATTTTCTGGTCCATCATGCAACCTGACTTCAGTTTCACTGTTATGGTAGGTAGTTTAGTCCATAAATATGCTTAAAATTTTGACTGAGCCCACCTGCTTCTTACACTGCTTGAAACCTCAAATTCTGACTGGTTGATGTTGTCGTCTTATAGATGCTATCAAAATGCTTCTATTAATTTAATTTTTAAGTTAACAGCTACATTGTTCCAACTGTATTTGAATAGCAAGTACAACAGAAGTTTCAGCTGATCTATAGAGACAGAAAAGGTATCTAAATAAACGATACAGTAATAATAGAGTTCATTTTGAAAGTTGAGGGGGTTTTAGTTTAAAATATTACATAAAGGAAGAATTATTTATTATACTTTGCATATTTTGGTAAAATAACTTCAAATATTTGATGTATTCATTGTGAAGGATAGTCAAACGTAGCATCACATACATATGTTGAGGCACTATGGTAGAATCTTGGTAGTTTTGGAACTTGGTAATTAGACACCAAAACTTAGTCAGAAATAAACAAAAAGAATTTAAAAGATGTGGTGTTTATAAGTGTATAAATTCATCTGTGCAAAACAAGGAATTCAGAAATTGGGAGTTATCAGAACTCAGAAATACCAGGGGTTAGTACACTTGGGTTTTGTATAAATCTGTCTGATTTTCCTCTTTGCTCCCCATTTCTTGCTGTTGTTTTTTTTATCTTTGCTGCTTTTCCAAAATATTTCTAAGGAAAGTATAGCAGCATGCATTATATTGATGGGTGTAAATTGCAACTTCATTTTAACTCTGCACCTGTTGTAAATGTACTGCACAATTGCCTAACACGTGTTCCTCTCCTGCCTGTGCACTTGCAGCACTCAACTTTTTATTGTTCCACAGTCAGATCTAGTTAAACCCTTATGTTTGCTTTTCTATACTAGTAGTACTTGAAAGAGCCAATTCTTAGCAGTGATCTCTGTGGTCCACCGTCAGTTTCCAGCTAGTTTATTCTTTTACTTAGTCACATATGTATCATTTGAGGAGTATTTTCTCTTTAGCTTAAATACTGTATCATGTTCAATATCTCTTTTTTCTTTTCTTTAGTACTGCTTTTTTCATGTGACTCTCAAAATTACCACTTCTGTTACGCTATGGCCACCGTGCCCTTTCCTCTAACAACTGTTTCTGTGCTGCCTGAAACAAGTTTATGGTGATTAATAGGCTTCAAGTGCTTCCAGCTCCTTCTCCTACCAGGTATTTAGGTAACGTTCCTTCATGTTACCAAGTGGTCAAGTTTGTGGACAAGTGTTCCTTTTCTTTGGAAAAGACTTGCATACTGCTGCCTCACTAGTGAGTTTTCTGAGAGCTAACCTTGTTAGCAGAAGCAGGTCAGATGCCTTTATATGTCCTGTAAAGCTGTAATGGATAGCAGTGTTTGCTGACAGAGCTGAGTGATGCTGGGATGATCCTGGGGCTGCACATCCCCTGGTCCATTGGCCTTCCCTGCAGCAGATCTCTGGGGAAAGACAGGAGCATGTACAGTATGCTGATAGGTGTTCTTTGGAGGAAACAAGTGGTCCCATGGAGTTTCTTTCACAGGCTAATCTAATAGTATTATGTAAATCTCTTTCTGTTAGATTAGTGTAATTTTAAAAATTAAAGCAGTCAAACAAATAGAAAAAGTAGTTGAATGTCAGTACATTATGTTTATAGAGTTGTGTACTGAATATCAAATTTTTAAATAGGAGAAAAATGCCCGCATGTCAGAAACATACCAAGGCATCTTACTACTCTGATGGCAACTTAGTGTCTTTTCCTTACTCCTATTTCCTGCTCCCATTAAACTTTGAGAGCATTCTTCAGAAGGCAGCATGGAAAATTGTCCCATTCTTGAGCTGTTGTGGCAATAACTACTAGAAAATTCATCCCTGGGGGTTACTTGACCAACTCTGTCTCCAGTTTTCACCAGGTTCTGGAGGCAAGAATTTTACTCCTCACAGAATGACCTAGCTGGGAAGAGGTGGTGCAGACAGCTGGGAGTGGGAAGGAGTACAGGGTGTCTGCCACTCCCAGTCACTGTCACCATCCTTGTGGAAAAAATGAAAGTACTTTTTTTGTTTTCCCTTTGATTCTAAACCAAATGTCTCTGTATTTAAAACTTTCCTTAATTCATGTTAATGAGTAGTTGTTTTGTGATCCCACTAAGCAAGAACTGATAAAGGTTGATATATAGGGGCTTTATTGGTGCTTCCATCCCCTATCTGCGTAAGTTTTGCTTATACACGTATTTATTGTAAAGGACAATGTGTCTCATGATGTAAAAAGGATGCAGAAATGTCATGATCAGGTAATGGGTAAATGCTTGTTCTGAAGTGAGTCTGAAAAATCACTGGATATGGATGTATGCCAAGTGTCCCACAAAGAGTAGGTTTAGGGTAGTAATTAAGGGCTGGTTAAGGATTGCAAGATCACAAAACAAATTGCTGTTATTAGCAGAAGTATTTGTTCTTACTTCAAGCTGTCATTGTGTCTTTCTGTTTAACCTGATTCTGCTGTGTGGAAAAGATGATGTCAGGTACTTTATTAAGTGTGAATTTGTGATTTACTTCAGGGAGAGGGTGCAGGGTGGTTAGAGTAATTTTATTCTAAATTGGCAGTCATTTTTTGACTCCATGGACTTTAAATCAAACCTATAAAAGCAAGAGAACTTAAAAAACTAAAGAACTTTTCTGGCTTTGAAGATGTTGTATGAATGAATGCTGAATCTGAAAATACAGGATCTGTGGGAAGATATTACAGGATATTCTACGAGTCCATGCAAAGTCCAAGCCCATGCAAAGCTGATTTATATCAGCTTGTCGCTGCAGTTCTACAAGGGGAGGCCCAGTAAATATCTTTTGATTTACACGTCTCCTCTGCTTTTAAAACAGGAGTTTAGAGAGAGTTGTAAAATGGTGTGGCTTAGGGATCACAGGCATGAAACAGCGCCTTTGATTGCAGCTTAGGTGTAATCTGCGTGTACAGCGTTTAATAACAGCTAATTCTGCAGTTGTGTGCTGAATAAATACCATAACAGCAACAATAAGAAGGTTATTTGGTGTGTAACTGGCACTTACTCAAGATACTTGTTAGTTGATGACTTTCTTAGTCTTAAACAGTGTCTAAGATTTTTGGCACTTCACCTCCTATAAACTGTGGATGAGACCAATCTTTAAACAATGTATTGGACTTCTGATAACACTTTCATATTGAATAGTGATAGATCAGGGCATCCTTCCAACAGGATGTTGTGAACATAGAAAATAGTGGAAGACTGAAAAAATAAATGACATATCTCAGGAGAGAGATCTACTTCTCTTATGTAGCCCCCTTTGTCCCAGGAGGTCAGCCTTATGCTGTAATGTCGTAGTTGACCCATTGCCCAAATAAGATTAAACAGTCTTAGCCTTAAAGGTATCGGAAGCATGAAGTGGCTTTGCAGAATGATGTAATTCAAATATGAATAATACTATGTAAAAATCCTTATGTTAGTAAAACACAGACAACTCTTAATTCACATCAGCTTTTATAATTAGGTCTTCTTGGATATGAGAATATATTGTATGTCTGTGTAGTTCAGATTTATGTTTTTCCTTTTTTTTACTCCAGAGCTGATGTTAGGTGTAATTTTGGTTTTAATATTATATTTTGGGGGTTGTTGTTTCTGGGTTTGTTTAATTTGCATTGTAGGGATTTGGTAGGGTTTGCGGGGGGTGGGGTGAGGGTTCTTTTTTTTGTTTGTTTTGTTGATTTTCCATACAAAAGGAGTAGCTTTTGCTAAACTTAGAGAGACTGAGCATCGATAAGAAAGTAGTTAGCCATGCAGCAGTCAAGCCTGTGGATGAATCAAGGGCAGAAATATCTTTCTTCCTCTATCAGGCGTTTTATACTTCTAGCCTGAAAGCCAGCCAGGTGATCAAAAGACAAATAGCAGCTTTTGACTTCCTTGTGATACTTGAGCTTGAGTAGCTGTTTTGAGTTGTGATGATGTCTGCATCTGACTACTACTCCACTTTGTTGTTTCTCTGAAACTGTGAATTTTCTGCAAAAATGATTGCTTTTTAAATAAAGCTTTGAATCTCTGTGGAGATGAGCATGCTGTGGGGGATAGTATGAGACAATCACTTGCTTTTCTCACTGGAAGCAAGAGCCAGAACAGCTGCATTTTCAATTCAGTAGTGCAAGTACCTCTACTCTGGCAGTGTTAAACAGCTCACACCTTGGAGAGCAAACTTAGTTTTTGCGAATTTGGACTGAACCAGGCAGAGAAGGCTGATGACCTTAGGACACCTTGTCTAGCTCTCTGCCTCCAGTTTAGGACAACACAGGTATTCCAGAGGTCTGTGCCTCCTTCAGTCACGTATGAATGTCTTACATGTCAAAGAGCCTCTCTGATAACACTAGCAGGCCAAGTCCAGGCAAGTGAAGCAGGTCTTCAGCCTGTGTGTGATGGAGAGGAGGATATGGTGTGCTCTGAAGCACTGCTCTGTCCACTGCAGTTTGTAATAATAATGTGGGGGACCCTGTATGGCAAATCTGATCCTTGAAAACTTTGTGTGAAATTGGGGGCAGGCGGAATTTAAGGCAGTGTTATTTTTCACGCAACATAATGTCTTCTCACAAGTTCATGAATAGATTTCATTGCACAATGAAGAATGAAACTTGAATGGTAATCATGGTACTAAAATAAATCTAAACCTCAACTTAAGACTCCTGACTTAAGACTTCTCTCAAAGTTTACTTCTTTCACTACCCATGGCTGCATTCAAAAATTTCCCAGGTGCTGGTGGCTACTCTAGAGTGTCTTTCTAAGAGTTCACATGAGAGGTCCTGTCTTTGCCCTGCCCTTCTATGAGTGACAGTCATTTAGACTTGTCCAACTTCATGTCCCAGTTCAAAACAATGTGTCACTCAGGGTACTGTGTGGGATCAGCATAGTAATGGTGGCATGAAATGTGCATCTCTGAGCAGCTATATGGCTGCTCAAGTACTCAAACCTATTAGGGCTAGCTCTGATTTATGTGCTCTTCTATGTCTGCTTTAGAGAGCAGCTCTTCTTCAGTTAACACAGTAGGCTAACTTCAAAAAATGTTCTCATTAGTATCATTCTGTACTTCTATGATTCTTTCATATGGTGAAAAAAGCAGGAACAAAATTTCCTGAGAATCCTCAACAAGAGATTAGGAAAACTTAAAAGAAAAAACAGTTTTAGAAATCCTGTTCTTTCTTTAAGTCAACATTAGATTCCTGGAGATTTCTGATCTAGATCAGTGTGTACATTCAGCAACAGCAGGCTCATACATCAATGATAGTGTGCTGGAGTCAGCAGCCTCCTGGAGTTTCTTCTGGCTTGTAGTACAAACATAGGTTTTGTTTCTCAGTGCCTTGGTACTTTTCTGGTCTTCAAACTTGTACTTAACAAGATGATACAGTAACTGTAATCCTTTCTACTATTGTATTTAGTCTGTGCTTCAAAAATCCAAAGCAGTGTCAGGAAACCCAGTTTTGTTTTTAAAACTTACTAAAAAACTAACTTGAGGATAGAATAAAGTGAGTATTGGCAAATCATTGTAAGATTGTAAGAAACTATGAATTGTCCCAACTGCAGAACAAAGAAAAAATATTCAACAAGCATATGGGAGGAGAAATCCAGAAACCATTACTTTTGCCCACTAATCCCCAATGCACATACCTGTCAAGAATCCAGTGGTCCTCGCAGATAAGGTGTTACCTTTTACTCTACTGATGTCCTGAAATGTGTATATTTGTGTGATGCAACAGCCATATGTTAAATTACCTTTCCTGCCTCTTCTAGGTTTTTTCCATGTGTTATTCTAGATGACATAAAAAGTGCAACTATACTTAGGTTAAGCAGAGTTAAAAGCTGATTTGCCCCACCACGGTAAACAGGCTACTCTCAACTCTAAATTCTCTTGAACTGAACACTCATCATCTCTTTTTTTTTTTTTTTTAGTGGGCAGTTTGCTGTAGTGAAAAAATGCCGCGAGAAAAGTACTGGTCAGCAGTTTGCAGCTAAATTCATCAAGAAAAGGAGAACGAAATCCAGCCGTCGTGGAGTGAGCCGGGAGGATATCGAGCGAGAAGTTGGCATACTAAAAGAGATTTGTCATCCTAATGTGATTACACTTCATGATGTCTATGAGAACAAAACAGATGTCATTCTTATTCTGGAGCTGTAAGTAACTCTAGAGATGGTTGGACAAATAAGAGAATATTTGTTTCTTTGGTTTTTAAAAAGAGACACTTTGAGGATTGCAGTGATTTAATGGAAGTTCCTTATCACCCCCCCAAAAAATAGAGAATAGTCTTAGTAATCTTCATTTCTAAGCCAGTGTTGTAGCTTCCTGATTTCTACACAGATTTTTCACTCTGCATGCACTATAAAGTTAAAAAAAAAAAATCAGCATATTTAGGATTTCTTTTTTCTGCTTTCTACTTTTGTCACTGTTGATATTATGCATCCAGAAGAATAGCCTGAAAATAAATAAACTGATTTGAAGATCAGAGCACAGGAAAATAGAGATTCTAAGTGGAAATTAGCAAATTTTACTGTGTTTTATATTGGTGTAAAGTGGCCTCAGTGAATGCTTCTTCTCATTCTCAAGCCCACACAGAACAGAATTTTCCCAGTTCTCTCTTGTTGAAATGAGAACTGAACTTTCACACTCTTTCATACTCATTTAGTTCCCAATTTTTCATCCAATGTCATTGCTAATAGATTGAGGTAAATATGTCAGCAGAGACTACTTCTGCATTTTTTTCAAGTGGGGCTTCCAGTTCCTCAAAGACTGCAATTGTAGGAGTTGAGCATTAGTCACGTGTTAGGAGTTTGTCAGTGCCTGCTGCTGGAATGTGCATATCTTTACACAGATGGTATACCTGGCGCTTTTTATTGACATACCTGCTCAGTATCGGTTAACCATGCTTTAAAGTAAGAATTTCATGCAAGCAGAAGACTTGGTACCAGAATCTTGGGCAGTACTTCTGTCTTTTTCGTGGTTGTTCCTGTGGTTTTTCATATGTAGTTTTGTCTTCCTGTTTACTAGCTTTGATAAATGGTATTTCCACTTTATAAAGATACTCAAGTGTTGCATGGTTTCAGTAGCATGTAGATTTACAGTATAGATTTAAAAAGAAAACTGGGAAGTAGCTTTTGGAGTTCTATGGTCTATAAACACATGATACTACTTTTTTATGTTTATGCAAACATATTTTTACACTTCTAGTCCAACATGGGATGGTTTATTATCATAGTTGTAATCTGCCTTGGTTTTTTAGTTCCAGCTGTATAAGCTTGTGTCAGTTTGCCAAATTTGAATAATTTAGACAAGCATTTTTTTCCAAACTAAATTATCATCCTGTATGAAGTAAAAGTTCCTTATATTCTTACTGTTTCTAGGGTTTGTTCAGAATTGTTTGAAGTGTGATGTGAATACGCAGAAAAATGAGTGTGATGCCTCCTCCTCTTCCCACTCGATACTAATCTCGTGTTCTCTTGCTCTCTAACCTTACTGTCAGAGTATTGTTGCTTCTGCAGCTCCTGCTCTGAAATCTGGCCAGATGAAATCAGGCCAGTGTCTGTACTTGAAAACTGTGATGGAGACTTGGTAATCATGGCAGTGGTAGGAGGACTGAGACTACTCCACCCACCCCCACTTTGCACATGGAATAGGATCTCTTTTGGCAGCAAGGTTGCTGTGTCTGTGTCAGTGTGTACCCACTACTGCCCATTGAGCAGAAGAATGACAGTCTGCATATTTCATAAGCTTGATGGCATGAAGTTCAGCAAACTATTTGCATTGCAATTTAGGTAGTTGTTTTGCAAGGTGAGCAAACCCTATAAAGTTTCAATCAAAGATTTTTTTTTTCACTTTTCCAAACTGTTTTGTGAGTTTTTCAAGTTGAAGAAGTGCGATTTTGAATATCACAAAGGTAATGCATTTATTTATTTTGACAGTCAAAGAGGAAAAGATGACGTTAGCAGTCCCTTTGTAAACTTGAATATGCTAACTGCTACAAAGTTTTGTAGTTCTCAAAATCACTGTGATGTTACATAAAGCTATTGAAAAGACAGGATTGTCATTTTAATCGCATGCTTAGACATTAAATATGTAATCCTTTTTCTCTAACATTCTAATATTCTCATTTTGCCTAGGGACCTATCCTCTTGACTGTCTTTGTTCTTACAGAACAATTTCATATGAACAGAAATAAAGCTGAAATCACATTAAATAGCTGATCTCACTATCCTCAGAATCTACCCTAAGTGTCCATTTTCCATTATGATTAGAACATAGTATAATTCCTGGCACTCGTGTTGTTTTCTGACTACAATTATGAGGCAGTATGCCACACAGAGGGACAGTTTTGTAGAACTGAGCAACTGCAGCTGCCCTTTTGTTGCCATATGTCAACACACAGTCCCAGGCCAACAGGGTCTATGGCCTGTTCACTATTGGTTTTTATTTTCTCCTTCAACAAGAGGTTTGCTATATTGCATACAGCCTCCTAAACATTTTACTGTCTTACTAATTGACAGTTTCTCAGAGTGAGCAATTAACTGGACATCAAACTGAAAGATGGTAGACTCAGAATGGATATTAGGAGGAAATTCGTAACTGTGAGGGTGGTAAGGCACTGGAACAGGTTGCCCAGAGAAGTTCTGGATCTCCATTCGTGGAAGTGCTCAAGGCCAGGTTGAATGGGACTCTGAACAACTTGGTCTAGTGGGAGGTGACCCTGCCTGTGGCAGGGGAGTTGGAACTTGATGGAACTTAACATCTCTTCCAACACAAACCATTCTGTGATTCTGTTCAAGGTCATGATTTATATGCAGGGATATGTGGGCAGTTGGTTAATTATTGCAGTGGCCAAGTAGGTCCTCACAGCACTGAATACAAAACAGAGATACTTTATCCACATAGCTATTGGGAAGTTTTTCTTTCAGCTACCTTCTATCAGTAAACTGATCTGCCAAAAACCCAAGTTCTATGAAACATTTAATTTACGAAACTTTTAAAACCAAATCCTTCCTTAAAAGATTCAGCAGCCACGCACAAGCATGAGATATCCTTGAGGAACCTTACTTTATTGCAGTCTTTTGGTATATTTAGAGAGTTCAGATGTATTTTCATAACTCTAGTTCTTAGTGACAAGAGTCTCCTTTCTTGACTTGGAAATAACCTTTTAAATTCCCACTCTGAGGACTCTTTCATCATCTTGAAAGGGATGTCATACATATTACATACAAACTGGAAGCCACTGTCTTTTCCTCATCTCACTTAAAACCTTAATAGTTTTCTTTTTTTTTTCACTTTTATCATACAAATAATTGAATTGGTCAGAATTTCATGTACTTTTTTCTATCCAGCTGCAGCAATTAGAGTCTGTTAGCAATACTCAGCTATTTCTAGTGAGCTCTGCTGAAGCCATCATTTTTTCAGACATCACAGACTAGAAAGCACAGATGTCTCTGAGCAGTAATAATTATTTTCTTTCCTCAAGCATGTTTTGCACCTACTTGTTTCCCCTTTTTCTGGCCTTGGATGCATAATTTCTCTCTTCCATTTTATTTTCTCTTCCACTTTATTATGTCTTTATTTAGACTGCATAAGTAAAATATACTCTGTCTGTAGTTCTTTGTGGAGCCTTGGTTATGGTTTCTTCCTGTTACACAAAAAATAAAAATTTTCATCCTATATTGTATAGTAAGTAATTCCTTAGAATTCACCAAAGCAATGCAGGTGGTCTCATTTTTTAAAATGGCTTGATAGCAATACCTGACTCCTTTTACTTGGAAGCTGTGGATGGAATTAGGTATTCATACTTTTCTCTGGAAAAAACATAACTTCATTTCTGAATTTGAAATCTTAATTTATGTGGCTAGCCCTTGTAGCATGGTTGTGAGTGATGATTATCTGTTTTATACATTTTTTAAAAATAGAAAGCTTTGAAAATGTTAGAAGCATTTGTGTATTAAATACTAGAATTCATTGTTCATTTGAAAGGATAAATTTTCTTTTAAACTTAGTCCTGTGCATGACACTGTCTCTGAGTTTCTACTTTGTTGGTAGCTTCATATTAATAATCAAAACAGAACAGTGCAAAGAGAGGATGATACATCCTTGTGTAAAATTATAACAATTTAATTAGTTGATCATTGAAGAGTAAATAAGAGCAAATAACTGTGAACTCTTTAAATTCCTCTTCTATCTTCTTGGGGCTTTAATTTAACTTTTTACAGTTATGCTCAAGAGGAGAGTTATAGCCTGTCTTCCAGAGAAGCTTGAAGTCTTCATGGGGTTTCTTTAATTTGTAGTTGTCTTTTGCTAGAAATGCCTCTAAGATTTTTGTTAATTTTACCCATAAGTAAATTGGAAAGTTATTCTCCAGTGATTTTGCACTGAAATTTGACAGGAGGATTAAATATTTGGTGCTTCTGGGATGTGACAGGCAATTAGCAAACCCTGTGACACTAATTTGTAGATCTTGTGCCACCCGTAGATTTCAAAATCCTGAATTCAGGGCCCACATATAGATGCACAGAGAATATGTAGGCAGGTTAGAACAAAGGCTTGGCAGGGCTGACAGGACAGGCTCTAGAGCTGGTGTGACTCTGCCACACAGTGAGCATGTCTCAAAGAGAGAATTGGTTTCCGTGTGCTGCAGTCTCTGAGCAAAGTCACTGTCACTTTTGTTTGCTAAACCTGAATGCTCCTCATATATTAAATTTGAATGTTGTAGATGAGATCAAAATACTAAGGCGCTCTGCTAGGCCAAGATAACTACCTGCTCTATCCAGACTCTGGGTACTTCAGGAACTTCAGTGATGAAAACCTAAATACCAGTGGTGTTCGAGTGCACAAAAGACTCACAGGAGTGGCCAGGCCCACCTCCCTGCCCCTTAGTGGGATTTAACTTTTTAAATTATAGTCCAGGTTTTCATGTGTGTGTTCTGGCTGGCCATTGAGGCCAATGCTTCTTGTTCAGTATAATTGAAGAATTTAGGCACACTAAAGAGGGGATTTCATGACAATTGATATCTCTAATATAAGCTGAACAAATGAAAATGGAAAGATATGGTGATGCTGGAACATGTCTTCATTTTTCTGGTGGCTAGATAAAGGAAAATTGAAGTGCAATGTTGTTCAGCCAGTGGGTAACTTAATGAGCTCGCAGCCCTGTTCTGCTGTTTCAAAATGTTTGGTACACTTTGTACTTCTGAGGAGTGGGTTGGTAACTGCACGATTCATAAAGGCAGTGAAATAAAGTGGATGCAAAACCCCCTTATTCTTACACAAAACAGAAGTAATAATATATTAATCTAGTCCTGGGCTGACAACTGCATGACTGGCTGTCACACAAGACAGTCGTGCATTTGACCACAGAATCCCTAGGGAAAACATTTCTTTTACAAGTTGACAGAAGAAATGTTTGGACTAGAGAAGAATTCAGATAATTTATCAAGTAACATCTGTTTTAAAACTGGAATAAATTGATGGCATGCTTCTTTAACTTAGTTTATGTTGTTTTGAAATCTAAGGAAGATAAATGTTTCTTCAAGGGATGGGGGCCTAGATTTTAGGGTTCATTTGTAGATTTTTAAAATTCATTAGAAATACTTAGATAATCATTATATCATTTAGGTGCCATTGCATAATAAGCAGTGAGATCATAGCATATGACTGAGTCATTGTGAGGTGACCATGCCGACTTTGAAGGTTAATTGATTCTAAGTTCCCTGAGTAGGTTCCCATAATGACTTCCTCTGAGATCTGGCGATAGTTCTGTTTCATAGCTAAGAAAGCCTGGCAACTTGCAAAAGCACTATCCAGAAATCCTTTTTCCATGGGCGTGATGTATTTTATTTCCCAGAGGGAGGTGTGTGGGTTGCAATCACATCTGTCAACCTTCCTTTGGGAAGGCTGGGAAATGCTTTTACCACTATTGCATTTTATAAGAAAGAATGCAGTCAGCTGAAAGCTTTAATTTACTTCTCTCACTTCAGGAAAGCTAGCACTTCTGCCTAGAAATATCAGTGAAATAGCACATACCAGCTTTGCTCTTAGTGAAAATGTTTATACAAAACACTTCTAAAAACATGTGCTCTGCTACTTTAAAACAATATAAAAGGTCATGTTATAATGATGGAATAGGTTTAGTCAGCCCTTAATGACTTTCTGTATTATAACATGGTCAATAATACATTAGAATTAGGTGGAATTAAGATGTGACTGCCACAAAGCACAAACTCTTATTTTATTGAGCATGATATTTGAACAACATACTAGGACTGCAAAATTATGACTTAATTTAAATGTAAAGAGAAAGGTTTTATGCAGGAGCATTAACAAATTTATGCTTTAGAGGAAAACAGTATGTGAAGGTGAACATGGAGGCTTTGCAGTCTTAAAGGAATTTAGCTGTGACTTGGCTTGTAATCAGGTTTCTCTGTTAATCTGAATAGGTGAGTATAGGTTGCTGTCCATCCTTTTCTTACTAGCATTTTGACAGTTAAAATTGTCTTGTCTTAGGGCAAAGAAAACTCATCAGGAAGCTGTCTGGTAATTCCTACCAGCAAACAGAGGACTTGAAAGCTCTGTGCTTCTTGGGGATACCAGGTAGAGATAATCCAAAGCCCCTCTACAGGAAGATGCACTAGTGCTTGATGAACCTCTTGCCTCCACTCCCTTCAGGAAGCATCTTTATCCAGTTGGTGGTTGGGAGCAGCAGTCTTTTAGATGTTGGTTGCGTGGCCTCCTCTGTGGAGGCCCAAAGGCAGACTGGGAGCAAGTTTGTGCGGCTTGGGAAACCCATGCAATGATTTGGTTTCAGTCAGATTTCAGCAGGGTGTTTGTGCATCAGCATCCTCAAAGCTAATTTAGAAACAAGGGCCCATTGTGATGGAGGTGGAAACAGTGTCCTTCTTGGTAGAAGATGATGTTCAAAAAGACCAGTCAAAAGGGCCAATGTATGGAGTTACCTGTGCCTCCTTCTTTAGATTAACACTGCTTCTCTGTGTGAGGTGGGATATCCACATTGGTGCAATGGGGCTCTCTCCTTGCCTTATGGCTCCACTTTTGAAGGTGACTCTGGTTCACTAAAACATGCAGTGTTTATGTATTGTGGGACTCTGTTACACTGGCTAAGGCACAGGACTAGACAGCACAGCAGCATTTTAGGAGGCTTTTGAAGGCTGCAGTAGCTTACACAGCCAGTGTCTTTACTGGCTTCTTCTGTGATATCTGGAAGTCTAGTCAAGATCATCTAGTTATTCTACATCTATAATCCAGTTATGAAATTTGTGAAACCTGTCTCTGCTGATAAATCTGAGGACAGTGTAATTCAGTCAATTAATTGTGGAAGTCAAACTTGTAAAGTATGTTGAGTGTGGACCTGTATTAACCCTCCATGACTCACTGGAAGATTGGCTTGCAGAGGTACCATGGGCTTTTGTATGCCCATGGTAGCACAGCTTGATATCAGATCTTCCTGAGTCAGCAAAATGTAAGGAATAAGCAGTCTCCTGACAAGCATGAAGAGGAAGCTGAAAAACGCAACCTCCCATGGGGAAATGGGTCACTGCTCTGCACGTGAGAAGGGCCTCCTTTGGAGGTTGCGTGGCACAGAGGGACCTTTCTGGGAAGCCAGGCATTTCTGAGCTCCCAGGCGAAGTTCCTTATGCATGCTAGTATAACTTTTTACTCATCATAGCTATAAAAACACTTTTCTCTCATGGTTTACGTCCCTACCATTAGTAAGCAGCAGGAGCAGCTAGATGGGCACTGTGCTTGCCAGCTATGGCAGCACCCCAAGCTTCTGGAACTCGCCCCCGCATCTGAGGAGTTACCAGCAGGAGGATTCACAGTGGCCCCCTCTCTGAGGTGAACACACACAGGATCTCCTCCTAGACATCAAGAGTGAGATGTGTAACATGAGGGGGCACACCAAAGTCCCACAGACCAGAGGTACAGCTGCTTCTGGAACAACACTTTGCATGCTTTACAGCTCGTCCCTCTTCACTCGCCTACTCGTTCAGCAAGGGCTGCCAAGTCACTTCGGGTAACAGTACTTAAGCATCGAAGAAGCACACAACAGATTGGAAAAATCTACGGCTTTTGCTAATGAACTTTCAGTTTTAAAAAAGAAGAAAAACATTTCAACCTTTTACCTTCTCTGGCCCTCAGTTTTGAGATTTGCAAGCACTAGGTATATTACCTGTGGAATACAGATAACGTTTTATTGCACACAATTATAAGGCTTATGATGTGAATTAAAGAAATGTCACTGCAATTAACCTGTGGTAAAGACAGAAGAATAGTATTCAGCAGTACAGGATCAGAATAATTGCAGATAAGGAGAAACTGAAGAGTCTCTTACAAACGTAGATACGTCAAAAAGTTGCAAACTTTAGAAATGAAATCTTTTGTTTTGGGCTCTGTAAGAAATGTGTATTATCAGTGATAACCATAGATACTATTAAGTTTCACAGACTGCATGTCTTTAAAATGCCAACAGGAGTAAGAGCAAGCTTTACCAGCTATGAAGCATAACACCACCTGTGTGACACTGTCAGAGTCTGTTTGAGACTGCAGGGTGGACAGCACAATGCTTGAAGAGGGCATTGCTGCAAATGCCTGCCTGAATACTCCCCTAGTATTTGTGATGGCTGATGAATGATTTAAGCACCAGCAGGAGCTTTTACTGTTTTGCAGGGTTTCCAGCTGCTTGAAGAGCAGGACCAGATGCAGTCTTTTTGTGCAATCTTACAAACTTTTCCTCAGCTGAGGATCCCTCTTCCCCAGCCTGTGTGATAGCTAGCCCAGTACCAAACCATGCTGAGTGCATACAGGTGATGGATTTTACTGGGGCAAAGGCTGGGGCAGTAGCCAGTGAGTCTGCCCCCTCCATGTGGCAAGGCTGTGCTGCAGTTTACAGCCACTCAACAACTGCAGCCAACATCCACTTGTAAACATGCAGAGAAGCAAGCTTCACGTGATGCTAAGGCCTTTAGCCCAATAATTGGAAATTAATGTCACCATTCAGTGCAGTGCTGCAGAAATACAGACGTTAGCCTGAAAACATTTTGGTTTTTTTTTTTTTAGTCGGAAGGAAACAATGAGAGAATATGCATGTGTGTCTATTTGTGAGATATTGCTGACCAGGCTCTGTAAAATAACAAGTTGGATTTAATCATTAGGAATTCCATTTTAATGTCTCTACAACAACAAAAAATCATTGAAATGACCTCTCATCCTTACAGTCTATAATTCTTATATTTTAATGGCACTTTGTTTCAATAATTGCTTTCATGCAGAAAATATTACAACACAAATAATACCCAAAACAATACTCTCATTATTGTCTAGGCAGCTCAATGAAAGCACCAAGAACTCATTAAAATACACTTTTCATGCAATTTGCATTACAATAATGCAGATTAAGTCTCTTAAAAAGTAGACATGATAAAGAAGTCAAATGTATTTCCCAAACAGAAAGAAATTTGCCCAAACTATTTACCTATTGTTACATGTTAATCACCACCTCATGTTTCATAATCAGAGCTTTAAATCATGAACAGATTATTTTCTTTCCCTGGAGAAAAGCAATAAAAATTAGGGTGCACTTTCTGAATTTGTTTTAATATCATTACAATTGAAAACATGGGGTATTATGACCATTTTTGAAGTCACTAGGACTTTTCCAAGTAATATCCCTGCTTTCACAGATGGGAAAAGTAGTTTGCCACAGTGGGCAGTCGTACATTCTTCAGCTGAAATGTGTTTGTCTGTTATTTGGGAATAGCTGTTATTCTATCACTTCAGTTTCCCATCACTTCAGTATCTCTTCATGCTGTTGACTGAGTCAAGAGCTGCTTGACTGAGCTGAGAAGAGGGTCAGTTTCTCTTTTTTCCCCTCTCTCTCTCTCTCTCTCTCTCAAATTGCAAAAAGATGTGCTTATGTAGCCTGTCTTATCTCTTTTCTTTCTGCTGTTGGACTAGAACACTTGCTGGAAACAGTCTTAAGGGCGTTTCATTGTAGAAAAGTATTGTCATGTTAGAGTACAAATAAAATATAGGTGCTGTATGTAATACAGTATTTCAAAAACAGAATCTATTTTCAAACAGTTGGATGCTCTGGGGAGTTTAGAAACTAAATAGTAGAACAGCTGCCAATAAATATTTCAAAATAAGCTTTAAATTTTTTATTTTTCGATGAGGGTGTAGAAATCTGATGGTTTACTGATATGAGCCAATTCATGTTTTATTTTCTAGATAGTGTAGTGTCCCATTATGTTAGTATGTTTTGTGTCTCATTACTTCATATTTAATTTTATTTTTTTAAATGTGCATACAGAGAGTAGGAGGCTTTTGCTTCATTTAAATTTAAATATTGTTAACCATGTTTGTTTGGGTTTTCTAAACTTTTTTTTTGTCTGAAAGTAAGACTCTTTTTACTGTATTCTTTTCAGGGGAGGGAGGTAATTACTAACTCTTTTGGGTATTGAATTAAGTCATTTTCATCATTTTTTTCTGATATTTGAAACATTTAAAGCATCTGGATGCTTTTCAAGGCTTTTCAAGGTTTGAGGACAGCTCTACTAAAAGGAACCCACTGATTAAAACAAGCCTGTCAATAACTGTGCTTCTGCTCTCCAAGTGTTGCAGGTGGGGAGCTCTTCGACTTCTTAGCTGAAAAAGAATCTCTCACAGAGGAGGAAGCCACAGAATTTCTCAAACAGATACTTAATGGTGTTCAGTATCTCCACTCTCTGCAAATTGCCCACTTTGATCTCAAGGTGTGTTGAACAGATAAAAACTTCAACAACTGTAAGCAACATCCATTAAAGTTCTTTGTCATTCCAGCCAGAAATCAGTCATCATGCAGATTATCTTGGCCATAGTTTTGTTTTTCTAGCTTATGTAGACAGGGGAAAGCTCAGCCATTGGAAAGAAGTCACTGAACTGTAAATAGTTCCCATCTGTAAGATTCTTCAGGGGAAATGGCACCTTCTGACAAAATTAAACCATTCTGAGAAAACAAACCTGAAATAAAAATGAGGACTGTGATTTTTTTTTTTAATGTGAATGGGATCTGGGTGAAACATTCTGACCTAGATGCCTTTTTCAACTGTGTTTGAAAACACTCATAGCGCTCCAGCATCAACATGAAATCCTAATTTGTTGTAGTTGACTTTTGGCATATGTTAGATCTTAATAGGAAAAGACATGGTTTTTCTGTCTAAAACACAATTCAGGTGTCTAACAGAGGTAAAAAGCAATGTTCAATGCTGAAGAACACTGGTCCACAGTTTGTACCTGTGTGTAATCTCTCTTTCTCTCCCCCTTCCTCCTTCTCAAAGCCTGAAAACATAATGTTGTTGGATAGGAATGTACCAAAGCCTCGAATCAAGATTATTGACTTCGGTTTAGCACACAAAATCGACTTTGGAAATGAATTCAAAAATATCTTCGGAACACCCGAGTTTGTTGGTGAGAAAAATGTTGTTTCTTCAAACTATTCTTTTTCAGTCTGTGAAACAGTATTTGTGGCTTAGCTTGGCTTGGCTGATTTACAGATTGTGAAATTTGTGTGTAATTAGTGACATTTTGAAATTTAAATGAGAAAATTTTGGCATTTGATTTCAAATTAGACTTGCATTAAGGTTTAATCTATCAGCATCTTAGCTTATTATCTCTGATATACATGGACTCAGAGTGAGATTATGCCTGTTCTTTGCCTAGGTACTTATCTTGCTGCTTTTTCCTTTAGCTCCTGAAATAGTAAATTATGAGCCTCTTGGTCTTGAAGCAGATATGTGGTAAGTTATTGGATCTTACTTGAAATAAATCTCTTGTGATTATGCTTATGTTCTAACCTTTTTTTTTCTCTCCTCTCTCTCTTTCCATCTATTTTTCTCTCCTCTCCCTCATCCTTTTTTTTTTTGTTTGTTTTTCCTTCAATCCAGGAGCATTGGTGTAATAACTTATATTCTGTAAGTACCAAAATCTATGGGTGTTTCTTGCAAATGCTGTTGTTTTTTAATTCTTATTCTATCCTCTGGGGTGTTGGTGGTGTCTGTACAAATCAAACTATTCTGATTGCACATCATGATTTCAACTGTATGATCTTAAAAGCAATAGTATAATTATTGAAGGAATTGCCATTAATCAGCATTGAGCTAGCATGGAACACTGTCTTCAAATCTGTAGGTGACTTTCCTGCAGCTATATCTTAACAGTATCCTTTGAAATTACAGCAAATTTTTTTTTGCCCTGGTACATCACATCTTCGTGAAAGTAGACTTGCAGCCTTAAAATGGAAAAGAAAAATGTTGGCTTTCTGGCTGTGTTTTGATCTCACAGGGTTGAAGCAGTAGTTACAACATGTAATGAGAGGAATGTTCTGTCTTTCTTGCAGTCTAAGTGGTGCATCTCCATTTCTTGGAGAAACCAAACAGGAAACACTGGCAAATGTGTCTGCTGTGAATTATGAATTTGAAGAGGAATTCTTCAGTAATACCAGTGCCCTAGCTAAAGACTTTATACGAAGACTTCTAGTCAAAGATCCAAAGTGAGTTGTTTTTTTTCTGTGTGGCATTTACATCTCTAGTACATAAAATTACATGATATTTGGAGATGTTTGTTTAATGAACATAAACCAGTATGCATTTTATTAATATCTGGAACAATTCTATCTCTTATTCTCGTAAAGGAAGAGAATGACTATTCAAGACAGTTTGCTGCATCCTTGGATCAAGGTTAGCATGCCATTCATTCTTTGTTGTCCTGTTTTTAATCATTCTTCATTTCATGATTTGCAGGTTCCTTAACATGGAGTGTTGTCATAATTGTCTAATGTAATTTACTGTTTTGGAAAGCTGTCTGTATGAAAGCTAACATGTGCAGAATGTGGGCTTCATTAATATATGCTCTGTGTGAGTTGGCAGTAGGGAAATGGTCCCCTATGGGAATTAAACTCATGGTCAGACAGAGAAGCTAATCTTCAGAGAGCATTGCCCTGACAAAATGCAGTCTCTGAATCCAGTCCAATTCACAATAATTTTTCGTCTCCTAATGCCCTTATTTAGACTGGGAAAAAAACAGTGATCTCTCTTCTGTCCTTCCCCTTTAGACTGAAGAGAGCAGTTGATGTGGTGGTTCACTTCCTTCTTCAGTGTTTGATTTGGATTGAGCTGTTGTGAAGCTGCTAGGTTGAGAGGGAGAAAATGGCTCCTCTTATTCTTCTTAATGTGTGTAGTACTACGTGGCAGTTATTTTTCTTAATTCCATATCACATTCTGATTGTGAGTAGTAAACCCATTCAGTGCCATTGTTTTCCCAGGATATGGGGGTGCACAGTGAGTATTTGATCCCACTCCACTTCCCAGAAAACCAGTTAGCAAAATATTTATCTGTGCCACAACTGCTCCAGTTCACAGTACAATGTCCGAGGGCAGGCATTTCTACACCAATGTGCCAAACTACAAATTTGACCATGCTTTGCTGATTTTTTGCTGAGGTAATCTAAAATAGTTGATACTTCGTATTGACATGAACATATTGACATGATATTTTAAACCACTAAAGCAATCATTGTGCAAGTTGGTCTGTCTTGGACCAAGTTCCGCACTCATGCAAAGAGACAGGTTGTTTTGTACCCTGTTACTTTGCTTTATAACTTAACTTTCCAGGCACTTGATTCCCACTCCACTCGTCATACCCTCTTTTCCCCTTTCCCACCACTATCTTTACCTGCATTTCCATGCCAGGGAAGGTTGCAGCTAGTTCCCTTCCAACCCAAGACTTTCAATGATTGTATGATATATATATCTCTGTAAAAATTACTTCAAGAATGGGATCATAAAATGTAAAATTTTGGATACTCCTCTAGTCATTGGTGCTTAGTATTAGCCCATAAAAGTTTTGAAAGGATCAGGCTTAGAGTTGTTGCACTGGTAGGTGGAGTGTGATTTTTCTGAGGGAGAGGGTAATTTTTCAGCCACATCCAGGTGATTACACTGAGCCTGTAACAAAGATTGACTGCATTTAAAGTCAGTCAGGAAATCTTCCCAGAAGACAGGATTTATCTTGGAAATCAAATGCCTCTATCAGAGAGGGAGGTGAAGGACAAGGTTGAATGTTCTCATGTTTAAAGGGGTTTTTTGTTTAAAATGAAAAAGCACATTTTAGTACTGCGGTTTTAGGTCTGGGTTTCCCTTACAGCATTTTCTTAAGAAATTCCATCTGTATGCCAAGCTAGACTCTAAATATTAAAATGATGTACTTACAATTACTTTATTATTACAGTAGGATTGGAGTACATTGTAATGTAAGTGAAAGTCATCACTGAGAGACAGTCTTACACGCAGAAAGTATGAGATTTTTTAGAACAGCTTTATTTTCCTTTTGCTCGCAGCCGAAAGACACTCAGCAAGCACTCAGTAGAAAAGCTTCTGCGGTAAATATGGAGAAATTCAAGAAGTTTGCAGCACGACGAAAATGGAAGGTAAGTCATTCAAGAACACATCAAAATGTTGGTGACATACAAATGCAGTAGCTTGGCCTGTTCCAGGCAAAGGTCAGCACATTTAAGAGTGGAAAAGAAGGAAGAAGAAACACGTTCTTCTGTCACTGGGAATAAATTAAGTGCTAGAGTATGGTAGTATGGGAGAGGACTTCTTTGTTAATGATCTGCGTACAAATGCTTGTGTGTGGATTGTTTGCTTTGTGCTTCTAATGGATTATAAATAACAAAAGTTGAAGTATCAAATTCAGTATAAAAATAGATGGGGTGTTGAAGTCAAACTTCAGTTGGTTTTGCTAAGTCCTTTAAAATCTCTGCAGTAGCACCCTATCAGAATTTTCTAATTTTTTTACATATAGCTCTTTTTCTTATTTTTACAAAGCAATCAGTGCGTTTAATATCCTTGTGCCAAAGATTATCAAGATCTTTCTTGTCCAGAAGTAGCATGAGTGTCGCTAGAAGTGATGATACTCTGGTAAGTGTGTTCTTATATATTTATAATGCTAACTAACAGAAATATTAAGCTTTTGAAAATTTGCATAATTAACTAATCTCATAAGTAGGAAGAAATAGATTGTCAGGCTACAAAGGTCAGTTATCCTTAGTTTGATCTTCTGAAACCTTGAAACCTTGAAATTTATTTTAGCATGTTGAGGCTGATACCTGGACAAAAATTCATTTCTTGGTTTTGAAGTTTGATTCATGAGGACTTTTTTTGTACTGTAACAATTATATGGTGAAAAAGTGTCATCTGAATTTTAATCATCATTTATATCATCATTGTGTAGACTAGTATAATATTCCTTATATATCTTTTTTTTTCACCAAATATTCAAAATCATTAAGACCATTTTAAATTCAATGAATGCTAGACAGCAGTGTCACAACAAGCAGTTATTTAAGGAGGAAACTTCAGAGTTGGCCGGTATTCAGTTTGTGGTATTAGATATGACTAGAGTTGAGTCGTTAGGAGCAATTGCTGTATGTTTTGTAATTACAAATCCTTTCAAATCCAAAAGCATTCTTCTTAGCTTACTCTTTAAGTTTTAATACACACTTCACACATTCCCTGTGTTCAGCAAGGAATTTGTGTTAATATGTTTAGAGCTGGGGAATATCATCTTTTCTGTGCATTAATAGGATCAAACTTCAAAAATTCTGCAAAGCCCTTTTCATACATACTGTCCTACCCATGTCCCTCCTGTGCAACTCCATGCTCATGTTTCCACTTTTTCTCTTTCAGCTTCTGAATGCTTTGTTCTCCTCTTGCTCTCCTTTCCCTGCCCACTGCCCCCCCCCCCACCTCAGCTATCTGTATGCTTTTTAACACTGGATCAGCATTTCACACCTGTGTTCCAGCAGAAAGGATTTATAGCCCAGTGTTAGTGTCCAAAAAAATCTGAAACCTCAGGAGAGAGGAGGTATGAGCAATCCAAATAATGGACTCTGTTAATTTCAGCTCTTTGAAATTCTAGTGTGGAGGAGAAAAATAAAGTTACACCTGCAGAGGTGTCTAGGCTAATTACTTAGGTTTTAGATTTTTGGCTGATCCATTTGAATAGATGAATGCTTGGACCAAAGCACCTCTCCTGTGGATGGCACAAAACCTGATACTTCAGTTGGCATTCATTCTTGGGTTTTTTAATCATCATGTGTATGCATAGAATAATTTCATTTTGTGCAAGTATTGCTTCTATTGAAATCTATCATCTACTTTTCCTATGAGAAAAAAAAATACAGCTAATAAAAGAAATCTCTGTGGAATCTGAGTTAGTAACAGGTTTGTGTGTGAAGAAGAGGGAAGTGTATTTTACTAGAAAATGTGTGTGTGGGGGGGGGCAGGGATGATGTGGGTTTTCAAATAACATGCATACATGCTACCCATATGCATCATGAAAGATTACAACTTGGAGTTGAAGCACCTTTTTACAAAAAAAATTCCTAAAAATTTAGGTTTTAATTTTTTTTAATGTCTTGGCAGCTGTTTAGATATGGATTTTTTCTTAAAGCTAACAATTTTTCTTCTTTCACCTTTAATTGCAAGGATGAGGAAGATTCTTTTGTGATGAAAGCTATTATTCATGCCATCAATGATGACAATGTTCCTGGATTACAACACCTTCTGGGATCTCTGACAAATTACGATGTCAATCAACCCAACAAGGTAGTGTGGGTCTGTGTTGAGGTGTGAGGTGTGTGGGGGGCTAGCTACCACCCTGTTGAATAGAGCAGTGTGGTTGTAAAACAAAAATGTAAAACCTGAAATGAAAAGGCAAGGGAATGGGAAAAAATTCTCCCGTTTTTCTAGGAGAAATTTTCATGTGCTTTGTGTTCAGTCTTCTCAAGATACATTAAAATGGAGCCCAAAACGGGATTTTTTGCCTAGGCATTTCAAAAGTATAACCCAAATCTATGGTCAGGAACTGTGTTGTATCAAATATCAGCCTTCACTCTTGGTTGCAGTTGCTGTTTCTTGTGGCTGATGAAGATGGCAGAACACCTAAGAACAACCAGACTGCTAAAGCTGACTTTGCAAAGCATTGTTGGAAACAGAAGTCGCAAACTGCAGAAATGGGTTATGGGAACATGTTAGATGGCAGTGTTCATTTTCAGTAACGAAATTGTTTGTCCACTACAGTATTTCACAATGCATCAGCAATATCTAGGAAAGTGAAATGGGCCTGACCATTAAGACCAAAAATACAGTGCTTTCTTAAATGGTTCAAGACAAAGTCACACCTTTTTGCATGGTTAGAGTGACCTTCATTACAATGTACTTTCAGAAATATTCATGAGGAGCAGTATAGAAGTATGTTATTTTACTGTGATGGCATCTTGAACCATTTAAGAAATCACTGTATTTTTTTTGTTTAAATGGGTAGTCCAGTTTCACTTTCCTAGATGTTGCTGATGGCTTGTGTCTGGGGTGGTGTGGTAGCTGCAAAGAGATTGCAAAAGGGAATGTTCTTGCCAAAGAAGGCTAATAAGAGCTTCATATTAATATTCCTAATTTAAAAAGCATAAATTTACTGTGATATATCATTAATTCTTCTCAAAAATATGGAGAATTGCTGTGCAATATATTTTTTTTAACAAAGGGATAAATTATTTTCATATAATATTTCCTGAAGACTTAATTTGAAAGTGGAAATCCAGAAATGCTATTCAATGCCTGCCTTCTAGTCTACTGTTTTCTTAATCCTTCAATAATTAATTATGTCATTGCTTGTATTTCATTGTTAGCATGGAACACCTCCACTACTGATTGCTGCTGGCTGTGGAAACATTCAGATGCTTCAGTTGCTTTTAAAGCGTGGATCTCGTATTGATGTTCAAGATAAGGTTGGGGTTCTGCTTTTCAACTGCTCTTTATAAGGTTTTTAGTACAGTTAGCAGAAGAAAAACTGTTCAGAACAAGTGGTATTGGAAATTAAAAGCCCTGAGCTATAGATCCTATTTTCTGTCTTCCAGAGCAAAAACATAAGACCAAGTATTTAGCAATGTCATTTGTTACTAATACATATCCTCTGATTTTCATCACTGTATTAGAGAAAATAATTTGAATGATACTAATCTTTTAATGTACTTCATGCTTACAAAACCACCTCAGTTAGTGATTGCCCTAAAACACAGCAGTGAACTTTATTTAATATAGAATGATAAATTAATATTTTAGCCATGGGGAATATTGCAACTAAACTTCATATTTGATGGAGGATATGCTTTGCAATAAGCTTTTTTCCCAAACATGCTGTAACAGTTCATTTAAAGCAAGCTTGAAGAACTGTCTACTTCTCCATCCAATAGATGGTAAAGCAAGCAGAAGAAAAGTTTTTAACTCATGACTGTTTTTTCCAAAGAACTCCCTAACAAGGGAGAAGAGGATTATCCTTGCAAACAGTTAGTAATCCTGTTAATCATCCTTGCACAGAGATGTTTTTGTTGTCACTGTTGGTATGTAGGGTTGTTGAATCAATTCGAAATTTTTTTAAAAAGTGAGTGTGTTCATATAAGCTTGAATAGCTTTTCAGTGTGCCTTTGTACACCTAAATGCACATGTACCTCAACTAAAAATCTATAATAAGGATTTTGACTTGATCAATGACATCTGAAATGAAATATTTTTGACAGGCTGGATCTAATGCAATCTACTGGGCTTCTCGACATGGACATGTAGAAACACTGAAATTTCTCAATGATAATAAATGTCCTTTGGATATTAAGGATAAGGTAAGAAAATAACTCCTTTTTCACACAGAGGGCCCCTTCCTGTAACTTTCTCTTAGAAAAGAGAGAGGTCCTTCAGTTGAAATGGTTTTCAGCTGTGCCATAATTCCAAGAATTTAACTGGCTTTTGTAGTATGGTTTTCTAAGTTGACATGTAGGGCCGTGATAACAGATCTTTAAAGTAGCTGGATGTACTGATTATTTTCCTGACAAATGTTAGCCAAGTGTGCATGTTAAATGTGGTGAGTACATGGTGGGTAGGTGGGGAAGTACAAACCTAAATTAATTTTCACTTGAAGACTTGATTTCTCATTGGAACTCAGGGTGAAATCGTGATTCGGTTTTTCATTCCTCTTGATTGAAAACCACTTTTGTCTGACAAGTAAATTTGACTGTTATTAAGTGGAGTATAAGGAAGCCTAACAATTTATGGCTGATGAGCACTTACCTTGTCTTTGGCAGTGTTATTTGAGCAACATATGCCCTAGAAACTAGTTGCTGTTAAATTTTTATACCATGGCAATGATTTTATACTAGCCAAAGCTCCAGTACAGAAGAAATCATACTTGTGAAACACAGTTTGCTTTGTTGAGGGAACTAATGCAAGGCAAGGTACATTAGGAAAATTGTTGTTTGACTCCTGATAAGGCTGCTAGAAAAGAAGTTACTCTTCTAATAAAAAAATTGTTTATGTTTTATATAATTTCAAAAAATAAAGTGTTGCAAATAGTTAGACATAGTGACAGAAATGCACCAGGGTGTACAAATGTGTTAGGCTGGCTCCTTACATTTGAATAAACAGGGTGGGGAGGAGCATATGGAAATATTATGAATAGAAATGAGATATCTATTTCCACACAACTGCACACACAGCTTTCTCCTCATGTTGCTCAGAAATCCCATCGTGGCTGTGATCTGGAACAAATAAAGTAGGAAAATAAGTTCTGGAAAAAGAAAGCCTTTGAAGAAATAACCTCCCTGCCGGTTGGTGGTGTGTCTGTCCTATACAACCAGCTTGTAAGCTCTGCTGATGGAGCTGTGTGGCTGGACAATGGAGAGGGAGCAGTATCCTGTGCAGGATTGAGGGCATTCAGCCTGTACACAGTGTACAGGCAGTGTATATCATGGTGGGGCACAAGAACTTACACTGGCATGTTCTCCTGTAATTGCAGTCTGGGGAGACCGCTCTCCATGTGGCAGCTCGGTATGGGCATGTGGATGTGGTTCAGTTTCTCTGCAGCGTTGGATCCAACCCAAACTTTCAAGACAAGGTGAGTTATGAGCACTGTATTTTTTTCAACAAATAAGGCTTTATAGTAGTGGTCAAAACTTCCAAGTCTCACTTTGCAAACGAGAATTACGGCAGTTTTGATAGCTCTTAATAGATAAAGATTATATGAAAAACTGAGAGAACCAACCAGTGCTATAAAACACAGGTTCTCTCAGAAATGAAAGCTTGAAGATGGAGAAACAACTCTGTGAAGGTGTGGGTAGTGGTGTGTACTCTGTGAGTTCAGCTAAAGATTTTTATTTGTTTTTGCCTTGAATTCTGCTTTATTTTAGCAGTCATAGGACTTTTCTGCAATATCAAGTACTCATTTCTGAAAATGAGAGGAGAGCTCGGGAGGGTTTCTTTAGAGGTCTGAACTCTTGCAAGAAAACAAGGAAGAGAAGGCTTAATAAAAAAAGAAAATCCATTTGACCCAAGTTTGACTCTGTGTGTGTGAGTTCCATGAGCATCCCCAAGTCCTGCATCCTCTAGGACTTCCTTTTCATTGTTTAAGGAGCCCTATACTGAGGGAGGACAGGACATACTCAAGATTTTTACAGAAACCTTGAATACAGTCTAGTTCCTCTGCTATTATCAGCCTCAATTTTATCCTCATTGATATTTGCCAGGTACAGAAAGAATACCCCATGTCTTAGAATTTGATAGAACTATTTCTTTTTGTGGGTTTGAATTCTCCCTGCTTTTTCAGTGAACTACTTTCAGCATGTTTTTTTGAAACATTTGAGGTTTTTAATGGTGTTCAACGTAACTGCTCTGACATACAATGAATTGAAGTTGAATGTTTTGAAGCTTCCTGGGTTCAAGTGAAGAGCAAATTAGTACTTCAGTCACAGTTGAACTCCAAATGCAGACAATTGCAAAGGCTTGTTGTGATGTGTCTTTAAAGGACTCAGGGTTTTGAGTATCTTCACTCCTAGAACATTGGGATGTGCTTTCTCGACATGGTAACCAGAGTGACCTGCCTCTAACTGCAGGTCTAGTGGGATTTGCATCTCTGTGATGATCGATCTGTTTTAGACACTGGATTAGTCACAGCACACAGGATATAGAAGTTGTTTGTGCACAAGGGTCAGTTTTCAAGTGAGAGAACCAAGATAGTTAGCCTCAGTAGCATGGATAGATTTCAAGTAGGATTCCTGACATACAAGGTTCCATAATCACTTGTATGTCAGCTGAAGTTATTCTTGGTTTTAGAATGTCAGCATTAGAAATTACAACATCTTTTTACAGGACTTACTTAGTAGACTGTCATTTCTTTTTACACCATCTTTTTTGTATTCTGGAGTTGGGGAATTGTTTTTCCTGAAGTTTGGTTCAGTACTGTTTTTTGATTTTTCATGTTGATAGGAAGAAGAAACCCCACTGCACTGCGCTGCTTGGCATGGCTACTACTCTGTTGCCAAAGCACTCTGTGAAGCAGGTTGCAATGTGAACATTAAAAACAAAGAAGGGGAGACCCCACTCCTGACAGCATCTGCTAGAGGATACCATGATATTGTGGAATGCTTGGCAGAACACAGGGCTGACCTTCATGCAACAGACAAGGTTAGTTATGTCCTGAGATCACAGGGACATCTCTCAATTGCTTCCTTTGAGTGCTGCAAGTCACCGTTTTTTCCACAACGTGAGTTTTGGTAGCAGTTCACACAGGGCCTGTTGATGGCTGAAATAGTCTTTAAGGTTGTCCACTGATGATTATTACTCCATGATTGGGTTTTTGCTGATCTATCATCTCATTATCGTTTATCACCTCATGAGTAACACTCTTTAAAAAATTGCAGGAACATTAGGTTCTATAATTGGCAACAAACTGTTAACTTCAGACAAAAAGATGGATTTGGTGTTGGTCTTTAATTACTATGGGTTGGATAAATCACACCCGTTTCCAATAAGAACTATTTAAAAATATTACTCTATTTGATTCAGAATCAATTTTTGTCTTTCATTATGTAATCCCAATAAATAAATTTGGCGTTTCATTGCTTGTGTTTTTGGTATGGCTGGCCTTTTAGCTACCTTTTCTAGTAATGTTAACTAAATAGATATTAAAGCGAGTTCAGAAAAAAGTTTTCACTTCTAAAAGAATTAAATACAGATACATTGTCTCTCTAAGTTGTTCCACAGATAGAAAGTTACTGATCAGAAAGCAAATTGCATGACTTTTGCATCACTAACTTCTCTGTAGAATTTACAATATTAGCTGGTTGTTACTGTTGATCATTCTCCTCCCTTCGAGGAAAGCTGTTAGAGGAGAATGTGTATTTGTATTCCATCCGCTCCACTGCAAAGACCAGTGGCTTAACAGAAATTTGCTTTCATCTCATGGCTTATTTGTTCTGACAGATATGGTGCATCTTCCTGCCTCCACTTTCAAATTAAAAACCATTTTGATTCTTGAGGCAAGGAAATGTACCCTGTTACTTGAAATGGTTGTGACTTTACTAGATGTTTTGCTTTTTACCATTATTTGATCTCCATCAAGCTGTCTCTGTATTTCAGGATGGTCATATAGCCCTGCACCTTGCTGTAAGAAGATGTCAAGTAGAAGTAGTTAAAACTCTCATCAGTCAAGGATGTTTTGTAGATTTCCAAGACAGACATGGCAACACTCCCTTACATGTGGCCTGCAAAGATGGGAATGTGCCTATTGTGATGGCACTCTGTGAAGCAAATTGTAGTTTGGATGTCCCTAATAAGGTAAATGGAATATGGATGCTGAACTGCATTATTTATTAGCTCACCTGTTGCATTAGGTGACCTTTTCAAGTTCTCTGATATGAAAAAGCCTTTTCATTGATTCTTCTGTCTCTCACAGTGGCCAAATGCAAAGTATTAAATGACTCACCTCACAAATTTACCAAAGTTTCAAAGTTTAGTAGGCTACTAGCAGAGAATAAATTGTAGTTTTTATAACAGTAGCCTTGAACATGCAAAACCAGAAGTGAATGTCATGAGGACCTGTTGTCAGTGAAGAGATTCATGAAAAAAATGAAAAATTGGAAAAGTAAAACTTTACAGCACTTTCTCTCTTCACCAAAAAAAATGTATTACTTCATGATGACATCTTTCATTCATTCCTTATATTTCTTTGGGTGAGAGGGGGAGCTATTTAATCTTCAGCAGTACTTGGATTGAAGTAGAACTCAGAGTTCTCAAGGTTAAGGAATCAGTGTTGTTTAAATGGTTCATATTTAATTAAGTAAAAATGCAATTAAATTTTTTGGAATGAAAAGACATTGTCAAATACAGCAAAAACAAAACCTCTAAAGGATTCCTCCACAGTTGCGAGGGATGTAGCTAGAAAATTGTTTCCCCGTCTTTTAAATAGTCATCTAGCCTTTGTTTTAATTGCACTTTCGGCAGTTGAGCTTAAGCTGCAATCAAAAGTAATTTTTCTTGCAGTTTTAGCAAAACCTTTCGTATGCGTCAGTATGTATAATTGTATAATATGTCTGATTATTACTCATGAAATCTGAAGTGGAGTTCTTTGACTAATGTAATGACACTTCTTTCCTCATGTTAGTATGGAAGAACACCTTTACACCTGGCAGCAAACAATGGCATTCTTGATGTTGTCCGGTTCCTTTGCCTTACCGGTGCCAGTGTGGAAGCATTAACCTCTGTGAGTATTGAGAGATGCTCTTCTTCTTCTTCTATGCATGAAAGTAGAAAAAAACCTCATAGATAGCTGTAGAAAAGGACATTACATGTTGAAAATTTTTAAAAAAGGCTGTTGTATAATATACATCATGAGTGGTATTTGTTATATCTCTCTTGTCTACTTGTTCCCTTTTGCAACTGAATTTGGAACTGCTTATGGTACAGTACAGCAACCACTTCATCTACACCTAATAATTTCTTCATCTAAGAATTACTTATCATTATGTTTTCTGTAAGCATAGTGAGTCACTTCATTAAGATGTACATCATTTCAAATCACATTTGAGAAACATGTAAATGCTTTTTATGTATCTTAAGCATTTTTCTTGCTTTAAGGGGGTTAAAAGTTCTGGGTTTATGAAGGGAGATGTGCGGTTGCATGGATGAGTGAGCTACTATGCGAATATCCTTGTAAACTAAATCATTCATGTCAGAATCAGCCAGCACCACTGCTTCCAGTTAGTAACACTGAAGGCATTTTTCATTCCTGGTAAGGTGGGAAACATCCTCCTAATGGCATACCCACAGCAGGAATGAAGTGTCCGTCATCATATGCACAATAAAGTATAGACATCATGCACACCATTACGTGTGTTTTGAACAAACTAACCATGTTTTGTATTCAGATCCAGCAGATCATTCTACATCTACTCACTGTAACCAATGTATTCTGCTTAGAAATAACACTCCTCTGTATGAGGAAGACATGTTGTCATTAGATTTTAGTTGAGTGCACATTTTTCAGAGTTTTTTTCCTAACAAATTATTCCTGAGATTGCTGAAATGGAGGAGGGAAAGAAGAAAACTTCTGTATCATTTGCTTTGCATTCGGTAGATAATAATATTTTTTGGGTCGTTTTCCTCTGGGTTTAGCACTGCATCTTTTGCTTTTAAGCACAGCTCTTATGTAGGGGAAGAATGCCAGTAAACTTGGAATTGTGGTTTAAATAAGTTTAGGACTTAATAATTACTTTTGCCATGTCCCTTATTAATAATAATGAAATGTGCATGCAGTGGACTTGGTAGGATGCTCTACAGATTTCCTTTGTCACCTGCTTTCGTCTTTTTTGTTTGTTACATCCCATTGTGTATATATCTCTGCTTACTGTAGAGATTAGATAAAACAGTGATGGGGGAATTCTTGAGCTGTTGGACTTCATTTATGTCACGACAGCTGTGTTGGTATAATTGCCTGTGTGGACACTGTCCTTTCAAGATAAAAGTACATTTTATCTCTTCAGTTTAAGTCAGTTTGAAGGACATAGCAAAATAAATAGTGCTGATACTAAATCTAGCAGGAGCAGTACAGTGAATGTACGTAACCATCCATTATTCCAGCAGTGTGGAAAAAAGAGAAGGAAAAAGGAGGAGAGGACCAGAGGAACTTGCATGTTGTGATTTTAATATTTCGTTTTGTATTGGTTTGGTAGAAGGCTGTTAAACTGTTCTGAAAACTTCATTAACAGGTCTTTCTGAGCTAGTGCACTAGAATTAATGGCCTTTCTCTTCTCTCAGTATGCCATTTCTGAGCAGCTAACTTTTCCAACACCATTAAGTAACTGGGCTGTATTATGAATTCCTTGTCTTCTTTCTAGGTTAAAGCCCATTTTAGAACTAGGCTATTTTTAATTTGATTGCATGGATGGTGTTTATTGACAATAGAAAACCTTCCACTCCTGAAGTATACAATCATTTCAAATGTTTCAAAATTGCCCAAAAAAATCTGTTGTGCTCACGTGTTAATTGGCACCGTGTTGTTGGATTCTCCAAAATTGTCAGATTGATTAAAAATTTTGGATGCAGATGCTTGCAAATCCCACTTGGACTCAGGATCAGCTCTTGCAGGCTATCTGATTTGCAATATAGGGAGCCAGTCAGCAATTGTAATGAAATATTACGAGTAGGTGCAAAATATGCTTTCATGGATGCTGTAACCAAGCCCTTTTTATATGTCCATTTTGCTTACCTATTGCTATACCAGTGTGTAGGTAATCTGTACTTTTCAGGAAAGCATGAATAGGAAACTAACTTGCTGTTTTGCTTTTGTGGGTGTATTTTCTATTTCTCTTATCTGAGATAGTGAAATAAGTAAAGTACTCTAAAATTAGTTACCTCTTACCAAAATTTAAAACAGTACAGGAGCATCAGATAACTGTAAGAGTCAAAGCAGTGGGGAACTTTTCTTTTAGTCTCTTTAATATTAAACTGCTGATCTGTGTAACATAGGTAACTAAATGGCAAGACCAGAATATTGAAGGCAGCTATGCTCCTCCTTTTAAACTTGCTGATGTAATTTAAACTGCATCCCTTACAAGTTTCTTGCTTTCTGGAATCCTCCAGTAGCTGATATGCCACTGTCAGTCTTTATCCATTGGTAAACATTCACCTGCTATTCATGTGAGTCAATATGCTGATGAGTCCCTTCTTTGTGACCTTTTAAATCTATTCAGTGGGCAATATCTAGAAATCACTATCATCCTCTAATTGTTGAGAAGAGAGATGGAACTCAGGGGGAGGAGTGTTGACTTTGCTCTCAGACTCTGAATTCAAAGTACCTTGTTACAGTGGCATCCAGATGCCCTTCTGTAAAAGAAAAATTAAACAACTGCTGCTAATAATTTGTGTTTTAACAGGATGGGAAGACAGCAGAAGATCTCGCCAGAGCTGAGCAGCATGGACATGTAGCCAGTCTGCTTGCAAGACTTAAAAAGGTTGGGAATGCATGAATTTTAAATGAGGTTTTCATCAAAGCCATTCTAAAAGTTGTTGCAAAATTCCTTGCTACAATAGTGTCTTTTTTTTGCTTTTCCTTTTTATATTTTTAGTTTGAAATTATGCCCTAAATTAAAGCCAGTATGTACATATTAAAGAGTCTGGCTAAGGTAGTCTGCACCACTGATTTATATCAATCAGTGTCTGACAGTGCCTAGCAAAGCATCTAACAGAAAATAAACTATTAAGAATTAGCACATCCTTCAAGATGACTTATTTCCTCACCATCACCATTTCACTTAGATTAAGGTTATGAAGGGTGGGGGGCTTGTGCCCCTTTTGAAAATGTCAATACTATATGGAATAGTTGCAAAAGTTCTTGATATCATCTTTTAATTCTGCAGTTCCAGTATATCCAAATGTCTTGCCAACTAGAACAAAAAGATGACCTGGGATTGTTGTAAGGCAGTATGTCTGACACATCTAATACACATTGATTAGTCAGATAAGCAGCATCGCTTATGCTGGGAAGGTTCAGAGCCAACTTGCCTGGAGATTACAGGCAGGAGCCAGACCAGTTAAAAAAATGCTGTTATAATTACAATGATGAGTCTGTGATTGGAGAAACAAACAGTAATAAATTAAATTACCATTTCTATTGCTAGTAGAAGATGGTGCACACTGTGTATTTCCAAGGTCGAAGTAGAATCATGTCCTTTAGGCCTGCCAGCAAATCTATACTTCCTAGGATTGTAAACTACATGTGTGTGAAGATACAAGAAAGTGCGAAGTTCAGACTTCCTTTGCAATGACTGCTTTTGTAAAGTTTGTCATAATAGACTCCGTTTTGCATAGTTATGTCCCCACACCAAACTCTTATTTGTGTCTGCATGCAGGAGGGTAAATTTGTGATTTATTAATGATGTGAATATGAAAGTAATACAAATTGGCCTAGAAAAAAGGAAGAAGGTCAGATAGATCTCTTTTGAAAGAAACATTAGTAAACTGTAACTCTCTTCTTGAAAGTGGAATGTACATTACTGAAGGCCTGTCTCATATAGGTGGAGAAAATGAATTGTATTTTGTAACAGAGAATCTAATCAATTGAAATTAACGAATTATATCTAACCACTGAAAATATTCTAGTACTACTTAAAATGGTCAATATCATCTAGTACAGAGCATACCTTCCCCTTATTTTTGGTGCTTGTGAAGTATTTTGCCTCTAATACAGACACATGAAGAACCTACTATCATAGTGGCTCTTGTGGAGGATTCAGTATTAGCTGTAACAGTGCAGTGTTTGCACTGTGACTAACTTACTAAATAAATGCCTGCTGGTGAGGAAGGAATAAAATTGTATGCGCTACTGTTTCTGTCAAATTTCTCAGCTCAGTTGCTGCATCCTAATAATGCAGAGGAGCTCATCTTACATGCAAATGCAGAACAATAGATCCTCTTTCTGAGCTCCAAATGGGGGAATGAAGCAAGGGAAGATGTATCTATTTCCTCTGTCCTCACACTTTTCTGCCTTCTCCCCATTTCCTTGAAATTCACCTGAACATGAGAAGCACAGAAAAAGTTGATGTAAAGAAGAGAAGAAATGCACATGGAGTTGTTGAATGGTTCAGGTGATAGCTATCACAGCAAAATTCTTCAGTGCTGCATGTATATTCTGTAAGAGTATATATATTGGTTAACCTTCTGAGACTGATGGGTTAGGAGAACGGGCACTGAAAGAGGCTAGTTTTGTCACCTTTGCCCTCTCCATTGGAGGTCAGAATAATTCCATTCACTGATTTGAGCCTGAAGATGTGCAATTCTCATGGAACGTCAGGGTGGCTCTTGAGAGTGGACATTCAGCTCTCCTGTCTGTCTGTCCAGTGGCTTGCATGATGAACCAGATGAACACCACTCTGGCAAGAAAGTGTCTCTAAACCCCACGTTGAGTTTGTTGGGAGGCAGAAGTTCCTGCCACACATTCTGATTTCTTCTTTATGTTGAATTTTAGGATACTCACCGGGGGATTTTTATCCAGCAGCTGAGGCACACACAGAATCCACAGCCCCGGATCAAACTGAAATTATTTGGATACTCTGGCACTGGGAAAACTACCCTCGTGGAGTCCCTCAAGTGTGGCCTGATACGAAGCTTTTTCCGACGACGTAGGCCCAGGCTCTCCTCCACAAACTCAAGCAGATTCCCCCCATCTCCTTTGTCTTCCAAACCTTCAGGTATGGTTTTGAGCCATAATCTTTGTATGAGAAAACAGTTTCCTCTTATTCTCTAAGCTCCTAAGAAGAAGCAGTTGGCTACACTGCAAAAGATAGGACAGCCTAATCATGTAAGAAACAAAAGAAAAAGGGAGGGGGGATTGACTTCTCTGTGCATAGGCTTGTACCTAAAGTAAGAGGAAGAGGACCAGCGAGTCAAGGATACATGAGTAGTTAAGGTTTTGTTTGCTTACATACTGCATAAGTGAACTTGCAGAGTGGAGGACAGGACTTGTAAACAGTGCTGTTTATTTTTCACAAAAAGTCCTCGGCTGCAAACATCAGTGTCATTACTAGCTTCCTTTTTGCTGGAGAAACTTCAATACAGACTGCAAAATTGGAACAGTTGCTGCATCTCTATGTGATTTTTAAGTAATAACAGGTTTCAGAACTGCCTCAGATGCCTTGGAGTGCCTTTCCCTAAGGGAGAGGATTGAATTAGCCCAGTTAGAGGTGTCTGAAAAGGTCTTCAAACAAGCTGAAAATGGAAGTTTTCTAAATGGAAGTAAATGTTTGCAAGTACTAGGGAATAAATTGCTCAAGTAGCACAAGCTGGCCTGTACAAAGTAGGAAGAGCTAAAGGTGTGGAGAAACTAGCTAGGTTTACACTTAAGTGTGTGCCCAGTTTTTGAAGAACCCACAGGGGAACAGGGGAAAGACCAGTGAAGTGTTTGTCTGGGTCCCTTTTCTAGCACTGGGACCTTACACAGGCAAACTAAGCACGTTGAGGAGCTCAAGTTTGAATTGATGTTTAGAAGTGGTCTTACTGTTTAAGTTTTAGATGAGGCCAGGGTTGCCTTTAAAAAAAAAAAAACACTTTTGGGTGATACTTGCAGGTTTGGATTTTATTCATCATTTTTAAGTAATATTAGAACAGTGCTAGTGTAGTAGTTTTCATCTCTTTCTCTCTAGAGAGAATAGACTTTCTCTCTATTCACCTGAGGAAGCTATAAGGCATTCATAGAGTGAATTGCTTAACAAAGCAAGATCCATGCCACAGAGACTGTTTCTACGTTTGATGTTTACTTAACACAAGGGCCTCACATCTGTGACAACAAAAAGAACTTGATTAAATTAATCAATCAAAGGTTCTTGATTTATTTATCTTAATTTACTGTGTCATACAAAGGGTGATAAATCACTCAAGGAATATCTGTTCCTGGAGGCAGTACAGGAGTGGTTTGACTTAGGACAGAATTTTTTGTGTTGGCTGGTAACAGAACCAAAGAAGATGTGTTATGTGCTCACACCATCATAAAATCAGAAAGACCACCAGTCACACTGGCAAATCAGTGTAGAAATAAAGTTGAATTTGAAGCATGCCCTTCAAAAGAGCTTACCTAGGTATAAAGCCAGAAGGATGTACAGTTCTATACATACAAAGCTACCATGGTGTTATTTTAACATTTGGAAGTTTTTTGCTTCTTTCAGTATATGTTCTTTTGGGACGTAAATCATTATATAGTATTTAAATTATATTATGGGCTGAGTGATGGAATCAGATAAATATTTAAATCAGCAGAATTTGGTCTATACTTGGTCACATGATTTGTTTGTTTATATGTTTGTTGAAATTCTGTAAAAATAAGTGTGCAAAATATAAATAAGTATTTATTTACAAGAGCCGAAAGATTTAAAATATTACACTAGGAGAGAAACATGAAAGTGTAGTTTTACAGCTAATGGGTAATCTCTTTCTCTTGAGTAACCCAAATATTTGAATTTGCCAACCAGTGCGGGAAAGAAATCTTTATCCACTAGATGGTGCAAGTCAGTTAAAAAGCCCTTTTGTTTCTCATTTGCATTCTGGGAATCTGAATAAACAAGAAATTTAAAAATTTCTTATCAGTAAAATAATTTTGGTTGAGGGGGTGCTTTTCTCCCTCGCCACCCCAAAGACACTTGTTACACAGTGATACTTTGTTTATCATTACTTACAGGGATCAATAATATGAATATGTTACATTTCCATGCCAATAATAATAGATCATGCCATGAAATTGTAATCCTTAGCTAAAAAAAAGGGGTAGTATATCTTCAAAACATAGAACTTTAACTATTCAAACATTTCATACACATAAATTTCAGTCTTCTTCTATGCTTCCCTCTTGGAGGTATATCTGCTAGTGGACCTAAGTGCTTTATAGGATCATTTTAATATTTTCCTTTTAACCATTCAGAATAAGAATATAGTTGTGTGCCCACAACTTCATAGACATCTTCTTTCTTTGAAGACCACCTAATATGCTTTTTAATCTGCTTTTATGGCTTGCATACTTGTTTTGAAGTGATCTTGCTGTGATCTTCACATGGTTTGTAATCTCATTTTCCTTCCCCTGACCCAGTTTCAGTAAGTATTACGAATCTTTATCCTGGATGTGAAAATGTCAGCGTGAGAAGCCGTAGTATGATGTTTGAGCCAGGCCTGACCAAAGGGGTATTAGAAACCTTTGTATCACCTGCTCATCACTCTCACTTCTCTTCTGATGATCAGTCCACCAAGGCCATTGACATCCAGAATGCCTACTTGCATGGTAAGAAGAGCCCTGGGCTGGGGTGCCTTAATGCTGCAGTGCTGTTACTACCATTTTACTTGTTTTTTAAAATACAAATGGGGGGAGATACTGGCTTGGTGTGGTAGTGACTGTGTTTGATAATCCAACACTGGTGGGCATTTAATTTGTTTGAGAGAGTAAATCTCCCTGAATACTGTAGCTGTTGTAATATACATTTTAATCACTCATATCAGATCTTTGTAGTATTACATAGAAACATTTTAGAGATGAGTAAGTGAGAGAGTAGAAAAGAGGGATTTGGTATGACAGGAGCAGGTCAGCAAAGTGGCTACTAGTATGAAAGCTTCTTCACCTATCGCATCTGGGGATTTTATCAGGTTTAAATCTCACTTAGTCCTCACCATTTAAGTATATTCTCAGCTATGCAAAGGACACGCTGTTTTCACTCCATGTCAGTGCTGGAGCACATTTGGTGAGTCCTGGAGCTCATCAGTCATTGTGAGTAGAGCTTCTGATTTCATTTCTTTTTTTTGTAAGGGAACTAACTGCTCAGCAGTTGAAGCCATTTAGCAGTAAGAGGGGTCAATCACAGAAGGTGTCATAAGTACTCACATGGCCTTTGGCTCTGAGACCACGCCTATTGTGCTTCTATTCCACCAGCCATACTAATTGTCATTTATATAGGTGGTCAGGTCTCTTTTTCGTAAGGAAAATGTTTTAGCTGCCGCAATCTCGAAGCTGAGTTAGTATTAATCAAGAGTTTACTTTGGAGACAGAAATCTGCTTATGAGTGCACAGTAGCAAATGCAGTGACAAAATATTTATCCTAGATGCTGGAGAGTTTACTAAGCAGCTAAAACTTGTTCTTTGTGCAGGTTAATTTCTTCCTTCAATATAATTTGAAGCCCAGTCAAATTCTGCAGGAAAGAGTTGTGTCTTGGACTGTCAGAAGGACTTTTTTCTTTCTCTGTACTGTCTTGATACAGAACAAAGTATACACACAGGTGAACTCTGAGCAGCTGTACTCAAAGCAGCAGATTGGAGTGTTCTGACTTCTCTCCTTCAAGAAGTTTGAGGCTAATCACCATTTTTTTAATTAGAAGTACTACAAGTGCTGTAGACATCACCCTAATCAGATGGTACATCTGGGAAGTGCAACATGCTAATACTTTTCTCACCCAAAGCTAAAGGAGATGGGAAAAGAAACATGGAGCTCTTGGAACCCTCAACATGGTGATTCTTCATCCCTGATCTACCAACACAGTGTGAACAGTACAATTCTGTAAAGCAAAGTGGCTTCTTTTTAGAATGTGCTTTAATGGTTTTTAAAATCAGTGGTAGCATGTTAAGAAGAGTAATAAATTAATATAAATATTAAGCTTTAATGGGAGCCATTATTCTTGGTTTTCAAAACAATTAAAAGATCTGCTGCTCTTGTTCAAGGCAAAGCTCAATTTAATTGCATAAGACTGCATGCATTTAACACAGGTATTTACCTATGGCATGCAGCTAAATGTCCTAGAGCAGGAATGTGAGAGAGGAACAGACTTTGAGGGTCCAACTGCTAAGCCTCTGAAACTGAAACTCATTCTCTTTGTTCATGATTGCATTTGCAGTCTTACTTTCTCACATGCATACAGTTTATGTTTGTGAAGATTAAATGTTTTGTTTGTATTTCCATGACCAAAAGATGTTTCCTGCTTACCGATGAAGTGTGATCTCTTCATCTGTTTGTCTGTTTTTCAGGAGTTGGTGACTTCAGCATCTGGGAATTCTCTGGGAATCCTGTGTACTTCTGCTGTTATGATTATTTTGCTGCAAATGATCACACTGCAATTCACATAGTGCTTTTTAGTCTTGAGGAGCCTTATGAAATCCAGTTAAACCAAGTGACCTTTTGGCTCAATTTCCTGAAATCATTGGTCCCAGTTGAGGAGCCAATCGGTATGTTCTTGTGCTTGTTGATGAAGTATTAAAGATCAGCAGAATAAAGCTTCTTGTATTTCTCTGCAACTCTGTACATCATCCATGTTGGGTGTCTTCATCCCCATGTATTCAAGCAAACTTTACATTAGATTTCTTGGCAGAAGGGAATTTTATCTGTGGAAAAAGCCAGAAGAGTTGCACACGCCCCTTAATTCAATTTAAAAGTGTCACAAAGTACAGTGCAATGTCTTGTGGCACTGGGATTTGCATATGTACGTGGCAGATGAAGTTTTATGTCAGATAAGCTATCAAGAGTGTTTCAGAGGGCTGGAACCATTCAAAACCAAGTTTAGACACATACCTTAAATTCCTCTTATATCTAGCCCCAATAAACAATATTTTCAGCATAAATTAGTCTTGTCAGTGACACCACATCAGAGCAGTATTATGAAACAGCATTACCCCTCAGTATGTGCAACTTTCATGTGTTTAACTAGAGTTCTATTTGGACTTCAAATATGATAAATTTTTGGTACTGATGCACAGAAATCAATATTTCTTGTAAATTTCTCATATACTCCAATTTTGCACAGGTTTAAAGTAATTTTATTTGTTTTATATTCAGGCTTACTAGAAGTTATTTAGTGGGAAAAATTTAATAACATTTTTTAAAAATTAACTTAAATAACATTTTTCTTAAAAGGTCTGGTAGTCCAGGTGTATATACAGTAAATTATAACTTGTTTGCATTTGCAGCTGAGTATTGGTTGCATTTGTAGATGAGTATTGGTCTGCAGACTGTTACAGTTTCTTGGACTAACCAAGCTCTGACGCATGTCTTGGTTCTATGATCAGAAAGATTATTCCAACCAGTGGATCTAACTCAAGGACATTTGTAACAATGCTAGGGATTCACCAGACAAATCTACTAAACACTTAACATTGTGTGCAAAGAGTTATTTTCTCTCTCTTTCTCTGTTTTGCTCTACATTATCTCAGCCAGATAGTGAGCCAAGGCCAACCCTTAGTTTTTAGTTCAGGCATCTGCATTCTCTTATTTTCTATTTTAGATCAAATTACAATGTTAATAATATCATCATTTGGATCTAACCAATAATAAATTACCTATGAAAGTTAAAGCTTAGAAATTTGTCAGAAAAATGTGACAAAGCTGCAAATACAGCTAATTTGCAACTGCTGAAAGCTTTTCACAGCTCCTCAGTCTCAGCTGCTTTTTTCTTCTTGCTCATCTGATTATCAGCATTATTCAGATACTTCACTTAAGTCTGTGTTCATGCTGATCAGCTCAGTCTGGGTACCCATGCATCTCTGTGTTGTTACAAGTCTCTCAAGTAACGTCTAGTAATTGATATTTGCAGAAAAGTTAAAACTCTTGGAATAACTTTCCAGTTATTTTTGTCTATGTCCTTAGCTGCCAATTTAAAAAAACAAAAAAAAGATAATTGAAAAATACTTGCCTGGAAGTTCTATGCAGAGATTTCAGGAAATGTGGCTTATTATGCATTAGTCAAGATTATGTAGCTCTTAGTTGATGAGAACTGAGCAGTGACGTAAGCATATTTTCCCATGTGACTTTTTTTAAGGCTGAAAGAGCAGGATTGGGTGTACTGTCTCTTTTAAAAATAGTTTGATATGTCTACTCTTTTTTGAAATATGAGTTTGAGAAAATATTGAAAACTCTGTGTTCCATACTGTCACCTCATTCATGCCATTTGTATCTTTCTTTCTCATTCTTTTCCATGGCTTCTGCCAGGCTTTCCTACTTAACTCTCACCTAAGTGAGAGGTCATTGTTTGTGTAAGTACTGCAAAATAGCATTCATATCAACATATGAATGTTGTAGACATTTTGTGTTCTTACAATCCTCTATTCTGCACCTGTAATGTTAAGGACTATCCAAAGATTATACAAAACCCTTTCAAGAAGCTGCTATTTCTAATTATTTTTTCCTCACACCTGTCATAGTTTGTAGTTAGTAGCTATACCATTAGTGCTACTGATTACTGTTTTTGTTAAACCAATAAAGTAACACAGTATAAATGCATCTGATGTTATTCAAATAGTCTAGTAATCTGGGCCGTATTTAGACAGTCCTATAAGCAGATAATTGCCAGAGCACAAGCAGTTATACTGTTAATGGCCGTGCTTAGAGTTGGTAAATCAGTACAAAAGTGGTTGGTATGAAGAATGTAAAATGAATTTCTGATTTTCTGGCTCAATATCAGCCATCTCTGTTGGTATGCCTCATAGTGAGGAAGTCCTTTTGTTTCTCTTCTAGCATTTGGTGGAAAGCTGAAAAGTCCCCTGCATGTTGTTTTGGTTGCCACGCATGCTGATATAGTGAATCTGCCTCGGCCTGCTGGGGGCGAGTTCTGGTATGACAAGGACGTCTCCTTGTTGAAAGAAATCAGGAACAGGTATGTGGGAAGTATATTTATACAAAGTGTTTAAACATGCTAATTGGAAAGAAAAATACTAAAATACATTGGAATAGGTGAAAGGTTTTTATATGGCTTATATGATATTATGATATTTTCAATATGTTCAGGAAGCATATGTTGTGCTAAAATTGAAACATTTACCAATATTACAGTGAGTAAGCTGCCCTGAGTGAGCTAAAATGAGCACCACCAAGTGGTGTCAAAATTAATTGTGGTGTAGGCAGTCTCACCCTGTAAACACTAGGCTACATCCAAAGACCCATTCCAATTTTCTGTCTAACATCTTGGTTCTTGGGCTTTGCACTGGTCTCAGAAAAGCAGGCCATTTGCAGCTAAAAACTCTGGATGCAAAAGAGAAGACTTTACCAGAGAACTACCCTTACGTCTCCACTGATTTAGGATAGGTATGAAAAAAAAATAAATGAGGCCTGGAAGTACTCCCCCCTCAGTTTGCAAAAAGTTGGATACTGTGGAGTCACACAGATGACGAAGTCATTCAAGAGGTACCTAGAAGTTAGTGAAACTTCTGAAATTCTTCAACAAATGTCTGGAGCATATGCTAAGGGTAGATGGAAATAGGGAATTTTCCATAAACATACTGTTGTTTAAAGTAACAATACCTTATATTCAGAGTAAGCATGTAAGTGGGAAACACAGCGTATGAAAAATCATACCATACCTGCGAGTATACACATTTGTCTGGGCTGTACAAGAAACAGATGTAGGAATTCCAGCACTATAGTGGGGGAAGGGTGGAGGGGGGGGGCAGTATCTTAATCAATTGAAATAAACCAATAGAAAAATACCGGTGTCATCTTTGGTGCGGTAATCCTTTTAAATGCAAATCTCTCCAGAGCTAGACAAACAGGTTTGTGTGGTTGAAAAGTCAAAAGGAAGTGAGAAAGAGCACTGTCAACAGCAATGACTACTGAAGTGAGAAGAAAGCAAGCAACAGACATTAAGGCCTTAAGAAGAATAAATACTTGTAATCTCTTCTCTAGCAAAATCCTTTTTTTTTGTAATTACAAGTCATGTGATGCAGTTACAATTTTCTTATGCATATTCACTCTTCATCCTGAGAGAAAACAATTTTCTCTCAGTATCTCTTCTTATTTTCAAGAAAATTGTACAGCAGCTATAGTGTCTGTGCTTGTAAAATATCTCAGCACAATCGTTATTTAAACTTCATCATTCCTTAAGGAAAAACAATTCTGTATACTTTAAGAGTGAAGTACAATTGTATTAAGAAATAAACTGGATTTGGTGCTAAGTTAGTAATAATTATTTTCCTTTAGATTTGGAAATGATTTGCAAATTTCAGAAAAGTTATTTGTCCTGGACGCTGGAGCATCTGGGTCCAAAGATATGAAGCTTCTTCGAAATCACTTGCAAGAAATAAGAAGCCAGATAATTTCTGTAAGTAGTATCTAATGGTTTGTGTTGGATCAGCCAAAATGTGAACATCTTGTGTAATAATCTACTGTAAATTTCAAACTTAGAACAATGAACCATGCAGAAACCACTGTTGTTCCAATATTCTAACAGGACACTTGACAGGTCTTGTGGTAAACAAACCCTTGATATCAAGGAAACAATTTGAGATTTCAGTATAAAGTCATAATTTTGTTTTTTGATTGGCATTAATTGGATTCCAACATTGCCTCTCTTTTTGTTTTTTTGTTTTTAACCAGCATAGTATTATACAGAAACAGAGAAATGTATTATAAATATATTTCAGGAAAATAAGCCTTTTCCCTAAAAACCCACCAGAGTAGAACAGTTTTCTCAGCTGTTAGAAAGATAATTCCAAATATGGATATGTAAACTGAACATTTTGACTGCATATTTTAATTGGAAAATATTGCTTGCAGTTGTACCTGTATGTGTAGGTATATGCATATGAGACTAAAGGTGAAGTGTAGCCATGGTTTGATGTTATCACCATGAATCCATGGAGACTTCCATACTAAGGGTGACCAAATTTTTTGTAGCCTGTGCTAAATGGATTAATATTTTCTTACACACCAACAAGATTATCTGCAGCTACTTTTGAAGCTACTTTTTTTGTAATTGATTAAAAGTTTGTAATTGATTAAACTGTTTGTAGTTAATTCTCAGTGGGTTGAGGAAAATATTTGGATTCGTGCAAAATTCAGCCTATTTTACATTCCTGATGGTCTCTTGATTTTGTAAACTTCTCTTCTCTAAAAAAGCTTTATTATAGCTATGGTCACTAGCTTGAAATCTGAAGGGGTTTACTGCATAACAAGTGGAGGCTGTGGCTTGAGAATGTAGCAAGAAGGCATCAGTGAAGTAAGTCTAGGCAACCAATACATCAAAGTACCATTTTTGCATCTTATTTAGTACCCAGCTGTCTCACCTTTTGAAGTAAATTGATCCTGTAAAGATACAGATGAGTATAGATTCTAAATAAATTCTGATAATTTCAGAAATAAGCATTAACTTACAGATGCATGACAGCCATTCATGGTGATATTTGGAAAATTTGCTTATTTCAGAGAAAAACTGGCTTCTGCAATTCACTTTTTTAAGAAAAGGTAGACAGATCTTGTGGCAAGTAGATGCCAGATGAAAGAGTAAGGGTCTAGCACAATGGGAACTCTTTAGATCTGAATATTTGTTTTGAATGGATTAGACCTCTATTAAAAAAAAAAACAAAAAAAACCCAAAAAAACCTCACACTATTCTCAAATGGATGCTTTCTGTGCTTTTCTAAGACTTGCCCACCAATGACTCACCTGTGTGAAAAAATAATCTCCACACTGCCTTCCTGGAGAAAAATTAATGGACCCAACCAGCTGATGTCCTTGCAGCAGTTTGTGTATGATGTACAGGAACATCTTAATCCCCTAGCAAGTGAAAATGACCTACGGCATATTGCACAGCAGTTACATAGCATAGGAGAGGTAAGTATTTTTATCTAAATTCCATCTCTCTATTTGCAAGATACTGTTCTGGTAGAATATTGCTTTATGAGTTTAAGCAAATGTCTAAAGTTGTTTGGTTTTTTTCTCTTCCTCTTAAGACATCGTAAGAAGTAAAGAATGCTTATTAACACTTTCTGTTGTTATTATGTCTTGTGGCTTCTATTTTGTTCAATGTAATCTCTTTGAGACAGGAAGAATTAGTTTATTGCTATAGCAATATAACTATTGCTATATTGTTGTCAGAATATCAAATACCCAGAAAGGATCACTACATTATCACCTTCAACGACATGTTCACTGCATATGAGAGATTTATATGTGTCCATTAGAAATTGAATAGTAGGATAACATCTTTGCATACAAACAGCTTGCAGGGCATGACTAGGCTTTCCAGCTGTTGGGCTCTAATCATTTCATTACTAGTGGAAAATAACAACAAGATCTGTTTTTTGTTCTAAGTACTTGCCATATATTTAAATGCACTGGTTTTTTTTTCCTGTGAGCAGTGTCAATCACATTGTCAGGTCAGTCTGTTAGGAAGGTGAGAACATGGGCTATGATCTTGTACTTCAAGATGTAAACAGTAACTTTCATATTTATAAACAGATTAACATTATGCAGAGTGAAACTGTCCAAGACGTTGTGCTTCTGGATCCTCGCTGGCTCTGTTCTAATGTCCTTGGAAAAGTCTTGTCAGTGGAGAACCCAAAAGCCCTCCATCACTATAGAGGTCGGTACACCATAGACGACATCCAGCGTCTGGTGACAGATAGTGACGTGGAAGAACTGATACAGATTTTGGATGCCATGGATATTTGTGCAAGGGACCTTAGCAGTGGAGCAATGGTGGATATTCCTGCTCTCATAAAGACTGACAATCTCCACAGGTCTTGGACAGATGAGGAGGATGAAGTGCTGATTTATGGTGGTGTTAGAATCGTTCCTGTGGAACATCTTACCCCCTTTCCTTGTGGAATTTTTCATAAAGTTCAGGTGAATCTCTGCAGGTGGATTCATCAGCAGAGTGCAGAGGGAGATGCTGATATACGTCTGTGGGTAAATGGATCAAAGATTATGAATCGTGGAGCTGAGCTTTTAGTGCTGCTGGTCAACCATGGGCAGGGTATAGAGGTTCAAGTTAGAGGACTGGAAACAGAGAAGATCAAGTGCTGTTTATTTCTGGATTCTGTGTGCAGCACCATTGATAACTTAATAGCCACAACCTTACCAGGTCTTCTGACTGGGAAATACTACCTTAGTCCTCAGCAGCTGAGGGAACATCATGAACCAGTAATGGTCTACCAGCCTAGAGACTTTTTCCGTGCACAGAGTCAAAAGGAGACATCACTAACTAACACTATGGGGGGATATAAAGAGAGCTTTAGCAGTATACTGTGTTTTGGGTGTCTTGATGTTTACTCCCAGGGAAGCCTAGGAATGGACATCCATGTTTCTGATCTGAATCTACTGACCAGGAGAAAACTAAGTCGACTTTTGGATCCACCTGATCCAATGGGCAAAGACTGGTGCCTTCTTGCCATGAACCTGGGCCTCCCTGATCTTGTTGCAAAGTACAATACAAATAATGGAACACAAAATTACTTTCTTTCAAGCCCAGTTCATGCCCTTCTGCAGGAATGGAGTAATGCACCTGACAGCACTGTAGGCATACTAATGTCTAAGCTGAGGGAATTAGGTCGCAGAGATGCAGCAGATTTCTTACTGAAGGCATCTTCTGTATTCAAAATTAATTTAGATGCTAATGGTCAAGAGGCTTATGCCTCCAGTTGCAACAGTGGCACATCTTATAACTCAATTAGCTCTGTAGTGTCACGGTAAGAGAAGGTGTTTTGTGTGGTCATCCTTTCAAAGTGCAGAAAGGATAAAAGATACAGTATAAAAGTTGCAGTGCATACTGTAATTTATGAGCTTTTGCAACAGAGGATCCTTCTCTTGCACCACCTTTTTTGTGCATAAACTTTCTACTCCTAACTGTGAATTGTTGCTCTTTATTAAAAAGACTGGTGTACTTCTGCTGGTTTAAAACTATTTCTGATTGAGAATGTGCTGCTTAATACTGCCATTTCAACTGGAAAGTCTTAACTTCTGGATTACGCACTGCAACTGTTTTATATAATTCTCCCCATAAAAGGTAGGGGGAGAGGAATAGCACATAGTACCTTATGTGTGTTTCTTACGTTCTATTTGTTTTTCTTTTCACTGTGTCCTCTGCTTAACATTTTTTTATATTTGTAAGGAGAGAAATCCACCATTTGTGGTCAATCTGACCAAACTTAAGCGCATAGTTTTTAGCGGAAAAAGTGAGTGCCTTTTGCAGAAGGGAGAGTGCAGTTGATTTGAATGACCCTGCTGGAGTTACAAGAACATGCTACCTCTGTTTCACTCAAATTGTCTGCATGCTTATCATTGCAAGTGGTGCTTGCCTATTAATTTTTCCTGCACTTCTAAGTCGTTGGTGATGACTCACACAGAGCATTCTTGTGCCAGTACTATAGGTATAGATGTGATACCTAATCAACTTCAATTACAGTCAAATCATAATGTGAAAATCTCTTAAACTTGCCAATTATCATGCTTCGTTATTTCCATGCACCTCAGGTAAAAGTTCGTATCATTATAATAGAGTTCAAAAAACACAAGTGTTGGATACTGCAGAATAATATTGTCTAGCTGTCAGTTGTAATTTGTGTATAACAAAGGTTTTCTACCATTAGATCCTGCATTACTTACTTCCTGTACTTGAAAACTTTGATGGGGATAAAAAAAAAAAGGAAGCAAGGTTTCTTGCAGTGATAACTTTAAAATTGATATGAGGGAATATGATCCATTCTCTGTTCTAAAAAGCATGTAATTTTCATGGTGCGATATGTGTTTGTTTATATATATTGTATGTATATATATTAAGACTATTTTTTCCTTAATCTTACATTGTAGTAAATTTTAAAGGATTTTTCTACAAATAAACTGTTGCTTGTTGCATCCTTGTTGATCACATTCTGTTGCTGAAGGGCATCAAAACTTCTCTTTTCTTTACAGTCAGAATTGAGGAGAGGCAATGCCTGCCTTCTGAAGTTCTGGGAACTTCATGTTTGACTTCAGTGGGATTTCTTAGTATGCTGCAGGAATATTTATGGGGTTTTTTTATTGCGGTGCTGGTCCCTGTGCAGCAGAGGGATCTGCATTCATTTTAACAAATGGCAAGCCAAAGCAGTTTGCTACATAGCTTTTCCTTTGTGGTTTTTCATAATGGAAACCAAAACAGCAAATCTGAGTCTGTCATCAGGAATTCTCCAGATAATGCTGTGCTGCAGGGAGAGAGGACACTGCATTAGAACTTATGCTGCAACAATGGTCCTTTACATTAAATATCCCCTCATCACACAAGGGATTCTGCTAGTGCTGCTCATTTAAAATCTCAGCATCACTCCCTGCTGTTAGCTGCACTGTCTTGGTATGGCACACTATGCAGGCAGCTTTGCACAATACCTCTGCCCTGTGTATGCTGCAAAGGTTTTAAGCAAGATCTTAAAATGCTAGTTGCTGTTTCCCCCCACCTTTCTTTGCCTGTTTTACTCTTGCTTCATTAAATCTTTCCCCAGGTTGCAGTTATTGTTGCACTCCATAGTTAACCATTCTTTTAAAGTCTGTTCCTCAGTAAGAAGTATGGTTTATGAGCAGTCCTACCCTGAGTTGTCTGTGTTTTGATACTCTGCTTCTGACAAACTGCATTCAGTGTCTCCCACCTCTGCTCTAAGTGGCTCTGTGCAGAGCCCAGCTCTGTGCAGCCTGTATTTACCTCTGTCGACTAATGGCCACTACCATACTTCAGTTTCCAGCTGTGGACATGTTTAGTACTTCTGTCAGATTCTGGTAAGTGGAGGGGTCTTTCCCATGTCATAAAACTTTCTGGGTTTCTACCAGAAAATGTTTCCTCCCCTGCCCACCTCCCCAGATGGTTTATGGGTACTTGAGATGTGTGAAAACTACTCCTTTTACTTTCTTTTTGTTTCTCCCTTCCCAACAGCTTGTTTCTCACAGTTCCTTGCTTCCATTTACCATAAAATGCAGACCTGGGAGTATAAATTACTTAGTGGGCTCTATGATGAACTTTTGACTAGAAGTCACAGCCTATTGCATAATTTACGGTTTTCATGATAATAAACTCAGGAAAGTGAATCACAGTCACAGGACAGCTTTGGATTCCTTTCTTATAAATCCTGTGCTACAGATGAAAAAAGTAAATTGTTTCCTAGATGACAATTTGGGGATAAAATAAAAAGCCAGCCAAGTGTTAGAAGTGAGCATCCCTTCTGTGGCTTCACTTTTATTAATGCCTTGTTGTGTTTTGTGAATGCGACTAGGAGCAGAGCTTTATTCTACAGTTTTTAGAACTGTGTTTCAAAGATGCACAGATCCTGCCCTCACTCATTCCAGAAATTGAGAAAATGCAGGTCTTTGCAAGGTCAAAAAGGTTTAGTTGTAACTGTATAGAATGTATAGTTCATGCAAAGAACATGATAAGCTTAGCTCCTGACAGTGAAATAACTGAAGCTGGATACTAACCATCTTTGTAGCTTCAGAGAAGAGCTGCTAAAACATAATCTTGAGGATAAAGCAATGAATGACAATTTTCATTTTGTCTTCAAAATCCATAATATAGACAAACTCTCAAGTTTGCTGCTCAAGGCCAAGATGTGTTACAGACTACCTTGCAGTTTAGAGAAGCATTCTATTGGCACCCAGATTCAAATCTTGAAGAAATTTTCTGAGGAACATAGGGAAGAAGCAAACACTTCGGTGCAGGCCATTTTGCCAATGATTTCTCCCCGGCATGCAGCAGCATGCATCAAATAAAAGAAGTACTTCATATGGCTGTTTTTTTATCGGTTGTACTGTCTCTGGAAGTTCTGTTGCTGACCTGCCTGCTGAGTTTGGAAGGCCACAAGAGATCAGTGGTTACATGCAAATGATTTTAAGGTGGGCCAAGGGCTTGCAGAGGCAGCCTTGGATGGAGGTGTGGATGTATATGATTTTTCTCACCTTAAAAGGGTGAGGACAGAAGGGTAAGATGAAAAGGGTCACAGGTTTTAGAGGATTTAGGACATTTAGGATTCAAGTGATTGAGAAAGTTATGAAACTACAGGAGTTCAGAAACTCCCAAATGTCACATGTTTGACAGAACCAGGAGGTTTAGAAAGGAGCCAGTTTCCTAACTGGTCAGGTCTTTACACACAGAAACAGTGAAGTTTTTAGAGCTGGCTGTGCTGGAGCCAATTTCGGGTCCTCAGCCTCTATTGGCTGTGTTCCTCCCTCAAAGGAGAAGTTACCTCCCTAATTCACTGCAACCTTTTTATTGCAGAGATGCTGTGTTGCAGGATCATTGTTTAAAACATGTGCCTCGATTTGAATTGCATCACTATTTCAACTTTGCCAGTGAAATGGAGGAATAATGCCCAAGGTGTAACTCCAAAGAAAGTAAATGAAGCATGCTGTTGGCTAAGTCAGAGGAGATGGAGCAATACAGTACCTTTGAGGGTGGCCTAAAAGCACTCTGCACAGTATTAAAATTTATTTCTATTTTATTTTTTATCTGTTAAAGTCAGTCCACTGTGTCACCAAAAAAAACCCCAAACCCCCCCCAAAGAAAAACAAAAAACCAAACCAAAGCAAACAAAAACCCCAACAAACAAATAAAAAACCAAAACAAAGAAAAAAAAAAACATCACCACCCCCCCACCAAAAATTCACTCACATTTCTTTTCAGGCATTTTCTGACTCAGAAGACAAGGCTGTGGGTGGAAAAGAGAAAGAAAATCAGTTTTCAACAATGCCTAAGGTACTTGCTTTCTAAAAGGGTTACAGCCAAGCCACTCAGACTTTGCAGGTAGAAGTCTTTGGGTCTTCAAAAGTCAGGTGAGTGGTACATAGAAGAGAACAGATGGTATTCCTCTGTATGGCTACGCCATTTATCATAACAAGATTTACAGGAGCAGCAGCTATGCTGCCTCAAAGCCAGATGAGTATCTTGGTGGACCTGGTTCAGTTTTGCATTAACCAAACTGACCTAGCATTTCTGCACCAGCCAGACTGCTTTGGGTGAGGTCCAAATCCAACACATGCATATTTAAAGTCGTTTTTCAGAAAGCAATTTTGTTGCTGAGTCAATTGGATGTATCTTAAAATTCAGCGGCCTGTCCTGAGACAAAGCAAGCCCAGACCACCTTGCCCAAACTCTTGGCTCCTGCTGTCAGCAAGCCTAGGACACCTACACTGCCAATATGCATTCACGTACCCTAGGCAGAGAGGAAGACTAAGAAGAATTCAGGGTAGGGTGATAAGGGGTCTCAAACAGGAGTGAATGCTTGGACATGCTTCACCATACATGGATTTCTCGGCAAAGAGATGCTGACAGCCTGAGCTCACACGCTCCTCCTGCAGAAATGTACCACCTGCTGCAATGGAGTACGCAATTCTGGTGGCTCTGCGTCCAGGCTCATGAATACACACTCTGTTGTATCTGCACAGGATTCAGAGTGCAGCTTGGCGAGCTATCTTCCCTATGGATTCGGGCATGGTCACAGCTGAGTGTAACATCTGGAGAAGCTCTGAGCTATATGTGTTGGAAGTATAGTCAGGATGCTTCTGCTGCACCTCAGCAATTGAAGCTGGAGGGCTGGGGAGAGGGTTGGAATTTGTATGAGTAAGGACTGAGTGAGACATCAGCATGTGGTGCACAGGGAGGGGAGGGTGAAGTTGTACTTTTCAAAACCATTGTCAGAGAAACATGGGAGAGAGGGGAAGGCTCTTGCATTAGAGGGGCTAGACTGCTGATGTTGAAAGACATGCATGTGTATGACTCTTTGAGTCATCTTATGCTTCACTTTTTCAGCTGTTCATTGCATTGCAAAACTAACTTTTGTAGCCTAGCCACAAAGAAGTATGTCCCCATGAAAAATGAATCAACTTCACTTGCAGATCCCCCTGCACAAGGACTGCTTACAAGTCAAAATAGATGTAGCAATCAGCTAAGCAAAAGGAGTGCAGAGAGAAGGTTAGCAGCCAATTTTGCTATCACTAAATTTACCTACAAAACTCTATAACTTTGTATCATTTTTAGGTCTTTCTATTGGTTGCAAATGTGAGAAAAAAAGCACTCTGCTGAGTGTAATCAATTACTGCAAAGCCAAAACTTGTATTACTGGAAAAACAAAGGGTGCAAGTCTCGAAGCTTGTGCCAAAGGCAATGTATCAGTGTATATGAAAGCCAGTGTGGGTCCAGGTGAGTTGTAGGACAGAAACATATTCTACGCTCTTATGCCTATAGTATGGATTATTTAATCATTCCTAAGGTATATATCTGCAGAAGAAGCAGGAAAGGAATTTCTTTAGAAGTGTTTCCCAATAACACCTGATAGCTAGGATTAGACTCAACTTGGTTATACTTAAGAAATTAACCACCATCCTCTACAAGTAGAACACTTTAAATAAAAAAATTCTACAAACCCCTGGGGATTGTGTTGGCAACTGCAGAATGTTGTAGCAATTACCCTGGAAAACGTGGAAGGAGTGAGTAACCATAACTAAATTAGCATCAGATAGGATGGGCTAAATTTCCTCAGTTGCTCAAAGTCAGAAGAAAATATCAGTTGCAGCTGCTAGACCTGGTAGTCAGGTACCAGTAAAGGTTTCAGAGAAACCTTAAGTCATCCTTTGCAGTATCAATCTGCTTACAGAGGTTCAGAAAGAAGCTTCATGAATGTTTAAAGTGATGGAATAACACCGTTTCCATGTAGGCTTCAAGAACTGAATCAAGGCACAAAGCTTGCAAGTACTATTGAGAAGAGTAGGATTTCCAGGCCTTTTTATCCCAGCTAATAACACCTGCCTGAGAAGTGTTCTGCAAAGTACTTATTGCTGCCATTCCAGGGAAATACAGAAAGGAACCTAATCTGGTGTCAGTTTGGGTCTACAGGACAGATATTAATAGATGAATAAAAAGCTACCATGTGACTTCCCATTTGTCATTCATTCTCCAAGACATACTGCTGGTTTGTACTTAGCAAAACAGGAAAAATATTTTTCAGCAGAAGGTGAAGGACAGTTACAGGAAGAACAACCTCCCCAGCTGTGACTTAGCACCGTGCACTTGTCCTATTTCTTACTATCATGGCTAGGAAAGGTCTACAGAACTCCCATAGCCACCATAGAAAAGCATGCCAGAGAGAAATTCTCCCTTGTTTTATACATTCTTCTTCAGTAAGGATGTTCAGTTATTTAAACGTTCAGTCTTCCATGCTAACATAGTATTTTCATAATTCCCTTACCAGACCCACCTTTCTGCTTTAAATTGCTAACTGCAGGAAAGAGTGCTACATCACTCATGTGAAACAGTGTGTGGCACCAGATGAACCAGGCATTGCACAGAAGGAGAGCACAGGTCAAAGTGACTGCATGATAGATAAACATGACGGTCCCAAGGGCTTCTTTCTACTATCTTATCTACTACTTCAACCACGAGCCCAACTCCAGCAAAATTCATAGCTGCACAGTGTGAATGTGATCTCTGAATTTCCCATGGATATACCTGTAAATACCAAAATATGGCATCTGGTGAGGAGAACAAAGGTGGAACTGTTTTATGTTTCTCTTTATGGTGCACTAGACCTAAAGCATCTTTCACATTGCACCAGTAAGCTCAGGAGCAGACTTCATAATCACAAAGGAGTCTCACTAAACTCAAGTTTGATGTTCATGGGTACTTGTACTACTGCATTAAGCACTAAGGGGAGCATTCCTGCCTTTTTCAAAGCTCCTTGGACTACACCTTTTCATTTCCAGAAGACACCAATTTATATAAAATTGCTGGAAACCACTTGTTTTTAGCAAATATTTATCATTACTATCTCTGAGGCACATTGTTTTTAATGTGTTTCAATGAAAACTCTAAAAGATTTTCTCCAACGGAAAAACATAACCTTTGGCAGAAATTGTCTGTAATCTCCTAAGAGAGACTTCTGCCAACTGTTACTTTGACTGGTAAGTGAATTCATATGCAAATTGTTTCTGTTGTTAGAAGAATTAGTTTCAAAATCTGATTTTAAAAAACTCCTGTAATCCACTATCAGTCTGAAACCACAACTCCTTGTTAGACACCTACATAACGATACCATAGCGGAGTCATGACTTCAGTGTGCCTTTGCATAACAGACAGAAGTTGTGGTTGTTTAACACCAGCAGGAAATTAAACCCAAATAAACCACTCCCCTTACCCACAAAGTTCCCAATAAGAGAGGGACAAAGGCAGAGGCTATGGGCTGAGATAACAATTTCCTGAATGCAAAAAACAATGGAGTAAGAAACATGCAATAACAACAAAATGAATGCCAAAAGTTTACCAAGAGAGAAGGTGTTTTACCTACAGAAATGTATCCACCCTCAGGAACACAAACAAGATGGCAGGTGCTGCACACAGGTCATGCCCACGTGGCTTCCCAGACAAAGGCAAGGTGGCAACCTTCCCATGCCCTGCACCAGTCCAGGACAAGGGCCAAGAGCACGGGGTGGGGGGCGCTCCCACAGACCGTGCTTCCCCACACTTTCCCACTGGAGAGGGGGAGGCAAAATGACACCCTTCTGCTGGTGCAACGAGGTTTTCCTGCCAAAGCCATGCTCCCGGGCATGCTGTGGGAGGTGTGGAAGAACAACCTGGCCAGGTCTCCTGCAGCACTCAGCCCCACCTCTCCCTGCCACCAGCAGAGTGTGAAAGAAGACCACCTTCCCTTACAGGAATTTAGAGCTTTGCATCCATGCATGCACAGCAGATATGAAAACTGTTATGTCACTGCAACCTTATTATTAACATCCACCAGGCCCAGAGCCACATTTTGCATGAGCTAAAGCTGATTTCCATTTGTATCTTGGAGAAACTGATCTGCAGACTTAATCTCAGCCAACTCAAGGGCTTACGTTTCTATGTCTGTGCTGAAGTTAACCCCAAAAAGTAAAGCGTGCAAACAGTGCTAATGACATTTTTGGGAAGCAGATCACTTGCAGATACAATAATTTGAGTTGTAACAAGAAGTTGTTGTATTCTCTTTCTTCAATCTCCAGTTTTAAAACTTATCTGTCAAGTTGTTTGGAATTTTCAAATCTAGGAAACGTAATGAAGTTATGGAAATCTTGTAGTGTAAGTGATTTTGGCTATATTGTGAAAAACAACGACCAAGAAATTGGGCTGGAATTGCTCATTGTAAACATTGTCCAAGAGTGCAGTCTTTCACACCAAAAGAGAGTCCGATTTCTGCCTCCTCTGCTTGGTAGAAGTGTTTCCTCTGTGTGCCCAGCAGAAGACTCTCTACTGTGGACCAGAGGGTGCTTCCCAACACTTGAAAATCCCAGCTGGAGACATACCGTGTCATGTTCGTAACTCAGACAAGGCCTTTATTAGCACTGCCAACAACAGGCATTTTCTGAATGCTCTGTTGCCATCAGGCAGGGTGTGGTGCAAGGTTATTAAACTGCCTCTGCCACTTAGTTTTCATCTGACACATGCTTAATTGTGAGGATGTCCTTCCTCCTATTAGTGTTTGAATCAGTCCCACTGTAAATTAGAAATGTTGTCCAAACCACATTATACAGTAAAAAGTATTTAAAACCACAGCCATAGTATTACGGTAGAGGCAAGTTCAGATGACGTGTTGTGTCCTTACATTTCCCACCATCAGCCAAGAATACCACTGTCTTATTCCTGATGGGCAGAGATGCAGTAGTTGACATGACAAAGGGACTGTCTGGACTCCTGTGGGGAGAGGAGGGCTGCAGTGTAAGCTATTAGTAAGAGAGACACTTTATACAATGTTCTCTGCCATCTCCTGCTATTTCTCTTAATTTTATGGAAGGAAATTGGTGATGAAGGCAAAATGGGAATGTGAAAAAGAAGGAAATGGGTGAAGTAATTGGTTTCTCAATCTCGTTGAATGGCTGGGGATATGTACTAGTATCTGTTGATCGAAGGTGCAGTGTCCAGGTTGCCAAGGACTGAAATTAGAGTCTAGGGAAAAAAAAAAGGTTAATGTTCTTACAAGAGGAATAAATTTCACAAGCTATGAAGTTTTGCTATATCATAAATAGCTATAGTCCTTCCTTCCAGCTTTTAATCCATCAGGGAATCAAATTACAGACAGTTTCAAATCTTGGAAGCCAGATGTGCTTCTCCTAACCTCTGCTCCCCGAAGCCTATCTGCGATTGCCAGCTCTAACAAACCAAGTAAATAGAACACTTTGGGGAATGGGAACAGAATAATTACGTGTTGAAACACTCAGACTAGAAAATGGCACTCACCTTTGGAAAACATCTACACTGCTTTCTGCAGGGAGCAGAGAGAGTTTTAAATGGCAGCTGGAGGTAATGACAAGTCCTCTTCATTACTCCCATGATGCAGAAAGAGTCTTGGGAAAGGGAAGCCCTCGTTCGTCCATAGTCGGGATAAACAAGGCACCTGGAAAATAAGATAAGCCACTCGTTCTAAAGCCAACCCACATTCTGGTACGGTTTCCTGGAGAGCCCTGTACGTCCAGTTTTGACAGAGTTCCTTTAGACTGATTGCAAGAGGGAGTCTAATTCTGCCAGCTTAGTAAGTGCTGTACTCAGCTTACTTAAACTGTCTTGTAAAAATAGCATTGTTAGAGATTACTGGGAAACAGTAAACAGAACTAAGCATGCAGCAGCTAACGTTACTACATGTTTTGGGCAGAGAGGAGCAGGTGCTTTTCTGGATGATAGCCACAGTTTAAAGCCATAGTCCATGTGTTTTGATCGGGAGACTGCTGGCAACTGATCAACAAATGTAACCAAGGCTGACATCTCCTGTTTGGAGAGTGGTTGGTGTGTGACTGCATGTGTGTTTATAGCTAGAGTCAGGACAGATGACAGGGGTTAGGTACTCTGTTGCAGCAACTTCTGTGCTTCTCGTGTTTTGCTTTTTTCTACTTTTGAGTTTTACTTTATTCCAGAATATTTTGGCAAAAATGGAGAGAGTAATAGAGAGTTTATATATGACATGTAAGGCTAGGTGTATTGGATTCTGGTTGGGGAAAATCTGCCTGGCTTGCCGCAGAAGAGATTTTAACCAGGTTCTGCCATTAGTCAGCACTTTAGTCTCAACACTCTAAGTTTTGATGGTCCATTTCTCCTGGGTTTCTTAAATTAATCTAAAGCTGTGTTGCACTAAAAGGGGAAGATCTGTCCTGTCCACCCTTGTTTGCAGTGTTTTGGGCTCACACTAGTACCTGGCATGCTCAGCCATTTCAGATCACTCATCCAGCAGGAAGCTGTCACTTGGCTTTGAGGGCATTGTTTGCAGTCCAATGAGCTTGCTGCTACAGCTTAGAGCAGAAATGAGAATTGACAGAAGAGGGAAGGTCCAGAATGTCTTTTCTTCAGCACTAATTCTGGTTCCAATCACCTTGAATTGCTTGGTAAACCACACCTATAAATACTTTCAAACTCTGTAAAGGTTTGACTTCAGTATTTGTTTAAGCTAAAAATATTTCCATAAGCTCTGGTGAAACTGTCTAGATGCGAGTGGCTTTTGCCAGAAAATAAAGTAGTCCTCTACCCACTTCCAGGGAAACAGCAACTATCCCAAATCCAGAAATGCTAGCAGATGTGAGCTGGTAAAGCCTGTACCCTGAGAATGTTTAACCAAGAAGGCAAGCCCTGAGTACCAACTGCACCTGCTGTGGAGAGGACAGCACCACAAATGCAGCACTGTGGGATTGACCTCTTCTAACTCACTGCTCTTCCTTCAGTACTATATTACTCCTGTTAGCAAATTGGGAGTGACATCCACAGCCCTTTCCTTCTCTCCTCAAGCTCCTGAGTACAGCTAATTCTGGTCCATCTGGTGATGAAGCAAGGGTTAGTACTGAAGAAAGGAAAAGGAAGTTTGCTGTGCTCTTGCCTGCGCTACAGGATTCCTGCGCTGAAGTCACTGAGTCCTTCCTTGACCCAGCTCCCTGTGGTGTGCTGACAGGTAATAGACTTGCCCAGCCTTCAAGGGTTGGGCTGCAGCTCAGCTCAGGGATTGTTTCTAAAACTAGTTCAAGTCTCAGTGCTGCAGATGTTGCTTCCTAAACCAATATAATGAGCAAGATTAATTTTAAATTCAAAGCACTGTTACAAAGCAAGCCTCAATTTTCCATTTCTTGAGCTTTCAAATGGCCATTACTTTTGCTAAGCTCCCAAGAGCTACATAGGCTGTGCTGGTCCTGCAGCACTGTCACAGGTGTAGATGTGAGCCACTGCCACCCCACCTCAACAGGACCTGGGCTTCACATGCTGTGATAAAACAAGGACTGGGAGGAGATAGGCTAGATGGAGGTGTGGATGAAAAGGCGCAGAACATGAAGAAAAAATGTGGTACTACTTACCATTAAACATTTTTGAGCAAAACTCATCTGTGCGTCATCTGTCCCCCTTCATCTCTTCCATTATATCCATAAGATATTTTTAGTCTATTGGCTTTTGGATTTGTTGCTTTCCTTTCCATCTGAAAAGAAAGGGGAGCATGCTTTTATAGATAGGCAGCAGCTGCTGCAAACGTTGCTTCCTAAACCAATATAATGAGCAAGATTAATTTTAAGTTCAAAGCACTGTTGCAAAGCAAGACTCAATTTTCCATTTCTTGCACACCGAATACCACTGGTGGTTTCAAGACTTGAGTCTACATCACTCTGTCTGGGAAAACATTAAAAAAGCAAGCCAACAAATCATGCTAGTTCTGTCAGTGAGTCAGAAAGCATCTTCCTGTATTTGAATAAAAACCCTGTTGAATTTAGGGATGCTCTGTGATCCTGGTTCTGAAGAATGGTCTTCATTTAATGTATTCACTCTTCACCCTCAAAGCAGCAGGATTTGCAATGCTGTGGCTAGCACACAGCCCCAGTTGTCTGCAGGGGCCATGCTCCAGGACCAGCCTTCCAAGACAGGCACCACCTGAGAGCTAGAGCAGAGGTCAGCTTGGACCCTGATAGCAGATCAAGTATGACCAAGGATTAAGGCATTGCTTTTGCATGGTGGGCTTCCCGGGTATTGCAGCTGGATACCAGACTGTGGACAGTACCACAGCTAAACTGCTTCTGTAGATTAGGGTGAACTTGCTCTGAGTGGTCCACATTTTCATACTCAAGAACTTACAGCACCTCTCTTCTCACCATTTGACCCTGCTTTCTGGGCAGAGGATATTTTTTGTGTAACAGTATCAGCTGCAGACTTACCAATGATGCAGCCTCGTCACATTTCTCCCCGTCCCAGGATGTTTTCTGCACAGTGGGGAAGATAAGCAGATTGAGAAAGTCACACTTCATGTGAATGGAGGATGGTATTAATTTTTTACAACTTCCAGAGCCTTTGTGTCTCTAAGTAGTATGTGTAATAAAAAGGAGTACAAAAAGCTATTTGCAATCCTGTTAACAGGTATGTTTTGTCTTTTACTTACTGTGTATGGAAACCCCATTAATTTATCACAGCTTTGGAAGCAGTTTGCAAGGCCACTGTTATCCACATCTGAAGCAATGACAGATCCTTTTCCTGTCCTGAACTGGATAGCCTTTCCCCACAGCACAGCCCAGTCCTTTCTACTTATTTACTTTGATGGGTCTGTACATTTGCTTTATACATGAAGAGGAAATAATTCACAAATACAGATTTCCAAAATGCAGAGGTACAACTTTTACCTCTCCAGCAGTTAAAAAAATACACTAGCTAGGATATGAGATACATTTGCATCAATTTAAGACATAAACCTGAAATGGAAATGAAAAGAAAGAATTCCTTCAAGTGAAAAATTAGAGACAGGTGAGAAGGGAAAAATGTAAGCAAGCAGGTTTCTTATGTATGCAATTCTTCCAGGTTCTAGATTAGTAATTTTTCTGTTTTAAAAACTGGTTTTTTCTTATTTTTTCCTGCTTAAATGTTTAAGGGCGTTTTCTTGAAACTGCTCAAAAATAGTTTCAATAGTTGAGTATAGGGAATAACTAAGAGAACATGTAGTGTTAATCAGAGGAGTCACCAAACCAGACTGTGTGAAAACACATCCCTGCACAAGTATTTTATGTCAGGAAAACCCACTAAATACCTTTGAGGACTAAACTGAGAAATCCAAATGTTGAATATTTTGTTGGAAGTGAAGATCTTGGAGGAAGTAATCTGTAGACACCCCCTTTTCTGATCTTGTTTTCCTCTGCTAAAACAGCCAGTAAGCCAGGCTTTTTCACTAACTGGGTATTTATCAATATTATTAGGGCAGGAGAGAGAGTACAGTATATTCTGAAGCTGAATTTCTGTAAAGAAACAGGAACCTGACTTTTTGATTCCCTCAGAAGAACTGTTTTTGCAGTGTTACAACATGCAGCTCCCACTGGTGTCCGCTGGAATTTGATGAGTTTCTAAAAGCTGCATTTTGACAGCATCAATAACCAGGCATACAAAGCATATGTGATGTCTTCCTGGCTGTAGCAGTTTGTTTATCACTAGCACTGAGAGAATAACATGCCTGTATCTCTCTGTAAGGAGGCTTCCAGGAGCTGCGTGCAGCTCACAGACACAGACACAGACACTGCTGGTGGCTCTTTAGCATAGACACAGGTAAGAAAGTTCAATCATGTCATCAAGGAGTAGGAGGAGGCAGTGTAAGGGACTTTCTGAGAGCATCCTCAAAAGGTTCTAATGTGGTATGTGCCAGTTAAGAGTTTCTTGTAATTGCAATTGTCACATAAAAGAGAAGAGAGACTGCAAGTGAATATGGATAGGTAACTGTGCTAACCCAAATCAGTTGTGAGTCAGTTACAAGTAACATGAACCTGGCAATGTAAAGATGCTTCCAGCCAGCTCTTACGTCCTACTCTACATTAATACGCTTCCAGAGCCAAGAGCAGCTTTGACGCTTGCTTGCTTGCTCATTATTAAACATTAGAATAGTGTTTGCTGCTGCTTCTATCCTAAAAGTCTAGAGACTAGAACTGCAGACTAGAACTGAAGGTGCTGCACTTCGGCATGAATCATAGCGTAAATATTGCCACAGTCACTGCTTGCCCCAAACAGGTTTATTTCAAAATTACCATTGCCAAATTCCTCCTTTGTTTGGCTGTTTTACAACTCTTCCTCGGTTCCTGTCAGCACAGTTGCTGTAGGGAGGTGAGAGAGGTGGTCTTGTTTTTGTCCGTCATCACCCTTAGAGGCATAGTCTGTACAATGCACCGGTGAAAGGTGAGGGGTCTCTCATTTGACCATTCCATAAGATAAACAAGCATGCTGATTTCACGCAGTCTTTTTTTTTTTTTTTTTTTTTTTTTTTTTTTTTTTTTTTTTTTTTTTTTTTTNTTTTTTTTTTTTTTTTTTTTTTTTTTTTTTTTTTTTTTTTTTTTTTTTTTTTCCCTGCAATATAACCACAAACCTATTACATCCGATTTCCTGCACAGCCTGTGAGCAATGCATTCTGGTAAAATAAGGGGAGGTGTCTGGTGCAGGGAGACCCTGGAGTGCACCGCTGCGCTGACTGAAGTCTCTGCCTGGGGACATGGCATTGCACAATCATCAAACTGCATAGCACAGCTTGCCCTGACCCCTTCTCCTCCCCTCTCTCACCCGCTGTATGTCTGTACAGGGGCTTCTGGGGAGATACAGACGGCATTGCAGCACGAGGGACGCATCTCTCATCAGACCTCTAGCCATCCCACTGTCCCTTTGCAACATCGTGCCTTCAGGCTATCTGTCAACCAGGGTAAGAATCCGGTAAACATGAGCATAAATCAAAAAACAACATTGTGACCTATTTAATGAGAGAAAGGCTATGTAGACCCAAGCTACTGGCAAAACTTGTTTCATTGCAATAGCCAAGTAAGTCATGTGTGGGCACATGCATTTAAAGTTACCTTGCTAGCAGGGCTCCTGTGCCACACTTTTAAACATCTCTGTAAAGGCTTGGTTGGATGGGAATATATCTAGGCACTATTTCTCTATACTATTTCTCAGCAGCAAGAAGAATCTGAGACTTGTTTCTCAAAGCTAAGCATAATGCCGTTCTTGATAAAGCATTCTAGGTACCATACCTACCCATGTTAGTGGTATGTGGATGTACCCCTCTGACCAGGCTCCATACCAAAGAAAACACTGTAGAGGACACTGTTCTCCACTCCATCTTCTGCTGTGTGTTTTCACTTACCTCCTCCATGCAGATAGATAGCTGAGCAACAACTTCAGAAGAAGGAAAGCAAAGGTTTGCAGGGATGTTTACAGCATAGGGGATGACTTTTGAGTCAAAGAGAAGGGGGACAGGCAACAAACCTGTCAAACACATCTATTCCAGTCTGAGGAAGCCCCAAAGAAATCAAATTATTCCAGGGACAAAAGAAAACTCTACAGAGATGGTAAGACAAGAAAGCATAAAGCAAGGCTCAAAGACAAGTGAAAAAAAAAAGCCATAAGAAGGTCTATGTAAAGCAGCAGCTTTGATCTTCTGCCCTAACCCTGCCAGTTTCCATGTACAAGTAATGTGACTGCTAATCTCATCTGTGAGTGGCATAGCTTAATCAACTCTTGCCTGAAGAAAATATTTAGCCTGTGATGCTCAGAGCATTCTTCTCCACACATCAGTGCAATAATAACTTTTAACAGAAGAAATCAGGAGGGATTGAAGGAGAATGAGAAGCTTCCTTCTGTCATGAAACACATTGTACACAAACAGCAACACCACCACCATAGATTCACTGTATTCATGCCCTCAGTTTGGACCCTTTGGGCACTGGAGATAGATAGATAGATAGATAGATAGATAGATAGATAGATAGATAGATAGATAGATAGATAGATAGATAGATAGATAGATAGATAGATAGATAGACAGATAGATAGACAGATAGATAGATAGAACTACGAAATATTGCTGTAACACTTGTACAGATTGAAACAAAACACTAGTGATCCTAATTTCATTGCAGAAAGTAACCCTGCAAAAACTGCTGTGTGGTCTTCACAGTACCTTTGAGGCAGGAAGAAAATTTCTTAACAGTTCCGTTTGGCCTCCACACATAAAATTTGATTACACAACTCTTAGAAATTTGTTAATTTCTCCAGTCAGGTGTCACAAAATGTCAGGTTATTCTTCATTTAGTCCTCTGAGAAATTCTTGCTTAAATTATACACTCTTCAAAAGACACTTTATTCACTAGACTGCATATATGTGCCCCATAATTAGTTTTTTATTTTAGTCTGCCTGAAATTTAGTACAGTGCTGGGGAAAAAAATGATCCAGTACATTACAAGTGCATAAAAAACTTAGTGTTGTCAGCTATTCCCCAAGCAAAAAAAAATAATTGTCCCATCCCACTGAAGCAGAGAGCTTAGGTATTTAGGGCTTAGTCCTGTAAACATTTAGAAGTGTGTGTGTGTGTGTGTGTGTGTGTGTGTAGTTTATTCACGAGAGTGAAGTGACAGAATTATATGAGACCATCTCTGTGGATAATAATACAAGGCATGTTTTCTCAGTGTCTTCAGAACTTGTCGGAGTCCAGGGCATCCCTTTGGATGGCCTGGGACCTGAGGAAGAGAATTTGAACCCTGGACAGGTGGGTGTGAAGCTGGTCCAGGAGGGTTGGAGACCTTGGCACACAGCCCGGAAAGACACCGAGTTTGATTTTAGTCCATGGGAAAAGCTTCCAACACTAAGAGAGGAATTACAAACCTCAAGGGTGTGAAAATAGTAGCTTAGTTTAGCATGGGGTGAGAAATTTTGTAGTTTTGGGATTCTTAGTATAGAGGTAAATGGGGGACAAGATGGAGGATTTAGGGCGTTGCCCTAAGTTCTTCTCCTTCTTCCTCGTCCTCCATCTTCTGAGGTAGTGATGACACAAAGTAGTTTGAGGGGATTGGGTTAAGGTACAAGTGACCTTTCTAGTATGGGCACTAGGCACTGGCACAAATTAGTAAATAATGGACACGTAGTTATCTGTATAAGAGTAGAGCACCGCCTCACCGAGGGGCAGTCGCCTCGTGTCCCAGCCGCTGTCCGGACCTCGGCTGGGTGCAGAGAAAACTTTGAGATATCAAACAATAAACAACACGAGAAACCTGAAAACAAGGCCTTGGAGACTCTGCTTTTTCACGCGACGCGGCTCAGGGCTTTTAGAGGGCCAAGGACTCTTAACAGCCGGAATCTCGGGTGAGAAAACCAAACCTGAGAAGAACTGGCATGACTGGAGGTTCCTGCCAAGTGTTGTAGAAATGGCATCTATAGAAATGGGAAAATGTTCTATTTTTTAAAAGTGCATTGAATAATGGATTACGCAGGCCTTATTGATCTTTAGTGATGATTCTTTCATCTTAACTGCTTTTCTAAGATGCTTTCTTAGGAAAACAGTTTAGGTGTATTATCATTGCTGGTTTCTGCTACTGATGAGAAGCACATTGTCACATCAAACTTGGCAGTCAAAGGATGCTCAATGTTTAGTGATTTCACTTTCCCCAGAAGACTTCACCTAACCAGAAACAGTCAAACAGAAAAGCACAACTCATCCTGCCTTTGCCTTCTCCTTTATCTGTAGGATGCCTGCTGCAGTGTAAAGTCTTGAGCTCCATAGACAAGGATATTGCACCACCCATTTGCTTCAACACTCTTCTGTTTCTTTACAAAAGAAGCACAGGTAGGAATTGTTCTTCTTAGCTACAATTCATCATTCCAAGAATCTATCAGACTTCAGTAATTACACAGAGGTACCTGTGGGATCTTCTGCAAGTAAATGACAGAGCAGCTGTGGAGATAGATGTCAACATGGATGGCAGAAGAAGTAGCATGAGTGCAGAAACAATGCATTTTTCATTACTGTTGGGACTCTTTTGTCTCCTGTTCATTCTTTTCTTTCTGTATCCTTTCCCATCCTCACTGAGCAGGTGAAAGCTGTGCCAAAGATTGGAGCTGTAGGTGCTCAGATTGGGGAACACTGCAGTACAGCTGCCAAGCACTGGTTTGTGACAGCTGTGGTCTCCCTGGCTTTCCCCCAGCACAGGCGCTTCTTTGGTTTTCTTCTCTCCTATCAAAAAGCTGCCTTCCAGGCAAGTTGGATATTTCTCCCTTTCACACTTGACTTGTGATGGCTAATGTCCTCAAAAGATATGGCAGGGAAATAGACATGTGGATGATGCCGTGCCCCAGGTCTTATATTCTCTATGGGAAAAAACAAACACCAGGTACTGATGGTCTGACTAAGGGAGTGGGAGCAGGACAAGTGTGAATCTCACCATTTATTCTGCATTGCCTACCTAGCAAAACTCCTACTCACACACTTTTGGCTCAGCCTATGTAAGGATGCACGGTAAGGCACTGTATGCTTTACTGTGATTCATGTTAAACTTGAATATTTTCTTGACTAGGAAGGCTGTCTCAGAAAAGTGAGGTAACCCTGGTGGTTCCCAGAACCAGTGGGAGAGGGGAACAAAATGGAAATGCAGGTAAAACAGGCAATAAGCAAGTAAATTATACACAACTGCAAGTACGTAACTGAAGGTAAGGATAAGGTTGTCCAGGGATCTGAGGATAAAACTGTTCCTTTATGATATATCTCCCTTGCTTAGCATTCATAAAGAGCCACCCACAGCCCTAGTACCTGCAGTCTTATAAAAAAAACCTCACTGCACCCTGCAGCTGAGTGTCTGAATGTACCTTGGCTGTAGTATGTGAGAACAAGTAACCAATATCCTCTCGGATTTCTCTGCTTGAGGAAGAGTACAGCAAAAAGTCAACCAAGACCTCAACAGGGCCATGATATGTCTAGACTGTTGTTTTCTCCTTCAAGCCTGTAGTGAATTCAGGATGTGGAACTACATCTGAGCTGAACTGAATTACAAACCCTGTTGATGAATTCTTCTCGTCTTTCCAGTGTTTTGCATAAAATAATGGTTCAGGCCTTTGTCAAATCACCAAAAAAAAAATCAATTCACCAAAAAAAAAAAAAAAAATCAGTTTGAGAATTGGCTTTCATCTTCTTCCATTAAAATTTGGGAGTGCTGCAACGACACATATGCTGATTTGTCAGCCTAAAAATGTTGTTTCTGCAACCAGGCTCTAGCTAGGAAAATACATAGAAATGAGTCCTGACAGCTGTGTAGAGGTTTTATAGAGACACTGGTCCTGAGTTATTTTCAGGCTTGATCCCCTACTCCCTCACAGGTCTTGGTTAATAAAGCATTGTTAGTTAATGTTCGTGGAAGAGGAAGGTGTTTAATCAATGCAAAATATTACCTTTAGTACTGATACCACTACAGTGAGGTATTTTATTATCTTATCTCTTTTTTATTTTGTTTTGATTATCTTCAGTCAAGATTTAGCCAAAAACACACAATGTGCATTAACGCAATATCTAGGGTGACTATTGACCTCTGCTTTTCTCAAAGGATAGTGATAAGGTAAGGCAAGCACTTAATGAAATCAAATTTTACAGAGTGAATGGTCTTGGTGATAAAGCCTGGGGAAAGGAGAGAGGAAGAGCTTATTTTTGCTATTTTTATTTTGAAGAATTTGAGCCATGAAACAGCACTATAAAGGACTATGAACTGCCTTGATGGGTGGAAAAGTCAGGGGAAACATTAGAAAATCCTACATATTCTGCTTAAGCCAACTATCACTCATTGCTAGCAACTCTGCCCGTTGTCTGTCTTCATTTTCACTCTGCATGAGGAGCTGTCAGCACACAAGCTTAGTCATCTGAAGGAAGATAAAGAGAAGGACCACTGGCGGCAGAGGGGCTCACGGCTGAGGAGATGGACTGAGATTAATGCAGGAGGAGCAAACAACCTCAGTGGCACTGGGTTTGGTCAGGATCATCAGACAGGCACAAAATTTGCCTTGAGTCCAGGTGAAAAGGGCATGTTACAGCCAGAGTTTAAACATGCAGACATATCCATGCTAGACATTCTGGTATCATTTAAAAATATGTTCATATCGATTCCAGTTTGAAAGCTAACATGAAAAGCCAGACAGTTGTCTGAGTCAGGATTTTCTAAACTATTTCTTAAAGACTTTTTTTGATGACTCTTTGATTTAATGTCTCCTGTTCCCTTCAGACAAACAAGGCAACTGAAGGCTTGCATACTGGGCAGTAGGCAATCTAGTTCCTAAATGTGGCCAAATATAGAAAGAAGTAAAGGCTTGTCCCAGCTGGATTTTGCCACTTCTGCCACTTTTCTTTCACTGAAAACTAAAGAAGAAGGGAAAGCAGCTTTCTATATGGCATTAGAAATCTTACTACACAACTCAACCAAGTCTAATCCAGTATTTGATTAGAGAATTCTGTTGTTTTAGTTTTAAATACTGCTTCAAGGGGAGACATTTTTAGTAATATTATGATGGAGCATTTTAATGTAAATTATTATAGGATACTAAATACATCAGAACATACACTAAGAACATCACTGAAGTATCTTTTTTCATTAATAATTGACCCTTCTTTCTAGGACTTTTAATTTACAATACACAAAGATTGTAGATCCAGGAAGAAAATAGCTGTGCCAGTATGGAGCCATTCTTGAGTGTCCTTGCCTTGTTACATTGTAAGACTATTTAGGGTGGATGTTCAGCTGTGCTAATGTAGTAGTACTGTCTGAAAAAAAGAAAAAGAAAAAAAAAACAACTAAATTCCAGCTTATTTGCTAGGGGAGAAAAAGTAATAAAAAATAATATTTACATTAATATTTGCCACTCTACATATAGTGAAAATAGTCACAAAATAAGGGGTTTTAGGTAAACTCTAGACTGCTAGTATGTTGATTCTTTTGTATATTTCTTCACTTTCTTTCTCCCTTCTTTTCTCTCTGTCTGTCTTCGTCATAGTATTTGGAGATTAACCTTTTGTAGGTAATGTACCTGGTTCCAGATCCAAGTGTCAGGACTGAGGGCCTCTGAAAGTTTGCACTGACACCTGCACCAAAGAAAGCCTTTGTTAACAGACATGGTAGCTGGAGAAGACTGCATTCACCCTGTCAAAACCGTTAAACACAGCCTCTGTTTTGAGCAGTCACTTGTTTAGCCAAAAACAAAGTCCTTAAAAAAAAAAAAGTCAACAGGGAGAGAGGAAACAGCCGGCACTCTGGTTTGCAGTGTGTTTGGATTGCAGTGTGTGCTCAGGTGTCTGCCCTTCATGCTAATGGGAGAGCTTGGGACCACTATCAAGGGGCAGGAGAGCAGAAGGCAATCCAGGTATACAGCATTGGGACAGCCTCTGAACAAGGAGGTTTCATCACCACCTTTCCAGCCATAGGCAAAGGCCAAATTTTTTGCATAAGATCATGGATATGGTCAGTAATGAGTTGTTTGCAGGCCAGTGTGTAAAACAGCTTACTTAGCTAATATCCAAGTCTGGCTGAGCAGCAAAACTCAGGGAGGGAGGAATCTGCAAGTAGAGTACACTGTAATGTGAGTGGTGAGGCTTGGCTTGAGCAACTGAGGCCCCAATATTAGTAGCTGGGCCACAGTCCAGCACAGCTGTAAGCTACTGTAGGCACCATCATGACCACTTCAGGTCAGCCCACTTTTCTGGTACTGCATGCACCCCAAAAGATAGCCTGCTATAAGAGCAGCACAAGATTCTGGTGACAAGGTTGAGAAGTGGTTGTATGAATACTGTGTCTGTATCACTCACTGTGCTCTTCTGCAAGCCCAAGGGCAAGGTCTAGTAAAATCCCTGTGGATGTTTCCATACGGAGCAAGAGGAAATTGCATAAGCTTACATATAGCTGCTCATGAGACGAGTTTGAGAAGCAGCATTCAGCCCTCAGGTCTGCAGCTGCTGCGCTATATATGGCCTTGTAACGGAGCCATCAAGACACTGCTGTGATGTGAAACAGTTCCCTAAAGTATCTTGTTTCATGCTGGCTACCAAGTAAATCAGCTTCACTCCTGTCCAGATGACTGTCCTCTTGCACACAACTCACTTTCAGTGGCAAATAAACAACCAGTGCAGAAGTCATTGCCTTCTGCTGTACTGTCCTAAATCTTGTGGCATACATTTTGGATGCCTCACGGGCTGAGGCTGATAAAAGGAGAGATCAAAAGAAATTCTGATAGTGCGAAGATTCAAATCAAGAAGGTCCTTGGTGACCATAAAGGTTCTATAAAAAACCTGGTGTAGTGTGTCTGCCACAGTGGTTAAGCAGTTATTAAAATATTTGAGGTTATAATGTAATTCTGGCAGCAATTGCCAGCATCCTGAGGATCAACGGGCTGAGAATGATTCAACTGAATCTCAGAGACTGACAAGGCAATGCTCATTTCACTCATTTATATCACATGTGTGTTCATATTCCCCAAACTAGGTAACCCTTGCATTTATCTTGATGGGCAGAAATAGGAAAAGAGATGGAATGCATTACGATTTACCATGGCTAATCATGGTGTTGAAGAGCCTATAGTGATTTGTTCATAGTCATTCATTTGATTTCAGTAGCCACAGCTGCACATTATTGCTACTTCTTTCCTCAGTCTTTCTGTTTGTAAAGCAGGAATAACAGCAGGTGTGAGTCACCACTGCTCCTACCCCAGAAGCACACGCAGTCATTTTCTCTTACCTGATTTTCAAGAAAACAAACTTTAGACCCATATTCGATTGTATCAATAGCTTCTCTCCTCTTCTGCAAGCAGCTTTTGTTTAACCTTCTCTCACATGATCTGTTAATGATGTCCAGCCTGTAACTTCTAAGTTTAAAAATAATTCCTCACCTCACTCACAGTCTCTAACCTTATCATGGGAAATGCTTTCCAGCATGTCAGCTTGCCCTTTAGACACTACAACTCCAAGAGACAGACAGATTTGTCTTTCATGCTATGCAGCTGTTTACAATGGCTTGCAGAAGCACAAACACTGTAATCAAACATTAAAAGATTTATATTCTCTGAACTATATTATTGTTTCTGTCTCAAAACAGAAATGTTGGATCATTAAACAAAAACAAAATGTGAGTTCAAACATTAAATAGTATGTGAAATCCTCCCCACAGCTTCACCTTCTTTGAAATCTGTTAAAATGTTTTCACTGTAATCTGTAGAGTAGAGATCTGTGATGGGCAGTAAAAAATTGATCTTGATCAGAGGAATTTTATAATACAGACTGGATTTACAACTTCCAACTTGTTAGAATAAAATTTTAAATTAGGAGAGTTAGGAAATGGTAAATACTTTTGAGTATTTTCTTAAATATGCTTCTTAGTATAAGGAGGAAAAAACCCCTATTACCTTTAAATTTTAGACAAACATCAATACAATGTTAAAATTATTCTATATTTATGGACTTCTATATCAGCAATTCAAGATGATACTTCCCTGCATACTCCCACTATTTCCCCCAGTTAGTTTTCAAATCTCCACAAACACAGAAATTACTACCTGCCAGAAATCAGGAAGAGACACTGAGTAATGAATGAGGAATCAATCAAATTGAAGTCTAAAATTTTAAGCATTCGAGTTACACCATGGTCAAAGCTTAAAGCTGACTTCAAATATGACTCAGTATTTAACCTCTATTAAAAAAAATAAGGTAAAAGAAAAAAGAAAACAAAAGAACTCTTTTCCCTCCCACATATACAAAAAAAATACCTTCATCAAAAAACCTCACAGGAACAGAATACTCCTTTTGAGAAACCCTAACCCTGAAGTGATGGAGGACCCCCACCCGGTCTTTCTTGCAAGACAAGCAATCCCTTGCATCATTTCCCAACTCCTGTGACTAGGTGAGACATTGAGATGCAAACCAAGTCGTCTCTGCTTTGTGGACCAGCAGAAAAGCTGGAATGCGGTTTCTTATCTAGCAGTTGGGTGAGGAAATGGTGATTCTGGCAGATCACAAGACACTGAAAACAATGAAGTGTTTCAGAAGGTTTGTGTCACTGTTCCTCAGCCATATCCCAGGTCTTTAGAACACTCACAGAACACTGTCTGGGTTCTCTTGAACCAAATGCTGCTTTCTTTTTCAACCTAATAATGATGCAACTAACCTCATTATGGGTTATGCTCCAGCTGAAGCAGTTTGAATCTTATATTTTACTAGGGAGAATTCAAAACAAAGATTCTTAAGAGGCTACTTATGAACGAACGTTGTTAGTCCCAGAGCGACATTATGAACTCCAAAGCCACCTCAGATCTGTGGTGAAGGGTGCCTAGGCTGGGGGAGAAAGCTGGTTATTTTCATGGAACTGCATGGAAGAAGAGAAACCACTCATGTTTATTTGGTAGCCTCTTTCCCAGGCATGTTCAAATCAATTTAGGTGAAAAATATCTGCAGTTGCTAAAACTTTTCTGAGCATGCCACTTATAATAAAAGCAAGCAGCATAGGGATATCCATACTGCAATCGTTCTCTCACATCCTCCCAGCTTTCTGAACCAGTCACTCTGGTTTTGGAAATTTACTATGTTTTTTTCCTGCAAGAAGAACCTCTACCATAAGGTAGAAGAAAGTAATGATTATTTTTTAGAAAAGAAAGTTGGCCTGCATTTTTTAAAGTTTCATTTTCCTAAAGACAAATATGACTGGCATTTCTTACACACAAATCAGACTCTGGGATGTAAAATCAGCACAGTGTTCTCTGCAGTGTAACTGTGATTTTCTAAAATGGATCAATTTTTGGCTAGACAGAAGTACATATGAGACTTGAGTTTTTAAATTTGTTTTTATTTTCTTTTGTGTTTTGTTTGTTTGTTTGTTGTTTTGTTTTGTTTTGGTAGCATCTAATGGAAGCCAGTCAGTAAAAGCTTGCTATGAAATACGGTAATTTGCATGTTAGGCTATATAACACTAAAATACATCTTGACTGAGACCATACTCCTGCAGAAATCTCTTCTTAAGCCATAGTGTAGTAGGGTGAAATGACAGAAACTAGATTGTAAGCTAGAGGACTTTAATGTTTGTATAAACAAACATGTTCACATGCATAGCTTTTTAAGTAATCCAGTTTAATATTTTTATTTCAGGAACAGAATTCTTGAATTTAGTCTCAATAGTAAAGCAAAAGTCCATCCAACACTTTGATTAAATAAAATAAATGTCCTACCTTTGCTATTCAGATAAAATGGTATACAAATAAACCATTTGTTTTTATTTCAGTAAAGATCATGGGTCATGAGTTATCTTGAGATTGCTGGTCTGGGGGAGCTGCTTGGGCACAGTCTTGTCGAAGTTGAGCCTGACATAGCTTATTCTGTTTACATTGCTCAGATGGTTTTCACATATTGCCAGCCTCCTGTAGGTTGGCAAGTCGATTGCCATTACAAAGGAGCTTAGCTTTTCTGATTGCTGAGTTGTCTTCTGGCAGATGCAGATTGGTCCCTTCCTCTGTGTATTTGTACCAGGAGAATGGCAAGGATTTAAAAGCACCAAAAAAGCTTCAAAAGTCCTGGATTCAAATAAGTAGATTGGTTCCAAAGGGAGAGCATTGTGCTGCACAGTTGTGATGCAGCAACTTGTGCAGTACCAAGCACACCTGGTAACTACAGCAGTACATCTCAAGATCTGTCCCTGGAGATTCAATGGTGAATTGACTCCTTCAGCTTCAGGGGCAACACACCTCTATGCAAGTTCTTGGCACTATTTAGAAAGGTATGGGCTTTGTTATCTGGTTACTTGTAGGGCCTGATAGCCGCAGCAGAGTTGGCAAACTTCTGGCTGTTGCAGAAGTAACATGACTAGTTATTAAAAGGTGTTGTTCCTGCGTCTTAGAAGAGTGGTATGCCTTTGGCAAAACACTTGGAATTTTGCATATGTAGAGTTCCTCAAAAGCGGTTTTTTTAAAAAAAAAAATTTGGAAAGTTATCCTCCAAAATTGAGAGATTCAAAGTAATGGACAAGTGTCTTCCTTCCAAGTTTTGGTCTCTGGATTATTGCAGACAGAACACTGACTACTACAATTAGCATGGCTAGCTAGGTCTCCTCTGCACTGGATGGCATCAACAGAGCTTTTAAGCAGAGGAAGTGAAGCAGCTCTTGATTTCACCCCTTCTCTCTGCTAACCTAGAAGGAGTACATTGCTCAGTCCCCACAGAGATGTTTTCAATAGAGTAAAGGCTGCTACGGCTGCTGTGACTGCAGCATACTGTCACAAGGCTGCACAGTTTGATGGAAAATTATTTCTATCAGTGTCCGCCCAGTTATTACCTGTAACTGCTGTCACTGACCCTCTGTTCACTTCAGCAGATCATCACCACATTGGGCTTACAGTTTGGCTTGTGAACACATTGTGGTGTACAGGCAGGAGTGGCAGGGACAGTAATAGAGAAATGCTGTGTAACATGGTGTTTTTACCTTGCCTGAAATAATGAACAGCTGCTGCAACATGGCTGTCAGTGTTCATGTTTTATAATATAATTATAAATAAAATTCTCAGAGAGAATCATTACAATAAAATTCTCAGAGAGGAAACGTGCATCCAGGACTTGGAGGTGGTCCCAGTTCAGCTTCCTATCACAGGTTTCTAAATGGCCACTCTTGTGAGGACCAAATTCTGACCATGGCTGTTGCTGTACTGATTTCCCTTGCATATGCTTACATTTTTGCACCTGGGCTCTCAAACATCTTTAGCAAAATATCTAAGGAATTGATACATCCACATATAACACTTACAACTCAGTGCAAGCCTAAGTCAACATGGTGAAGGTGAAAGTATTCCTGTTTTCTTCAAGGATTTCAACAAATTCTCAGCTAAGATTTCCCTACATACAGTTGTTAAATAAACTGGTAGGGTGAATTTATCTTCACAGTAAAAATTATATTTGACTCCACCATGTGTGTGTGTGTGTGTGTGTGTGTGTGTGTGTACATGCCCAGAGAGTGTTCAGGGGGAGAGAACAGCATAGTGGAATCCTATGTTAGCTGACTGCATGGTAACTTCCCCAAAGAGACAGGACCACATATCATCCAGAAAAGCATCAGTTTGCCTTGCTGCGTGCATATCAGGGCACATTACAGAACAGCAGACATATGACTTATGGTGCAAGACCTTCTGTAATTTAGACATTACCTCTTCTCATGCCAGCTAAACATCTTGTCCTTTAAGAAAAGAACTTCTTGTCCATAGTTCATTGATAATTTACTTGTAGCCTTTCAATGCTCAGTCAATACAAGATACAATTGCATAAACAAAGCTAACTTAAACAGCACTGAGGAACCTGATTGCACAGAAAATATCAGCAAAAAACTGTTAAGTAAAGTATTTTCAAATGCCATACATGTCCAAAAACCCCCAAAATCCAAGATTAAAAAAATCCCTTATTAGGAGTTAATCAAACTAGATGATGTTATATTTAACTCTCCTGAGGTATTTAAATGTGAATTGATTATGAAAAGTTTCATGCTGGAAAGACACAAACGCATAAGGGGACTTGTGCAAGTACTTTAAAAAGACAAGACAACCCCTTCAATGTATCTTTATGTATTTGGCTCTGTGAGGTTTCCTTAGGTGAAAGAGCGCTCCTGAGATTACCGTGGTAAAAAAACACGCATTGCGTGTTTTAGCAATACACTGTGTGTCTTAAGGCATCAAAAAAGTGAGAAGTACATATCATATGATTTCTTCCTTTTCATTGTTGTGTAACAGTCTGCAAACCCTGATTTTTACACTAAATATGTGCTCTAAAGTTTATAAGCTAAAGCCATCAGCACTGCTAGCTCTACAAGGATTTAAGGGTGAACCTTACACAACTTGCAGTTACTGTAGACAAGTTTCCTGTTAAAAATCAAAGTTTGTCTACTACTGCTTACATGAAAACCAAGTCCATGTGAAAACCTACTAGTATCTCATCTGTGCTGTAACTCTTGATGTCACAGTGTTTTCCAGTAGGTATTACTGGATGCTATGCACATAAACACTAACTACCACTGGTGTTAAAACACCTTTTACCGAGCTTGGGTCCAGAGACAGAAAAAAATTTAAAAGTAAACAAAAACAAACAAACAAACAAACAAACAAAAACCAATAAAGCAGTTTTCAGATACCAAACCATGGGGAAATAAAAGGAGTTTCCTGGAAATATTTCTGGCAGCGTCACTGCCATGTTGCTGTGCCCAGTGGGAGATGCTTCCTCACACCGGCCTGGTGCCAGCGTCATGGAAGTGGCCGTGTTCAACAAAACCTCTGGCAGAGCTGCAAAGGCAGCAGCTGTCCCAGCCAGGAGGAGCGGGCTGTGGCTGCCGGGGGGCACCCCGGGCCAAAGACCACCGGGGCAGCCCGGGAGCCGCCGCAACAACCTGACCCCAGCAGGAACCCTCACCGAGAGCACACGGACGGCACTGGGGCTGCCAACAGCCACCATTCGTGTCTCTTTGCCTCCAGACTTAGTTTTTCCTTCGTTCTGCAACGTGCCCGGTTTTAAGTCCGTCCAAGTTAAATTACACCAGGCTTAGCGTGCAGCCACTATCTCCGGCCCGACGGTTCTCGGAGTAAATACTTGAACAAACATTGCCCAACCTAGCGGCTCCAGCGGTGCAGCATAGCCCCACGGAGGCCCCGCATCGCCTCCGGGCGC